>JACGDI010000003.1:1550976-1606853 GCA_014898725.1 Jacaranda copaia
ATACACGGGTTGAGTTCAAGCTAAGTGATGTGTTGAGGTAAGTTATATAATCAATATTTTTCTTGTCAACATTTATACTTATCAGACCTCAGCGCAGCCATGACCAGTTGTTCATCCAATAGAACGAGCTAAATTGAACAAGGGAGGGATGTGCCACGCTGAAGTACATCTACAATGACAAGCACGTAAGTCATTTTCTACGATGTGACGCGGAGCTTGTGGACTTGAATAGTCTAGCAAAGAGCCAATTGACCTGGAAGAAACTTATCTCCCCAAAATTAGAGCCGTTCTAATACGTGGAAAAAAATGTGGACCCTCCGTGCGGCAGGATCACCACTTCAGCATGTTAATGGGCAGTTAAGGCCAAGGCATAAATCACAGATTATGCATTCATCAACTCATTAAGCTTTTGTGTGTGCGCGCGCGCGCGCGCAAATGTAAAGGAAAAAGTTGTTGAATTTGATATGTGTGTGTTCAAATGTAAAGGAAAAGGTTGTTGAATTTGATATTAATCAAGTGTAATCTCTAGCAAGATTAACCTTCGTTTTATATTTTTATTGCATCAATGACGAAAAAAGACAATTTTTTGGCATCTTTCTCCAAAGCTTCGTGATATGTTTAGATTTAGGATTTCTCTTAGAAAAAAAAAAATCATATAAAGTAATCACCGCCAAAAAACACTCTTTTACCAACAGAAAATTTATGGCTTAGAGGATTTTATAACAATTTGAAGATAATTATAAAAGATTTTTTATGGGTCACTAACAAATTTAAAAAAATGAGTAAAAATATATATTAGCAATAGTACTCGTGATAGATATAAAGAGTATATATTAATATGAAGAATTCGTTACAAATTTTATGAATCTAGATATGATTATTCAATTCGTAGTAGAAATTCCATCACAAAACTAGTTTTATGAACATATTTTTTTTTCATCACAAAACTAATCAATGACAAATCATGTACTAATAGATTTGTGAAATAAATCCATCACAAAATTATATGATAGTTCTCACTAGATTTATGATGGACTTACTTTATAAATCAGTTAGTACATGCATTGTCACTAATTAGCCTTGTGACAAAAATAAAGTGCGTTATAAAATTAATTCTGTGATGAAATTTTCATAACAAATCAAAAAATCGTGTGTAGAGTTATAAAAATTGTAACAATCTCTTCATCCCAAAATATACTCCTTACATCCATCACAAATATTATTACTAATATAATTTTTGCAATTTTTTTAACTCTTTGTTAGACAACTAACTATATTCGAACTGCGATGGAAACATATTTATTACAAGTTTTTCGTTAATGTATGGGTATACTTTTATAATGAATACAACACAAACTATTGAAGTGAGAAGAGTAATATTTTCGTAACTAATTTGAAGAATCAATATAAGAGATCATACTTGTACGAAATTTCAACGTACAAATATGGAAGGAGTTAAATTTTGTAGACCTTATCAGTTATTTTTTACACAATTTTTTGTAAAGAAAGTAAGGCATGTCTACGGTAAGGTAGTATTGTACGTCATTTATATGAGACATTTTCTAATTAAATGACACATATCTTTTATAACAAATCATCGTTAATTTTACAACAAGTCATCGTTTTGCATTTTAAATTCTTAATGCATTTAATTCTTGATAAATATGTTCCAAAAAAATTAAAATTAAAAATAAAAAGAAATTAGCTTAAATAATATAATTTTTAAACATTTTGATTTATATACTCTATATTGTTAAACAATAAATATGTTCGAGATAATATGAATAAATTTAATTAAATTTATTTATTAATTAACATAAGAAATTAAAAAATAGAAAAATCTAAAACTATCATTCTACAACATAATTTTAACTTCTATACTCAATAATAGTAGATAGACATATTTAAAATAATTTAACTAAATTTTAATAAGTAAAAAAAAATTAAAACAAGAAAATTTTATATTTATTATTTCAAATTATATAATTTTAGTTACATACTTAATAATATTAATAAATAAATATATTTAACTTAATTAAATTAATTTTTCATCAAAAAGTAAATAAATAAATAAATTCAAAAAAAACAAAAACAAGAAAATAATTTCCAATCACCCCACCATTACCCCACCCACACACACTTCCAATCTCTGCCAGAATTTGGGGGTCATGCGAGTTGGGGTAGGATTATGTTTACGAATATATAAATATGTACCTATGTATATATAATGTATAACATACATACATATACATATATGCATATTTATATATATACATATATACATATTTTGAATATAGTTTTAATAAAGAACAATTTTATCATTTGTTATTTAGTTTTTTTATTGATTAATTTAACTAATAAGAAAATGAATTCTCTAAATAATATTAAAATATAAATATGGATTCCTGTTAGCCTATATATTAATAAAAAGTATTATAATAATATACCTAAATTTTTGAATTGATTTGAAGAATTTCAATCGAGAATAAATTCTGGCACCTTTCCTAAAATAACTTGCAAACATAATTTTTTAAGTATATTAATGTATATCATATGTAATTATTTGACATTTCTATTGAAAATTCAATCAATTTATCATTGATTTAAAAATAAAAATACATCAAAGGTTATTAAAATATAATATATATATATATATATATATATTTTTTGAAATTAAAAGATAATACATAGAAGTATAATAAATAAAATATGCCAATCCTATATTTATTAGATTTAATAAAAAAAACATTTAAGGAAAAATTTAATAGGCCCAAAATATATATGGAGCCATTTAGAGGGATGGAACTTAAAATAAATAAAATTTTATTATTGATAGCAATTATTTATTATAATGCACTATCAACATATAAATGAAATCTATCATTAATTGCTTGTACATGTAACAGGTTAAATGTACTTTATCATGTTGTCAATTAATCATCAAAAGGAAAGATCATAATTTCACATTTTGAATCTAACGGTTCAAATTAAATACATTTATACATCTGTCACGTGAAGTATGTACAATAATAGTTGCACCATAGACTATTCCAAGAAAGTAAACAATCAAACTTTAACTAGAGTAAGAATTTTAAAAAACCTTGGCAAAGCACACTGGTATGGATCCAATCACTTAGGCTATGTTTGGTTATATTTTACCAAAATAAATTTGTTTTGGCAAAACATAATAAAAAATATGGGGTTTTTTTTTTTTTTTGCTAAAATAATAAATGCTAATTTCCAAAAGACACCTTCAAATCAATTGGCTTATCACCAAAAATTCCATATACATATATATACATATCATAATATTTTATTATTATTTTTACAATTAAAAAAATCACATCCAATCATCACATATACATATTATATATTTTTATTATTATTTTTACAATAAAAAATATTATTCAATTTTATTTTTACCAAAAACCCAATAAAAAAGTATTGATTGATTGCCACTATAGAAATTGTCTCCTCCCAAAACTTAAACAAACATACCAAAACTCCCAAAATTAATTTTCTAACTATTCCCAAAATATAAACAAACATGCATCACATTCCCTAACACAAATTTCACATTCCTCAATTGCATTCCCAAAACTCATTCTCCCAAAACATTTAATTCAAAATATACCATTCATATCCAAACATTACCTTAGATATATTGTATATATACATGCTCAGAGATAATTTAATATTTTAATATTTTTTATCTTTTTTTCTTTAATTTAATAATAAATTATGAAATTTTTATTTATATGTGATTGTCATTTTTATAATTAATTATATAAATTATACATATATATGTATATTAGATGCATATCAATTAATAAATGTGAAATATAATCACCAAACAATATGTATTACCCAAAAAGTATTATATACATTTGAAAATTACTTGTGACCAATGCCGGTAGTCCAATATGAGAAGACATGGTAATGATACACACACACTTACACTCTAGTATCCATTATATGTTGGAATTTTTCATGTATAGGATAAGGGGTTTACTCCATAATATTGGTTAAGAGAGTTAGAAGTTGGAAAGACTCAAAAGTGAGGATGAAAATAAGAGTATTTATTATCCTACATTGAAATATGTGTGAGAAAGAAAAAAAAAAGTAGCTTTATTTATGGATTAGTTTCAAGACCTTGTGTTCTAGAGAGTTCAAGAATAGAGGAGACTCATGGTGCGCGAGGCCGGAGTTGAAGCGAAGGTGCATTGACACTTTAGGCACACTTTATACTTCGCACATGTGCCTAATCCCTGAGTCACCAATTAACTTTTGGATCAAATTTATTTAATTTTTACTTATATTAGTTGATTTTTTCAAATTTATCTTGTTATTCAATTGATTAATTTGATCAACTGACATGTCATTTAATTAATCAAGATTGTTAAGACATAATTTTATCAAAAGTTACGACTAGTGCTTAATAATTATGATTTTGAGACTAATAGAGACAACAATTTAAAAGGTCACAACTCTCTAAAGAGTTACACCTAAAAGGATTTTAATCTATAAATAGATAAACCTTGCTACATTTCAAATCATCAAAAAGTTGCTAAGCACTTCTCTCTTTTTTTCTCTCTCACAAAATAATTTCTATTGAATTAATATTTCACAGTACTAATTCGAGTTGCATGTTTTATCTTGAGAGTCAAATTTACTGTAACCCGATTCAATAATAGGGGACAAATTCCTTTTTAAGGATAGAATGTTATCATTCAACTCAACTATTGTTTCAAATCCTATTCATTATACTAACATTATATAAATTCATGCATCCATAATTCAACAATCATTATGGTACTAATATGAAAAATAGCTCGACTTTATTAACTTAACTAATTTAATCTATTTAGCTCATGATAATTCAAACTTTCATATAGAAACAGATTTAATTTACATCGAGGCTAGATTAGTAAATTATCACATTAAAAATTAGGGATTGCAAATTGCAAAATGCTCCTAATTAATTAGAGCTGGCGAAGGGTATCAAATCATCACGACAGTGATAGTTCCCGAAATAAAGTATATTTAACCCTAATTTCAATTGTCCAAACATTTGGAAATACATTTTATTATTTTGTGTTGTTTTCGATCAATCCTTTAATAACATATAGTAAAACCTTTGAATTTATACCAGTCTGTGTGCCCGCAATCACGAGAGCTTTTTACTATGACTGGATCTACATTTTATGATTAAGTCAAAAGAACTTTCTATGAATTAATGGAATGAGAAATTGACAAAAGTGGAAGAAATGAAATAGATGGATTAGATCATATCATTCTATATACATATTAATTTTGATCAATTAAAAAGTGATATGTGCAAAATAATATCTTAAATATTAATTTAAAATTTTTATTTATATTTTGAGATTTATTAAATTTAATTTCAAAAAACTAGTAGTTAATTTTAATTGATATTCTAGTATTTATTTTATTCTCAAATCAAATATTTGTAAGTGTCAAAGATGAAATGTTTATATCTATGGATCAATTAAATCAAAGATATTTAATTTTATCTATTAATATATGATATTATCTTTTGATATCTGATATTATCTTATAAAAAAGATAACTATAAAAGAAATTTAAGTCAATTTGCAAGTCTCCCATCAAACATCTATATAAAGGGGGTGACCAAAACTTATTTTACACACAACACAAATCCTAGCAAGGAGAAAAACATTGAAGGAGTCCAGCAATTCTCTCCAACAAATTCAAGATCTACGATGTTCCAAACGTTTTTCATAGAGCTAATTATATTTTGGCATTTGATTCGAGATTAAAGTACCAAACCATCGAATTGATGTTATTTTCTTCAAATCAAATTCAAAGAGATCAATAGTGTTCAAGGCATTCTTCACAAAGTTCATATATTTTGGTGTTTGGCTCGAGATTAAAGTGTGAAACTCTTGAATTGATATTATTTTTTAAAATCAAATTTAGGGAGATCTACGATATTTAAGGCATTTTTCGCAGAGCCCATTAAATTTCAGGATCATATTTGAAAGAAAAGAATTAAAGAATTAGATTAGAATTAAATCCACGTTTGATAAATTTTAATTTTATTTTATTTATACTATTTTTTTATCTTATAATTTTATTTATTACAAACAAAGAAATTTACTTACACACGCATGTGATCAAGTACCAAATAGTATTGAAGTTCAGTGGCATGTCTTCTTTTACCTACTGCATCAATTTCATTACATCCATACATTAATTTGTCTCATATTTGTCACATTCTTTCTAGTTGAATTTATTTCTTTTTGGCGTAATTTTAATTAGTCTATAGAAAGTCATGTCTATAATTCCTTTTGATTGCGAACGATCGCCGACCATCAAAATAAGTTGAGATCATTTCCAAATGCTTCAAGAAAAGGATAAGGAAATTTTTGAGAAAAAAATCCTATTAATTTGTGGGAATATTTCAGTGCATTTGTCTGAAATTTCATCGAAGGGAATGAATTTCCAGCTGCTACTATATGCAAGTATACGAATCTTCTAATACACATATTGAAACAACAAAAGGCTTCATTGAACGCTTTAGATTTAACATAACTATAAAATAGAATTTACACACAGAAATATAGAGATTGTGAAAAAGTTAAAAAAAAACTTGATTAGTCTTGAAGATAGGAACTTTAAAGTTCTTCAAGGTGTTAGTGCAGCACTTTGTGGCTGCACACTGTAGTGCTGCACACTGTTCGACGATGACCTAACCAATTTCACTTGGTATGGGGAACTTTAATTTCATGTGGTACGTCGAGAAAACTACTCAAAACAAGTTTAAAATAAGTCTCTTTATGATCATGTTGTAAGCAATTGGCGGGTTGACCACTAGGGATTTCAACATTTTTGTCACTCACCTAGGATGAACACCTGGAAAAAGAGACAGTGACACTTCTCCCAGTGCATCCTCAATGTCGCCAGTGAAACCTGCCAAAGGTGTTGATCTTCTAGAGTTGGGTTGTATTAAATCCTAGCTAGAGGAATATATCATGAAATAGGATATCAATTGAAATGCCATTATCCACTAGTATCATCTTCACTAGAAGTTAGCAAAGGATGCGGAGCTCACTAGCATATCATCATGCTCTCTTTGTTGTAGCTCCATGTCCTTTTCACCAAAGGTAATGCTAGGCACTGAGGGACGCACTTCAAAAACTCCCAATATGGGATCAACTGAATGAACTTCCATTTGCTTTACTGCTCACACCATCACTTTCCTCATATTGGCAAAATCCTCCCTAGCTAGTCCTCTTGAGATCACTGAAATGAAGCCAATCGTAAGAAGGATATGAGTCACACTAGTGTTTTTGGTCGTTAGGCTCCTAATATTCATTGGGTTGCCATCGATGGTCCTCATTTCCTCTACTGTCAGAGGCTTTTTAAGGCTATTAGGCTTCTAAGCCATGTATTTTTTAATGTGTCTTGAATAGATCAATCTCTCAATCTTATCCTTCAAATTTATAAACTTCATGGTGGTGTGTCCACCATTCTGGTAGAAACAGCACTACTTATCAAATTTTTGCTTTTTTGGGTCCTTCGTCGTAGAGGGTACTAGATGAAGCCATGTTGTAATACCAAAGTTGCAGTCTCCTTTTTGTAGGCAGTAAGTGGAATGCAAGTGGTGAAAGCCTAAAGCAAACTGCGCTAAGGATCTCTCTACTTCTTGTGGTTATTATTTCCTTTGTTGTGCATTTAGCACTTGTAACATCCTAAAAGGTCATGATTTCCTTCAGTAGCAGAGAGCAGCTGCCATGTAGAATCTGCTCGAAGGAAGGAATGTGTCTCCAACTATTAAAGCAAAGGAAAGGAGCAATGTCCTACTTAAAGTTAGCACTTTGCTCAGTTCTCTTTGGGGAAGGCGAAGCCTTTTAGCTCCAACAAGAAGATTGCTATTACTCCTAATGGTAGGCCTCCTCAGCATATTAGGCAATTGCCTTTAGTTACAACTTGTGCAGTAGTGTTCTCTAGCAAGATCCTCAACACCTGCTAGGTCATCTGCAAATGGGATCTCCAGAAAGTGGTGTTGCTGTGTGGTCATCTCCTCTTGTGTTTGTTACAGTCAAAAGCTCTAAATCTCGCTCGCATTCCTTCTTCATTGTTTAAGTTCCCATAGATTGCACTAAGATGATGTTGCACGAAAATGAAGTTAGGATCACAACAAAAATTTATTTCTTTTTTTCTAGGACGCGTGCTTAGTGTCTCAAATCTCAAGTGTTCACTATTTTCTTACAAATAATTTCTTATGCTCCGTTTCTTTTTGGAGCTTAGTATTTGTAGTTTTTTTTCTTGACAAGCTTCAGTATGTTAAAGTTTGGATGCCCTTTTCTATTGGCTCATTGATTCGATTTTCTAACCTTTTTATTCATTTAATTTGTTTGATCGATTCGGCCTTTTTTAATTCATTCTTCATTTTTATCCTTGTGAACTTAATTAATCACATCAAGTTGAATAAACTCAAAATTTTTGTTTTATTTAATTTTAATATAATAGGAAAATTTAAAAAAAATCAATTATTAAAAATTTATATTTATTAAAGACTCGTATTGAAGCAATAGTATAGTCACGATAGTATATTTTGAGTCTTTGGAACAAAAAAGTATATCAATAAAGAGTATATTATAGATTATTATATCATTTAAATAATGCTATAAAGTATAAATGATATTTATTTGATTATTTAATCTCATCACTTATTTTATCTTATATTTTATTAATTGTTTTTCATTTTATCCAACAAAACAAACGGGTCTTTGTTGGAACGTTGTACTAAAATATTTGTATAAATATAAATACAGAAAATAAATTTTCGTGGGAGGAGCACGGACGAAATAAATGCCCACGTTCATGCCCCATTCCATAACGTATCCCGTTACCGACTCTATTTTTCGCATAAATCCTGATCTGCACCACGCCGTTTCCACAAATACAAAAGAAATGGAAGAAGAGATCGAAAATGCCGCCACCGCCACCGCGCAAGAATATTCCGACGACCTAGACAGCAGTTGCTCAACTCCTTACGTCAGTGCCCCTTCCAGCCCCGGCCGCAGCACCCCCCTTGCGGGATTTTACTACAGTGCCCCCGCCAGTCCCACACACTTTGTACTTTCAACTACCAATCTGAATTCCTATCCCTCCGCCTCCGCCGCCGCAGCCTCAGACGGCAATTCTTCATTTGAGTTCGACTTCTCCGCCACATTACCTTCCACCGGCGCCTCTTCCCCAGAATCCATGACCTCCGCCGATGAATTGTTCTTCAATGGCCAGATCCGACCTATGAAACTCTCCACCCATCTCCAACGCCCGCAACTTCTCACCCCTTTAATTGAATCCGACGACGTCTCGGAAGAGGAGCAAACATTCTCTCGCGGGAGGGACTTGAAGTTACGGGGCGGATTCCTGCGGCGGAGGACCAGATCCATGTCTCCTCTCAGGATGACCGCTACAACGTCGTTCCAGTGGCACCACGACGAGGACGAGGGAAAGAGGCAAAATGAGGACTTATCACGTAAGAATGCCAACAGTTTTGAAGAAGAAAAGGGATCCAACGAGACGACGCCGTGTGCATCCAGGTCTTCGTCGGCGGGGAGGAGTTCGCGGCGGTGGGTTTTCCTGAAGGAGTTTCTGTACAGAAGCAAGAGCGAAGGAAGAAACGAGGGGCACAAATTCTGGGGCTCCTTATCTTTTTCACCTGTCAAAGATAAGAAAATGCCGCCATTATCAAATTCTAAGGTGAAAGACCAGAGTAATGGGGTAAATCAAGAGGGCAAAAAGAGGCCACTAAATAAAAATGGGGTTGGTAAAAGAAGAGTTCCATCGCCTTCGCCTCATGAATTGCATTACACGGCGAACAGAGCACAGGCGGAGGAGATGAGGAAGAAGACATTCTTGCCGTACAGGCAGGGTTTGCTGGGCTGTTTGGGTTTCAGTTCTAAGAGCTATGGTGCCATGAATGGCTTTGCTAGAGCTTTGAATCCTGTGTCTTCAAGGTAAAAAATTCAAATAAAGAAAGAAGGAGAAAAAATTGTTTTCATTGTTATTACTATTATTATTATTTTTCTAACAGGGCAGTGGTGGGACTGTACAGAAATATAATTTTAAGTCTTTATTTTGTAATGTTATTTCTTAGATATAAATAAATTTTCCTCTGTTTTTCAGTGTCTGTTATGTTGTTATCCACCACTTTGTGTGTGTATTAATTGATCCAAGGTTAGGATGGGAAAAGAGAAGCATACAGTTTTTGGGCAATCATGAGGAAGCTTTGTAAAACAAGTTCCTCAGATCTACTCCTTGCAATGTGATCTAACATTTGTTGGATCAACACAAGTAATGATGTTAGAAATGCCAAATTATAGATGTCAACAAATCCATATTACACCGATAAATACAGCAAGAAAATCAGCACTTAATTGGGATCCGGAGAACAATACAATAATTTCAGTCTAATATTCTGGTTAACTATTTTTAGCAAATTTTTTTCCATTTGTAAAAACTTCTAGAACAACCACCATGTGAAATTATAGTTCTGGGCCGGGCTACCCTTGTCCATTACTTGATATTGTGTAATTTTATCTAATTGTGCATCAAGTGTGGCACTGAACAAAGTAAGTAGAATGTATCATGCAGAAGTTCTCGTATATTTATTTACTGCCGATGAAAGTGAATGTGGCACTTTTTTTCTTGATCCGCCATAGATATTTTAAAGAAAGAGAGAGGAATAAGTTCTTAAACCGATGATTTGATGTACACTCCACATGCTCGGGAATGAAAAGTAGTGGCTTTGGTAGGTGTGTGAGGACCCTACGGTCACACACAAATAGCAGGCCAAGAAGGGCCAGCCTGTGAATTCGGGGAGGGAACTAAAATTTTAGGTTGACAGTCGGAAAGAACTCTTTTTATGAACAACTTAATATAAATAGAGAAAAAGGAGTCTATTGGGGTGGGGCCGGGGGGTGGGGGGGAGTATATTAATATTAATTTAAATCTATCTGTTCTGTTTTGTGATTTATCTCACTTCCATTGGACATTAGGCATTAATATAACCACCCCCCCTCCCCTAATATAAGGACCTATATAATTAATTAGGATGTGCTATTAAGACCACTTGAGGTGAGTCTTTAAAGTTTAATAGGCTCATTCATAAAAAATCTAACTACTATAAATTCTAATTTTTATAGTTGAAAAAGTCATCGAGTCACTTATTTTCATATTCAAGCATTTTTTGTATAGGGACGCATTCTTAAATTAGAAGTTTACAACTCAACGATTTTCAAAAAGTACTTTGAACCTAGTTTCGTACAACACCAAACATGTATATCAATTACATGATCAACTGCATATATTTACTTGTCTTGCTATTAATTTGCATTCAATTAAGTTGCTTATGGCCCCATTTCTAGATCTTTTGGGTTGAAATCTTCTCCAGTGTCAATCCTTGTGAAGCATATACAAAACCCCAACGTGATGTACAAATACATGGTGTTTTGGATGACGGGTCAATTGTGTTTTGGGTATTTGGTAATAGATATTGAGAAGCTAGCCTTTTGTCTTTACCTTATTAGCTCTCCTTTTTTTTTGGTCCTTTCAATTGCCATTATGAAGTAAGCAAAGGAGATGATGAGGAAACAAGTGGGGGTTAGATTGGAAGAAATTTGTTGATGGGTCTGGGTTAGACTGTCTCCTAGACAATGACGTAAAGTTTTACATGATGAGACATACATTCTTAAAAATGTTGATATATTTGTTGTGCTGTCACTCTTAACTCCCATATGGCTTCATCCTTTCTTTTGTTGTTTTCTCATTGAAATATATGCTCTTTTTTCTCAAATGGAATCTTGTTCATCTTTACGCTAATTTCTGTTTTTATTTATGAAAAAAGGAAAAATCATCAATCATTAACCTTAAATAAAATGTGAATTAATTTTGGGATAGTACTTGACTTTGAATAGGTCGGTTTAAGGATTGTTTAATAAATCTTCTCTTTTATTTTTTTTATTCCATCTTTTATTTTATTTTATAAATATATAACACGTGAATTAAATATTTCTTTATAAAAATAGTTAATTGAGAATTAAATACATTTGATATAAATACAACAAATTAAAATAGAAGATAAAACAAACAATAAAATAGAGGATCCAAAGTGATTTACGGATGCCTCTTTCTGATTTAATCCTCTACTCCATTCCATGTTCTGTCTTAAATATTTTCTTATAAAAATAATTTATTCAAAATTAAATATATTTGACATAAATACAATAAATTAAAATAAAAAATCAAATAAAAAATGTAAGAGGATTCAAAGTGTCCTCTTATCGTCTTAAGAACCTTTTTCATAGATGGAGCAATATACCCCAACTGGTGTTCCTGAGGCTGGCGCCCCACCCCACCCCAACCAAAACAGAGAAGAAAAAATTAGAGTTTTAACTTGTAGAGTCATTGGATGAATTGTATGTTGCTCACTTGCTTTTTATCCATTGAACGCCTGGCGTTATGTTTGGACTTCAGAATTTTGTGAAGTCAAACAAGTAAATAATTAAATAAACTACTGTCATTTCAAGAAAATTTGTTTTTTCAGTGTATTCCTTCTAAAAATTTAAAAATCAAACTAATGTAAAACGCACCGTCATCATTTTTATTGCATCAGACACATATTTAATATTACATTAGTTATGATATTCTCCAACACGTCTAAGTACAGTACTTGGTGTATTCATAAATTCATCAAAAATGAAAAAACAAAAAAAAATGATATATTCTGTTGGTTGAATATTCAACTGGGGACATCTCCGACACATTTTGCACAAAAGGATCTTTTCATATATTATAGGAAGCAATATGACCGATTAAAACTATTAACTAAAACTTAAATTCTTTTAAAAATATTTGAAAAATTGTACAAAATATACTCTCAAATTTTTTTGTAGAAATAAAATCATTTTATTTATCTGTAATACATGGTACATAAATTATACTATTAAAATTGCGATAGTACAAACTTCCTTTTATACTCTATATTGATGTCATCATAAATTTGTTATTGTTTGTACATTTACGTGCATATAAATACTTATATAATGCATACATACATATATATGTATATATGAATAGTTGTGCTGAAGTTGTTTTGTGTTCTAACTTTTTAAAAAAAAAATCATCTGTCACCGTATCCATATTATATTGCAACTCATATCTCTATATTTATGTCCGTCCGTGCATTACACGCACACACGCACACACGCACACACAGAGGTTCCACCAAAAAACATTCACATGGAGTAATTCAAGAATACATTGATGGATAAGAAGGCGGTCCGCCATAAAATCAGCCCACTTCAACCCTCATTTGCCACCGTGCAATTATCACCACTATGCAACAAAAAGGAGTCACAAATGTGTTTCTGTTTAAAGAGATATATCGCTTTCGCATAATTAGATTGTGCACTTGTCTAATGAATTTCTTTGTTATGGTATGGGTGGGGCATTCACACGTCATATGCAAAATTAAAATTTTAAGGGCGTAAACATAAAAATTAAATTAATTAAATAAGGAATGGGGCTACACTGGTCAATTTAAGTTCAGTCAAAATGGCTTCTCAATTTAAGTGGATTAAAGCCCACCAAAGATTTAACTAGCATCATAATCAACTTTCAAATCCAAAAAAAATATATAAGTAATTATTCTTTTAACTATAATTCTAACTCTATATAAATGCATTTTAAAAATAAAAGTCCAACACTTGCTAATTTACGAACTAATCCCTGCTCCATTCGAGTACCATCAACATGCAAAGTACCTTAACCCTATTATCCATTTGGTGTAATTTGTAGATCATTTTTATTTTTGGTGCTATTTATTGTAATTAATAGAATTAATTCTTACTAAAAAGAGAAAAATTACTTAAATAATTCAAGAACCTTAAATTGTAATAATGATACGAGCGAGTACTTTGATTAGTTCAAATTCAAATTATGATAGGAGACTCTAAATGTAGGAAGTGTATATTTAGGACTGGAATGTATATGCTTTATTCCATGAACATGTGTAAAATATATATACACAAGAACAATAAATCAAATCCCACTAATTTGGGAATTGATCACCTAAAAGAGCCAGGAAAGAAAATCACGTACACAAAAAGATTAAGATACAAAAATAAAAGATTAACAGAATATTTACACAATCAATTCCAATACTCATCCTCAAGTTGGTGTGTGAATGTCATAAATGCCCAACTTGCAACACAAATGTCTGAATTGATCATGGCCAACAGCTTTGATAAATATATCTGCAACTTGCTCATGAGAAGGGGTGAAAGAAGTTTGAAGAAGACCAAACTAAATTTTCTCTCATACAAGATGACAATCCAGCTCAATGTGCGTTGTACGTTCATGAAATACCAGATTCGGAGCGATGTGTATAGTAGCCTGGTTGTCACAGAAGAGGAAGGTTGGACTTAGACTAGAAAATTCCCAAATCAAATAATAGGTAAGTGATCCATATGATTTCACAACTAGCGGTAGCCATAGAACGATATTCGGCTTCAAAAGACTAGCGAGAAACAGTAAGTTGGTTCTTAGTTTTCGAGGAAATAGGACTAGTGCCAAGAAATATGCAAAATCCAGTAGTAGACCATCGAGTCATTGGACAACTAGCCTAATTGGCATCACTATAGGCATTCCCCTTGAGAAAATTATTGGATGATAATAGAATACCCTGTCCAAGAAGATTTTAAGTAACGTAAAACTCATAAAGTAGCTTGCATGTGTGGTTGGCAAGGTTGACTCATGAACTGACTTAAAATGTACACGGAATAGACAATACCAAGCCGTGTAATTGTCAAATAAATTAGCCTACCAATGAGACATCGATATGGAGAGGGGTCATCCAAAACTTCACTATTGAATGAATTAAGTTTGATATTTTGCTCCATGGGAAAGTTAACAGTTCGAGTGCCAAGTAAACCCATATTAGACAGTATATCTAGAGTATATTTTCTTTGAGATAAAAATATGCCTTCCTTCAAATGAGCAACTTCAATTCCCAGGAAATATTTGAGAGGACCTAAGTCTTTAATCCAAAACTTAGAATGCAAGAAGGATTTGAATTGAGAAATTGTAGACTTGTCATTGCCAATAATGATGATATCATCCACATTATTAATACAGAGATAAATATATTACCAAAAGAGAAAGTAAGGAATAATCAGCTCTCGATTGCTTGAAATTAGCCGCCTAAATAATGGCTAAAACTTAGAAAACCAACTTTGTGAAGCCTGTTTCAAACCATAAAGAGACTTATTCAAATGGCATACTCGATTCTCCCCCTGTTTAGAAAATCTAAGTGGGACATTCATGTGAACCTCCTCATTTAAATTGCTATTGGGAAAGGCATTGTTTACATCTAATTGATGAAGAGACCAATTTTTAATATCAACAACAACTAATAAACATCTAACTGTTGTGAGCTTTGCTACCGGAGAAAATATCTCATGATAATCAAGACCTTCTTTTTAAGTGCAACCTTTAGCAACTATTCTAGCTTAGCAACACTCAATGCCATCAGAACGACACTTTATTTTGTATACCCATTTACATCCAATAGGGACATGGCTTGGTGGGAAGCTCGGTAATGGTCCATGTATTGTTTTGTTCAAGTTCTTGAATTTCTTGAGACATTGCTTCATGCCAAGTAGGAATTTTCATTGCTTGAGTAAAGGTAAAAGGTTCAAATTCAAAAGATATAGCAGCAACAAATGCAAAATGAGAATGTGAGAGTTTATCATGGGAAATGTAATAGGAAAGAGGGTATTTTGTACCTGAAGAATAAGAAGGTGAATTAGACTAGTTGGGAACCAAAGCGCTGCTGCCACAATGATAATTTGTAAGGTGGTGAGGTGGATGATGGATTGGTTTGAACGATGAAGAGGTGTAAAAGGTGTTGGTTGGTTTGGAGTTTCATTAGGTGATATAACAGAGCTATTTGGAAGTCGAGGATATGCTAAATCATTATAGCAGAAGTTAATGTCTTCTATGGGTTGAGGTCGCACAATTTTGGTGTTTGTAAAGTTTTAGAATTGATACTAGCATTAGAATAGAAGGGAAAAATATTTTCATGAAAAACCACATCTTTGCTGGTAAAGATAGTATGGTTTTCAAGATCATAAACTCGATATTCACGTTGACCATTAGGATAACTGACAAAGACACAAGCTAGAGCTCAAGATTCAAAGTTATCATGATGAATGTATCCAATGCTTGCATAACACAAATAAATAAAAATTCATAAATGATCATATTTAGGTCTAGAGTTAAGTAGAATTTCATATGGTGTGTGGAAATTTAATAAAGGTGTGGGAATGTGGTTAATGAGATAAGTAGCTATCAAAATACATTCACCCCAGAAAGATAAAGGTAATCCTGCTTGGAAATGAAGGGCACGGGCAACTTGAAAAATATGTCTCTGTTTGCGGTTAATGATGACATTTTGTTGAGGAGTGTAAGTACAATTATGCTGATATATAATGACATGCTTATGAAAGAAATTACTCAATTCAATTTTGAAAAATTCAAGTCCATTATTAGATTGAATTTAGCAAATCTTGCTATGAAATTAAGTTTGAACATACACAATGAAATAGTTTAAAAGTTGATGCGTATCAGACTTGAACTTCATTAAAAAGACATAAGTACTACGAGAAAAATAATCAACAATGGTTAGAAAATAATGAGCTCTAGAGTGAGATGCTATCGAACAATTACCCCAAATATCAACATGTATTAATTGGAAAGGAGCTGCAGTAGAAATGGAGTCATTAGGAAATGACAATCTTGTTTGCTTTGAAAGTGGACAAATGTGACAAGTGCATTTATCATTAACAGTGATTTGAGGTACAAAATGGCGTAATTAGTTTAAAGAAGCAGAGAAAGGGTTCCCCAAACGCCAATGCCACAAATCAAAAGAAATATGTAAAGACAGAAAACAAAAGCTAAGAGAAGTTGTTGGTTCGAATTAGTAAAGCCCATTTGATTCTTTGCCCAGTCCAATCACCATCCTCCTTGACAGGTCCTGAAATATGCAAAAACCATGAAAGAAAGTTAGTAAACAACGGTTGTCACGTCTAAGTTTACGAACAGAGAGAACATTAAATTGAAAGGATGAGACACATAAAGACATTTTTTGACTGGATGCGGGAATTAAGTGATAGAGAAACAACATGTGTAACGGTAGCACCTTCACCAATAGGAAGTTTAATTGATTGATTTGATTTACTAGGTGTGGCATGAGACAAGAAATTCAATGAAGAAACTATATGATTAGTGGCTCCACTATCAATAAGCCAATGTATTGAAGAAGTTGAAGCAAGGCAAAAGAAATTACCTGCAACGTTAGCCGAAGATAGTTGTGGTGTACTTGGTTGGATAATAACAGCTCAAAAATTACAGGCAAGCATAACTACTTAGGTAGACTGTCAGATTCACCACACGAGCTGAAGAACAGCATAGAACAAACAATAGTAATTGTTGATCCTCATCATAAATAGTATTAAGCAAGAAGGCATGATAACAAATATATATGTTCTTTTCCCAACAAAGAAAGCTAATATAAACTCACCTGGGAAATGTACAGAATCCTTAGTTGTATCGACGCTCAAGTCCTAGCTTCCCAACCAATCCAAAATTTAGAATAAGATTACCTAAGCTAATATTGTAATAACTTCATATTTATAAATCTATATGTACTCAAATACCTGAATTTGGTTTAACACTTATGATATTATTTACTAACTTAGACCCAATCATAATTTAGTAACCTTAATTTCACCAAGATTCTAATCAAGAATACGAAAAAACTAACTAAGCCAATATTCCATCGAATTACCTGAATTCAACGTATAAGAGTCCAATTCCCCGCCTGATTTTGATCTTAAGTTAGGGTTTATTCCATTTAGTATTAACTTAAGAATCCAATTTCAACTGTTTATAACTCAATCGTAATGAATAATGGCTACTTAATTTGATAAATCAAAACATACTAATTTTGACTAAGTTCGAGTCCGAATCAAGGTCCGATTTTAGCCTAGTTAAACTCAAAAGAGGACTTCCAAGCCACTATGTTAGGGTTGCTGAAGCACCACCACTAGCCGCAGCTTGAGTGAGAACCACTACTATTATCTTGTGTATCTCATCAATCCCAACAAAATACGCAAATCAATTTCCCAATTGGTCACCATTTCGTCATCCAATTTGGCCATCAACCACTAAAAAACCCTAAACCACCGCCGCCATCAATTGTCCTTTTCCAATTACACCACCATCGCTGGTCTTCCTGCTAAATTGACATCACCAACATCTTGCCCATGTTGCTCCGACCAAAACCCCCTAACCAATTTTTCCAATCACCGCCAGTATATCTACCAATTAAGCAACCTAATTGCGATGCCATCTTAACACTACCATTTGCCGCTAACCCCAATTACTCAGCCATCGGTAGTTGTTCATCAATCTAACACCACCAACATGCTACCTAAGAGATTCCAACCAAAACCCTCTAAAGCTGACCTTGCTCCCCTAGCCATGTGCTGGAGAACCGCCAAACCCACCGCCCATCCGCGTCGATCTTTATTTTTTGATGAATTCCTCCATTGTTTTTTGCCATCTTAATATGATTGAATTTATTTCAGCTAGAGGAATCTAACCATGGTTTTAGTTTTGAGTTTCACGATCGTTTTTTGGTGATTTGCCATTAGGGTAGAGTTGGTGTCAGTTTGGAGAATTTAATAAAATTATGTCCTTCATTATATAAATAGATAGAAATATTTTAAGTTTATTCAATTTTACCCCCAAAAGTTTTGACTAACTTCAATTTAGTCCCTAAGCTTTCAACTGCCTTCCATTAGACTATTGAACTTTTGACCACCTTTCACTTTAGCGCTTAAATTTCAATTAAACCCTTCAAATTTTAATTCTTACACATTAACCCCAAACATTTCTATTTCTAGGCTATGTGGTCCAAATTAAATTATTCTGAAGTCCTCAGAATTTTAATTTACTCACATTGACCCTTTAAATTTTATAATTTTAAGCAATCAAATCTTTCTTTTATTCCCAATCAAATCTTTAATCTGCTAGTAATTACGCATGAGCCTTGATTCAATTTTAAATCAAAATTAATTGAATCCAACTTAATAAATTCTTATTGTTGTTGTGAAAAATAATAGCTTTAAATTTACAACCTAAAATTCGAGGTGTTACAACTCTTTCTCTCCCCTAACAAAAGAGAATCTGGTCCCAGATTCCTATTTGAAATATGAAAGGTCTCATAGTTTCATCACTCACCATCTTACTATATTCCAAGGACAATTTGGTTACAATTTCCTATTTCCTTTAATTCAATTGGTTCCACATTTTCTTTTCTCCAATGTTAAGGGACTCTTATTTTGTTATCTACTAATAAGAGTGGGAATCACTATTGTGAATTTTTCATCTACTCACACGCACTTAAGCATTCTATATTTCATCATGTGTTTGTTGTTGCCTTACATATCCCATGTCCAACAAGATCATCTGCTTCTATGTCTCAAGTTTTTCTAATGTAACTGAGATCATTGCCTCATGACCCTATATTCATTTTAAGGCATAAGCATATTTGATATTTTTTTAAGTTTCCCAATGAAGGGTAAAACTAATACCAAGATTAATCCATCTCTTTAATTCTCAAAATTCTCTACACATCTCTATTCATTCAAAGATTAGCCCCATTTCAATTATTTCAATCAGTAGACCTATGATCTTAGGAAGATCATATTTGACATGAATTGTCAAAGCCTGAGAAATGTTTATTCCTAACATATTCTTCACTCTTCTTCAACTTACAATGGTCCTAACTTTGGTATGATCAAATTAAAATTCCTCTCATGAAATCATGTGCTGAGCAATATCTCAATTCCAAATAAAACTTCACATTTGCAACTTAGATATATAATTTTAATCCTCTCATTCTTTTAGTTCAGATGTTTATACTTAGATAACATACTATAATCCATATTTTTTTTCAAGAAATTCCATTAGTCCACAAAATTGATCTTAGTTTAGTAAGGTAATCCGAAGAGACAAATCATACATCCTTAATAGGATAATTTTGCCCTTAAGACTTAAGTTTGCTTGGGATACCTATGATTCCTTTCTTGTAATCTAATCTTTGGTGGAACATAGACATATAGGACAATTCTACATGTTCTACAAAAGAAATAATGACTAACACAAGCTAATCTTCTTCTTTATTTTGTAAGATCTCTTCATGCTTTTTCCTATGTATTAAGGTTGCCAATTCTCCTTATTTAAGTGAGTTAATATATCTATCACCTAGCAAAATCCTGAATACACCTGTAATATTAATGGGCATAACTCATAGGACTATGTATTGCTAACATTTCTCATGTTTGTCTTCTATCATTTAAAGATCTTAGTTTTAGTAAGGTTACTTCACAATTTCTCATGAGGTTACACACTTTCGCAAGTACTTTCTTCCCAATTAATATTCAAATTATTAACTTGGCACATAATTTGTATTCTTGTAGGTGTCCATAATGTCAAGTGTAAATGTAGTATGACTTTTCCCTCGATTATAAGTTCACCAAATGTCCTTAATAGAATTGTTAGAAACTAATCCAATAAATCAAAACATCTGGTATATCATATCTGCAAATGTTGTACGAGCCTAATTACCCCAAATACCACTGATTCAGTCCATAATACCGATAATATAAATAATAGGTAATTTCTAGTATACCCTTTTTTACCAACTTCTAACTAAGAACATTCTTAGCTTAGTTCAACTTTAAATAAACTATATATCCTTACACTGAGCCAAGTGATGCGCATGGGGTAAGGTATTATGATCCCATATTCAGTAAGGCTCATTTAGTTTTTAATGATATATGGTCGTTTCTTGATGTTTTGAAAACTTTCTTTCAATCAATGCCCATACATTCTGGTTGCTAATCCTTTCATAAACTTTCATGAATGAAGTCCCAAAAATTATCTAAAGTGCTTTCCATAAGGTCTTATATAATACTTCTAGAGTTACTAATTTAATTGCATTTATCACTAAACTACAAGAGCATCATGTTTGTAAATACTATAAGAGCATTGATCACTCTAAATGACAACTTTCAACTAATGGTATCCATATCATGTGGTAGGAGGTAATTTTCAATGTATATTTTCTTCAAACTTCTAGCTATGGGAATCCTTAACTTAGCTCAACCTTAAATAGGCTATAGGCCCTTACAATGAGCTAAGTAGTTCATATGAGTAAAGTGTTTTCGTTTGGCACTTAATAGACTAGTTTGGTTTTTATTAATATCTCCCCATAAACTGCAGTGAATAGATTCCAAATACCCATTGGGTTCTCTAATTGTCTATTATGATATTTTAGAACTACTAGTCTAGTCATGACTATCACTAATCCACACAAGTATCATTTCCCTACAATTAGATTTTATCTTCTGTGTCCTTGCTCCAAAACTTATTCACGAAATTGGTTTAAGGATTTGGTGCCAATGTCTATCTTTTCCTACATATTTCTAGTTGGAGTGTTCTCATCTTGATTTCAATCTTGTTAGTTTAGTTAATTGGTAATTGTCCATTGTGATATAACCAACTTGTGATTGAGACTAATTAACATTTCCTATTCGCATTAATTTTTGGGGTGCCAAAGTTTTGGCTTTAGAAAACGGGCAAAATTTAACTTGGCCTACAACATCCTACCTAAAACATTTCCAAATAATGCCAAGGTTGATATGCTATTGTAATATGTAGGACACTTGGACATGAGATAAAATTTTCTAAGGTTCAAATCGATGCACACAATTACATTTGTACATGAACTGCTAAAGATATATATGTATGTGTATATGTGTATATATATATGTTTATCTAGTTCTTAAGAGTACTAGGATTTTATTTATTAAATGTATTGATTGTTAAATCAAGGTCTCAGTCGCTATTTAATTTTTGAAGCTACAGGATACCA
Source organism: Jacaranda copaia (assembly GCA_014898725.1). Classification (NCBI taxonomy): domain Eukaryota; kingdom Viridiplantae; phylum Streptophyta; class Magnoliopsida; order Lamiales; family Bignoniaceae; genus Jacaranda; species Jacaranda copaia. The sequence continues at coordinate 1,573,037 of JACGDI010000003.1, forward strand.
AAACGGGGTGTAAGACTTTACGAAGTTCAATTGATATGTCCATTTTTAGTTATACACAAATCTTACCTATCATTATATCAGTGTGTGTGTGTGTGTGCGTACAAATCTCATCCTTAAAGTTATTAAGATTTTTATTTGATCCAATTGATCATTTTAGTTTGTGGTGAGAAAAACCAGCTTTATCTATCATATTATCAATAAGATTATTTATTCAATCACGTCTAATACATGGATGTTCAACAACGAGTTGCCCTTATGAATATACTTATTCAAGTTATATATATATATATATATTTAATCTCCATAACTTAAGATTCTAGTTTTGTGTTGTTAAGAGTTTGGATAGGGTTTCTCATTCCCATATATGAATCTATATCCTTTTTTTCCAATTACAGGCCTTATATCTTTTTCAATTTTAGTAATTAATTAAAGTGTATTGTTATAATAGTCCCCTTCCTTCATCACTATCCTTTTTGCCAAAGTTCTAGTAGCAATCCCTATATCCTATCATTTCTATTTAATCCCTTCAAATTCCTCTTCATTGATTTTTATATCCCTACTTGATATTTCCTGTAAAAGTTCAGTATTAACTTTAGGTGTCTTAGGCATTCTTTAACAAACATTATCCCCTTCTCCTCAAGTCACAATATTTTCTTTACAATTTCATTTTATAGGAACATTTTCTCTCATTTTGTTTGTTATAATCTTGTTTTTATACTAGTGAGCTTTTTTACTATTTATGAGCTAATTTTCCTAAACATTTAAATCATAGCCATACACATATATCAGTCGTATTTTTCTTAAAGATTTCCTTATAGGAAATATTCCTTATTTCCCTCTCAAATATCATGATGTAGTTATACCAATCAACTTCATTGCTAAAGTATTAATTTCTTTGAAACAACAATATCTTATGGGCCTCAACCATACCTATAAACCAAAATACAGATTATTTCAGAATAATCCTTGGCTTCTCAAGTTCCAACATCACAAATACACTAACACTACACTGTGATACCAAGAATATTATTCCACTAGACATTACGAAAGTCATATGCTTGACATCTCAAGAATAACGGACTAGATTTTGGCTTGCCATTCCAATATCTATCATTTATTCTTTGGATATCAAGTAATATCCCAAAAGTTATTGTTTTGTCAAACTCAACCTCCATTAATCCCAACATTCCTTATTCCAAGGAGATTTGAGTTATCGGTGTACAACTTTCCAAATAGTCATATCATATGTGTCACAAGATATGTTTATGTACAAAATACCGATCTAAAAGATTCACTTATCCAATTTAGCTCTATCTAAAATGATCATCAGCTCACAAACATATTACTATACTCTCAAACAAGTTCGTATAAAATACAAGTCCCCAAGAATAATATTCCTCCAAAATATAAAAAGTTACATGTTCGATATGTTAGAAGTGACATATTATACATTGGTTAGCCACCCAACCATAACCCTTCACATTCTTTAGATCAAACATTATCCTAAAAATTTATATCCTAGTCAAATTCCAAATTCATGCTTAATCTCCACTAACAAAAACTTTCATGTCACATTCAAATCTCATAATCAAGCTTACTTTCCACAAATCAAACCTTTCATATTTTGAGAATCATATCCTAGCATAGCTCAAGTTTTCAAATCCAAGCTCTGATACCACCTTTGTGGCACCCCAATCGAGAGGTGTCTACTCAGCTGAGGTGCTACTCAAATCTATACCATAAGCTTTCTGGATAAGTGAAAATACATCTTTTAAAAAACCAAAATATTTAATTCCCACAAGTGATATCCATCAATAATTTAACTTATTATCCAAGTATCATAGATTACACTTGATATTTTCAAACCTATCTGTCACATTCACATCAATAACTTACTATGTTACAATCCATATATCCATATATTCACTGGGCTTATTGCCACACGTGTCTCATGGTAAAATCTATCTTCATCGCTCCTTTTTATTGAGGGTAAACAACAGGAGGAAAAAATATAAACACTGTAAGTCCAAATGACTTAGTGAGTTATTAATGAAAGAATAATACTAGTACACAAAGTTATAACAATTTAACAAATACTAAATCAACAGAGAATAAAACATACTATAATAGATAATAAATCAATAATATTTTAGCAAAACCTATTGTTTGGGATTTTCTTACCTTATCCCTCCACTTTCACAAATACAAAAATCCTTATTTCTCCAATTATGAATGATCGACTCTGAAGTTAACCAAACAATAGACATGGCAAGCTACATGCCTTATCCTCTTATAGATAACTACATCCAGCTGGCTATGAAGCCCGATGTGAGCAATAAGGTATCAATTGGAGATCGGTTACTGTCGGTCCATCCCACCCAGCCATCACCCAAAGTTGATCCCACAGCCCATCCCCAAGAGTATTTAGTAATTAGTATAATATAAGCATCTAATAGCATTTCACTTGACTCATCAATTCGCCATGATAAACAGTATTCAACAAATCAAAATTAGACTCATTTCTAGGTAACAATCATGGTGATAACTGAAAAATACATCTCAAAATCATTTTCTAGTTTTCCTAGCATAATCAGCAACTTTCAAGTAAAAGGCATAATTCATGATCAACCAAAAACCATAATCAATGAAAAAGATGATGTGTGGTAGGATTTCACAAACAGTTTACTTTTTCAAAACTTGTGAAAACATGATATTTCAGAATTCAACAGCTCTAGAGGGATAGAAATTCAAATAATAATGATTCAAAACTACTAACAAAGAAGAAGAAAAGTTCGAATAGGCTATCAAATAGTTTACTTTTCAAAAACTTAAGTAAACAAGATATTCGGTTTAGGGGTTCAGCAACTCAAATTGGTAAGAAATTCAAATAAGAATAGCTTAAAAACCACTGATGAAGAAGAAGAAAAATCCAAATAGACTGCCATGGCAATATAAGGATCGAAGGTCAATATTGTATAGATGAACGACATTTTTTGGCAAAGGAATGGTCAAATAGAAATGATATATTTACTAATATATATGCATAAGATAAGAAATCATATTAAGCAAGATTGAGAATCTGGATAATAATAGCTCAAGAATTACAGGCAAGCATAACTACTCAGATAGATTGTTAGATTCAACACACGAGCCCTAGAATAGCATAGAGCAATTAACAATAATTATTGATCCTCATCACAAATAGTATCAAGCAGTAAAGGCATAATGACAAATATATATATATGTGTGTGTGTGTGTGTGTTCTTTTCCTAGCAAAGAAAGGTAATATAAACTCACCTGACAAATGTAAAGAATTCTTAGTTGTTTTGACACTCAAGTCCTGGCTTTCTAGCTAATCCAAAATTCAAAATAAGATTACCTAAGCCAATATCGTAATAACTTTTGATTTATAAATCTAAATACACTCAAATGCCTATATTGGGTTTAACATTTATGATATTATTTACTAACTTAGACCCAATCATAATTTAATAACCTTAATTTCATCAAAATTCTAATTGAGAATAAAAATAACTAATCGATCCAATATTTCGTATGAATTACCTAAATTCGATATATAAGAATCCAATTCCCCGCTTGATTTTGACCTTCATTTAAGGTCTATTCTATTTAGTATTAACTTAAGAATCCAATTTCAATTGTTTATAACTTAATTGTAATGAATCAAAGCTAATTAATTTGATAGATCAAAATATACTTATTTTAACTAAGTTGAGTCCGAATCTAGGTCCGATTTTAGCTTGATTGAACTAGAAAGAGGATTTACAAGCTACTATGTTGGGGCCATCGGAGCTCCACAGTTGGCCACTACCTGAGTGAGAACCACCACCACTATGTTATTTAACTCGTCGAGCCCAACAAAATATCCAAATCAATTTCTTGATTGCCCACTATTTCGCTGTCCAATTTGGCCATCAACCACTATAAAACCAAAAACCCCCGTTATCAACTACCCCTTTCAAATTACACCACCATCACCAATCTTCTCACCAAATTGACATCACTAACATCTTGCTTGTGTTGCCCAACCAAAATCTTCTAACTAATTTTTCCAGTTATAGCCGATATGTCTGCCAATTGAGCAACCCAATTGCAACACCGCCTTAACATCACCATCGCCACCATCACCAATTACTCTACCACCAACTATCGTTCCATCAAATAAACACCACCAACGTGCTGCCCTGGAGATTCCAATCAAAACCCCCTAAGGCCTGCCTTGCTCTTGCTACCTACGCCGAAGAACCACCAAACCCGCCGCCCATCCGCATTGATCTTTATTTTTGGCAAATTCTTTGCTTATTCTAGCCAATCTTGGTATGGTTGGATTCCTTTCAACTAGAGGAATCTAACCATGATTTTATTTTTGAGTTTTTTGATTGTTTTCTAGTGATTCACTGTTGGGGTGGAGTTAGGGTTAGTTTGGAGAATTTAATAAAATTCTATCCTTAATTGTATATATTTAGAAATATTTTCAACTTCTTCAATTTAACCCCTAGAATTTTTGACCGACTTCCATTTAGTCCCTAAGCTTCCAACTGCCTTTAATTAGACCCCTTAAAATTTTTACCGCCTTTCTCTTTGCCCCTAAGTTTCAATTAAACCCTTCAACTTTTAATTCTTACACATTGACCCCTACCATTTTTGTTTCTAGACAATTAGGTCTAAATTTAATTATTTTGAAGTCCTCAAATGTTTAATTCACTCACATTAACCCCCTAAATTTTATAATTTTAAACAATCAAGTTTTTCTCTTATTCCCAATTAAATCCCTTATCTATTAGTAATTACTCATGAGGCTCAATTCAATTTTAAGTTGGAATTAACCAAACTCAAAGTGCATTCTTATTATTTTTGTGGAAACAATAATTTTAAATTTACAACCTAAATTCTGGGGTGTTACATAGTATATTTACACAATCAAATCTAATAGGAAGGCCTAAAATTCTTGTTTGTTTATTCCCTTTATATTGCATAAAAATTGTTTCAAACAAATGTTTTTGTGGATGTGGCAAAATTACCCTTCCACCAAGAACTATACTCACAAAAATTTGCTACAACTACAAGAAGTGAGGGACCTCATTTAAATTAGCATTTCTTTTCTTTTGAAAAATCACAGGACTTTTTTTTGTTTTATTTTCATAGGCATTTTTAATTTTCATACATTTTCAAAAGTTAAAAAGTTAGTAATGAAATAAAAATGAAAATTGTAATGTATTTAGATGAAATATTGGAAAGTAATGATTAGAATAAGTTATAGGATTCAAAAGTAGATTGATTATATTTTTTATGTTTATAAATATTTATTTTTTTTAAAATATATGAATATTTTATTAATTTTAAAATGACAGTGATTATTTTATGTCAAGTCAAATTTGAATTTGATTAATGTAATAACAGAATGATATGGTAGATTTAGAAAGAGTTTTGATAAGAAAAAGCATCTTTTTCTTGAAAAAAAAATTGTGAAAAAGTATTAGTTTTCAATTTTTGAAAATGAAAACAAAACAGAGTGGATGGTCTTTAGGTAAGATTGCAAACATTACTAGGTAAAATAAAATTGTTTCTAGAAGAAAAAAATTAGGTGTTAATTTTCAGTTTTTGATTTCTGATGCTTCAGACATGCCAATTATATTATAACTTTTGCATCCATATGGATTTTAACCTTGTACAAAATCAGATCTCATCATTAGTTTTAATTAATTATGCATTTTATATTATACATTGCCATGTATATAGTTAAAGTAAATTATATACTTAAAAAAAATTGTACACTCATAACATGTATGCATTATAAAAAATAGAAGATAAATGAATTATACACAAATAAAACTCTATAATAATCAAGTTAATGCTTGATAAAAAGAAGATTGGAGTAATGCATTTTTATAAAATAAAATGAATCTGTATATAAATCAATAATAGAGTATTTGGAAGATAAGAAAAAAAAACAAAAGGTCACCTGATAAATAATTTATATTTAATATGACTTGATTTGAAATAAGGCAAAACTTCAAAAGATATTTGAATATTATCTTAATTCATTGAGGGTATTTGGTGTATTTTGGATATACCCACGTCACTAGCAAAAATAGTTGATCACTTGAGATAATAGGACCCAAATAAACAACATGTAGGGGAAGTGGGGACTCGCTCTATTGACCACACCTAGGGATGCAAAGAGTCAAGTCGAGCCAAACTTAACTACTTTTTCAAGCTCGAGCTCGGCTTAGCTGGCTCGAATTTATGTTCGAATTATAGGATCAAATTCAAACTTATAAGCTTAAGCTTGAGCTCGATAAACTTTTTTTTCCCCCTGTGAGGTGTAGAAATGACCTTGTCAATAAGTTTCCAATTTTCATACAGTAGGAAATACAATGTCTAATAAAAAAACCAAACAACCACTAAAACAACCTCATAGTGTAACTATGAATAGTATTTCAACAACATAAAACCAAAAATTCCCGTGTCAAGGAAATGCTTAATAGTTTTAATGAGCATACAAGTTGACTTCCCAAGAATTCCAAACAAAAAACTTCTCAAAAGATGCGTTTCGGCTTTCCCATGGTACTCTTGAAGTGCAAGCACCTCACTTGTTAACAATAAAACTAACCAAATTTTCTTAGCAACAATTAAACCTCCAACAATTATGTAAATATTCAGAAATATTAAAATGTTCCAAAAAATTAAACCTCTAACAAGCATGTAAATATTCAAAAATATTAAAATGTTCCAAACAATTAAACCTCCAACAAGCATGTAAACCTCCACATGTAAACATTTTTTGTCAAGTTTCCTTGTTAACATAAAGCTTTAAGTTGCATATTAACAAGAATATGAGATTACGAGGGCTAATATGAACATGAAATGCATGTTCAATTACCGTGTACCAATGCCAACACTAAATTTCAATTTTCACTAGATTTTAAAAAGCACATTCTAATACCACCCAAACATACTAAAGTATCAAGAAAGATATCAGAAAAAAGCTTGAAAGAACTGAGTTGAATATACAACCAAAATAGGACAAGGTTATAGCAGCACCCCATGGAAAGTGGAAACATTGATGAGTCACCAAAGTCTATATAGGGGGCTAAAGCCTGAACAACGGTCATGCAAAGCAGAGTACATTAAGTTCATATTCTTGTTAATACAGAATAAAATAACTAAAGGATTTTTGAAAATAAAGTAATAAAATAAGAGCAGAGCCTAGAATTGCATCAAAATATAGCCATTAAGTTCATAATATTGTTAATATGCTCTTTAAAAACTTAAAGTTGTTTCTCATTTTATGTACACAATCACAAGGAAAGAAGAGAGATTTATTTTCTATTGGTGAGATCATAGACCTTATGAATGTTCTGCACATTAATAATAATTGCTAGTTCCAACTATAATTAACCCCATAAGCTAAGCCACATAGCATAATAAGATTACTTATAACAAAAAAAAAAAAAGGAATTATGTTAATCAAACATTGGGCAACTCAATTACTATTACTTCTTGATCAACTTGTAAATAATAAATTACAAAAATAAATAAAGTTAACATGAAAAGACATATTTTTTAGTCTTAAATTCAAAAAGAAAAAAAATTACGTGTGACTTCTTCTTCACTACATAATGCTTCCTACACCAATGTATAGCACACATCAACATTTCCATAGTCTTAGTGGCTAGTCGAGCACAATATTTGTCAATCACTCTACCCCTAGCACTAAAGGTAGCTTCTGATGCTATAGTTGTGATTGGAATGGCTAGAATGTCTTTAGCCATTAATGATAGTATTGTAAACTTGTACGTATTCATATTTCACCATACTAATGCATCAAACTTACTCACTGCTTCATATGGATCATGCTCATGACATCCTTTTTCAAAATGAACATCTAACTCAGGTTTTTCAGGTGCTATTATTTTGACAGACCTCATAAAAGAGCTGAATTGAGACTAACCTGAAGATGAACTTATAGCACCACTAGAGTTTTCACTTTCTTGACTAGACCTAAGCTTTCTTTTAGACTCCAAGCTTCCAATTTTTATAGTCTTATCCATTGCCATATACTCATCATAAAATCGGTACAAAGCTTTTTTGACATCTTCAATCTTTTTGGCAGCTTCATTTTCAGGATAAAGCTGTCGAAAAGTAAATTCCAATGCTTTCATTTTACATCTCGAATCCAAAACGGCACCAATAACCATCAACATATTGGATTCTCCCTAGTACTTGTCAAATTTAAGTTTCATTCTTGTGACCATATCCCATGCAAAGTCTTCTTCATCTGATACTTTCTCATATAATACAAGTTTCACCGCATATACTTTATTCAAAAAAAAATTTGCAATAGGATAATCACTTCTAGAAATGATTTTGGTAGCAGTATAAAAGACTTCCAATATAGAAATTACCTTTTCTAACCTTTCCCAATCATAGTCATTTGGACAACGACTATAAGTTGGCTCTCAAACCTTAAACCCCGGGAAAACTTCTTTAAACTTGATTGCAACATTCAACATCTCATATGTTGAATTCCATCTTATTTTACAATCATCAATCAACTTTCTATCAGGTAGCTTTAGTTTCTTGGCAACCTCAGCAAACACCATCATTCCATCATCTGTCCTCCTAAGAAATTCAACACAATCTTAAATGATGGAAATGATTTCCTTGATCTCATTAAGACCATCTCATGCTATGAGATTTAGGATATGTGTAGTACATCTGACATGGAACAACTTTCCATCACAAAGTTTGCTATTTCTACCAAAGGAGGCCCTCATAATGTCTATTGCAACGTCGTTGGCACTAGTATTATCAATTGATACTAAGAATAATTTATTCTCAATTTTCCATTCATTTATGCATCATAATACTACATCTACAATCTAAATCCCACCACGAGGAGGTGGAAGCTGAACAAAGTTGAGTACACGCTTGTGTAATTTTCAACTTGAATCAATCCAATGTCCGGTTATGATCATGCACTCAATCTTTTGGTTCTTTGACTTCTAGAGATCTATTGTCAAGCATATCTTATCAATAGATTTTAGCAGATTCTTCAATCTATTCTTCTCTATCTCATATATCATGAAGCAATTTTTCTTTGCTGTTGTTCAGGATATACAAGTCCAGCCTAGCATTCCACTCTTGCAGAACATATTAAATCCTTCATCCTCCACAATTTTAAAAGAATGATCATGCATGAGTATCCTGATGGCTGCTACTTCTTTCATTTTCTCCATGTCAAAATTTTCATCTAATAGAGGCAATAGTGAAATAGGAATAACACTTATTGGACCAAATCCTAATTGTAGTTGCCTAGCACTTTGTTCATTCTTCTTTCTTTCAATTTCCAAATAAATGGCACATTTTTTTAGGTGTTGCTTCATGTGAGTTGTAGTACCCAACTTCATCTTTGAAAAGAAACATTTACAGTGCTTGCATTGATACTTGAGTATATTTCCATTGGCATCTTTAATTTTTTCCATCACCGACCACACATCAAATGTCAATTATCTCTTTGTCTTGTTGAATGGATTATCATAATCAAGAGTTCTAATTTGTGTATCCTTGCTGTCTTTTGCATCTACCTTATCCTCAAAAATGACTGGCTCATGCATTGTTTGTTTAAGGCCTTTTAACATTATCATAGAACTTGTAGAATCAACTATTGATAATGATGTGGACATTCTTCTAAAAACTAGAATTCCCTATTACAAGAAAAGACTATATAAGATGTGGTGAATGAAAATAAACACACAAATATAAGGAAAAAACATAAAGCTACTACCTGCGACCAACCTTCAAGTCTAGAACACTCAGTTCAACTTGCTAAACTTATGGATCTAATATGGAACTTGTGTTAGAGATAGAAAGTTATTTTGAACCCATTACAACCATAACATCTTACAAAATCTAAGCTTCCAAATGTACATTAACATTATCAATACTTAAAATATATAAGCCCGATATTCTCTTTGATTCTAAACTTAGAGTCCTTTAACCAAAAATTTGGAATTGTAATTTTTCAAAAAATTCTATGTCTCATTTCTTAGGTGCACTTAATATTATTTTGGTAGCTCAATTAGCAATATTCCATATCAATTTTCCATAAAACATTAGAAAAAATAACCCAATACAGAATTGGGATTAACAAATGAGGAAGAATAATTGTAACAAGAAAAATCAACAAGTATTGGGCTTATAATAAGAAAAATCAACCCCTAACAATATACATATAACAAGAATAATTGTTATACAAAAATTAGAAAAAAAATTAGTTAAAAACTTACCTGATGGTCCTGATCAAATATTCTAAATTTCTAATAGAAAAGATGAGGAAAGCAACCTTGTCCTTACCAACGAGCGAGAGGCGATGGGTGATGAGCCACGAGCGACAAACAAAGGGCGACGATGAGGCTGTGAGAGATAGGAGCGACGAACAAAGGCGAGGGCAATGGGCAACAAGAGATAGAGCATAGGGCAGACTAGCTGCGAAAGAGAGTGAAATAGTGAATTGTGAAGAAGGGTTGAATCTAAAATTTGAATTTTAGAGTTTTATTGTTGTAAAATCTAAAATTTTAAACTTATAAAAATTTAAAAATTAGTAATTTAATATATTATTATAATTGTATTTTATATAAATAATATTTTTTAAAAAAAAAAAAAAGGTAGGCTCACGAGCTGGTGGATAAGAATTATTTAGCTCAAGCTCAGCTCGAAAACTATACAAGCTAGGCTTGAGCTCAAATTCTTCAAACTTGAGCTCAAACACTTTTCGAGTCGGCTCATTAAGCTCACGAGCCAGCTCATTTCATTTGCATCCCTAACTACACCGGACTCCAAAATCAATTTTAAGCCAAAACTATATGTGCTAAGTGGGAGATTTTAATTTTAGTGTCAATTACTTGGAGCTACCAAGTTTGGAGTTGTAATAGATTCATCCTACATTGGATGCTCTTTTGATTTTATATTTCATTTTTCAATTTTAATTTGAGGAATATATGTTAAAGGTGTTTTATCTTTAATTAATTAGTTTTATAAAAAATATTTAATACACTTAATATATATTTATAAAATAAAATAGAAATTAAAACAAATAATAAAATAGAGGATTCAAATTAGACTAATCCTAATTTGACTGCAAATATCCATGATCCAAAAATAAATAGATCAAATCCAGAATCAAGTCATCCAACTTGTTTTAGTCCTATAACTTTCAAGTATGTGTCATTTGCAAAATAGCCTAGAAATTTGTATTATTATTCATGACTTTTTAGCATAATTGCTTTGATATTTTACAATTTGAATCAATTCTAGAAATTTATTTATACTATAATATATATATATATAGAGAGAGAGAGAGAGAGGAAGGGTATGTATTTTACACATTTGATTAATTTGTCTTGATTTTCAATTTTTAGAAATTTAAAATTTTTAAGGTTGAATTCACTTTGCCCCCTAAACTATGTATATGTGACATTTTCCCCACTAAACAATAAAAATTTACACATTTGTCCCCATTGATTAGATAAATAAAATATGTTTTTCAATTTTGTCATCTTTTCAAAATCTTTTTGGAAGTAGTGAGTAAAATTTTTAATTGCAGTTGAATTTAAAAACACAAAGAAAGTGATTTAAATTAGACCAACAATAACAAAAGGACATACTTGAATTTTTATACTGAAGTAATAGTTTTTTATGTGGGTGAAGTAGACAAGCCCAATACTTTTTGCCCATCGGCCTAATGTCCAAGAGCAAGCCCAACTTTTTACATAGGCCCAACTATAAAACCCGAACAGAGCTTCATCAAGTTCTTAACATCAAGCAAAATCAATCGACCCAAGACTGGTCTAGTGTTAACGTGTATCTCACGGACTTCACGACCAAAAACCCTCTCAAACGCATATGGTTGTCTATGAAGAAAACTAAGATATCCTCTTGTCATGGTCACATTAATTGCGACACCTACCACCAATCACTTTCATATTTCATGCTACTGAACTACCATCCTATCCATATTAATGACTTCATCAACTAGTTACCTCTACATTAATTATGACAAGGGCACCCCTTATTTACAGTTGATTAAAAGTATGGTGGCTAGCCAATCTTTAAATGAACTTTGAAGCCCCTATGTAAATGAGGGAACCTCATTACAAAGTAGGGAAAATATGGTTTTTTCGACCTTTCCATCTCTCCTAGGTAGCTGGCACTATAAATACCCTCATTTCAAATTCATAGGTAAGCCTTACATACTTCCACAAAGCCCTCACCATGCTCATTTGACTTTTTGTCAAATTATTGCTAACTTAAGCATCAAAAGCATTAGCCAAAGGTGCATTCGGCTAGCCTAAAGTGTGTTCTCTGGTTGTAGGACTTAGCTCACTTCACCACAAGTACCGAGCTTATCTTTCTAGCTGATTGGCCCCACCATCAATGTACCAAATTTATCTGTCACACCAAATGCATCATTATTTGGTGCTGTATATACAATATTGATTCTGCAACTATGAAAATAGTGAACACTAGGCACACAATATCCTAAAGATTAAGTGACTGCAAACCCCACCACTACCCCACCACCTCCTCAACCCCAATAAGCCCAAGATGGGCTAGGCTTAAGTTCCCAATCTAAACAAGTGGCAACATTAACAATCCCTCAACTTGTACAGGTAATAAGTAATCACTGAGCTTCATGCTCAACTATCCATAGTATTGCAAAGACTTAACTACTAATCTATGGTGGCCACAAGCACTACTCTATACCCATCTGCCATGAAGAAAGACTCCTATGCAAAAATAGAAGAAGAGTTAAAACTTGCCTTTATGATAATAGCATAAAAATAGTTTAAGATGCTTTTTCAGGAAAAGGCATGTCCACACTTTGCAATGAGGTAGATGATTCTACAAAGCATTTTACTTTACCCTATTGAGCCCAACAGCACGAAAGTGTCGAGTGTCAGAGACCCTAGCTAAGTCAAAACTTATTGCAAGCAGAATGCAAAGAGTAAGAAAAAATATCTCATCAGGTGCAACAGTTAAACATATGATTGAAAGAAATCTCAAAACAAAACTCCAAGAGAAACTTACACCTCGACAGTGTTCCTCGACACCATTAGGAAATGGAGTCACCATTCATCTAAGAAATAATCAAAGAGCAAATAGTAATTAATGCCAAAATCCCAACAGGCCTGCTCAGATATGATAGATCCACTAACCCATATGATCATGTTCTGCAATTTGAACAGATGATACAACTCCATGGGCATAATAACCACATTCATGCCAAGATGCTAGTCATTACTTGAATGATTTGTTAAGTTGGAACCAACCTTAATATTTTTCTATAACCAGTTATGTGACAAGTTTTTACATCAGTTTGCCAATCTAAGAAAAGCTAATCTCCCACACATGCGTCTTCACATAATTAAATAAAATGATAGATTTTTTTGCTTGGTTCAACTCCAAAGTATTAAAAACTGAAAACCTCAAAATTGAATTCCTAATTGAGGTCTTTTTTTTGGGACTCAAGCACAAGGAATGTGTTAATACATTAGTGAAGAAGGGGCCACAAACAATGGAGGAGTTGCCCAACCTAGCTGAGTGATATATGATGCAAGAAGACATAAAGAGGATAAAATATAAAGATCATGAATACAAAAATAAAAACAACAAAGGAAAAGAAAAAAGGAAAAAGTAGCAAAAGAATGGCAATAGATCTCTCATCAAGAGATGTCACCATTACACTCCTCTCAACATACCAAGAAAAGAGATCTTGTTTGCTATTCAGAATGACAACCTCTAAAAAAAAAAACCAAGAAAGCTCAATAAAACAACTACCATGAAGAACTCCAAAAGTTACCACTACTTCCACAAATAGAAAGGCCATGACACAAAAAATTCTTTTCAACTACATGATGAAATAAAGCACTTTATCCAATAGGGATACTTGAAGAAGTACATCAACCAAAATAGAAAGTTGATAGACAAACCGACCAGAGTCCTTGTAGAGAAAGGTCAAAGAACCTAAGGAGAGATGATAAGGGAAAAATAAGATGAAAGTCCAGAAGCCATCTTTCAAAGGTGTAATCGACACAATAGTTGAAGGCACCATGAGGTGGACTCCAAGACGATATGGAAACAAGCCCAGCGATGATTAGAATCCACCAAAACTATGTTAGCAAGCACAATCTATCAAGCCTGCAAAAGGGCTGAAACCATTTCTTTTCAGACTCCAACCTCACTCATATAAGAAAGCAAGGAGTAGACGACAAGTTGGATTGTTCGATAGTAGTCACTGTTAAGGTTGCTAACTTTGAAGTTAGAAAGATCTTGGTTAATAATGGTAGCTCAACAAACATCATTTTCTTGTCAACCTTTCACAACATTAACATGGGATAGTTTAAGTTTGAGCAAGTTAACACCCCACTCGTCAGCTTTGACAGCTTTGAAATTATCCCAATTGGGTCCATAACATTATTCAAGCACTACACCAAAAAGACTAAATCTGATAAGCAATTACTTAGTAATTGATGCACTTTTTGCATATAATGCAATAATTAGGAGACCCATCTTGAGTGACTTCAAGGCTATTGTATCGACCTATCACATAATGGTCAACTTTCCCACAAGTACAATGATCATAGAGCTATTATGTAATGTAACGAAAGCGTGGAAATGCTGCACCATTTTAGTGGAAATAGGTGAATGGAAAACTCAACCAAAATTAAAATCCTCATGAGACATCCCAATAATCGAATTGAATGAGAGATAAGCATCCAAAAAGAGAAAGTGTGAAGAAATCAAAGTCAAGCCAGTTGAGGAATTCAAAACTATTAAATTGGAACCCTAGAATCCTAACAAGATCACTAAGATTGGCACCTATTTGGACAACAATACGGAATGCATGCTAGTTAAGTTCCTACAGAGAAATATTGATGTTTTTACTTGTAAGGCAGCTAGCCTCTAGGGAATCAACCTTAAGTTCATTACCCATCACCTTAACATGGACCCTTCCTACAAACCGGTCAAACTAAAGACCAGAACTTTCAATTCAGAAAGATGCCAAATCATCAAGAAAGAGGTTAACTCTTTGAGGTATGATACATTGTAAAATCAGATACCCTAATTGGTAATGTAATACATTTCTTGTCCCTAAGAATGAGGGTAAATAGAGAATGTACAATGATTTTATTAATCTCAATAAAACATGCCATAAAAACCTTACCACTACCTTGTGTAAATTTGTTAGTAGACTCGTCTGCAGGTTGTGACCTCTTGAGTATGATGGATGCTTTTCAAAAACATTATTAAAATTATATACCCTTATAAGATAGGGACAAAATTTCTTTTGTAGTCCCCAATGGCTTATATTGTTTCCTAATAATGCCCTTTGGTCTAATAAATGCAAGAGTAACCTACCAAAGATTGGTAAACTTTTATTTTTGATAATGAGATTGGCCATATAATAGAGGTCTATGTTGATGACATAATTATCAAACCTAAAAAAGAAACAAACTACCTCACAGATCTCGACCATATATTCTATATATTAAGAGCCTTTGGAATGAAACTCAATCTAAATAAATGCACATTTTGGGTTAGAGAAACAAGTTCCTCAGATATATGATTAGCCAAGAAGGTATTTAAGCAAACCCACAAAAGATTAAGGCAATCTAAGATATCTCACCACCCAAGATAATTAAGCAAATACAGAGGCTAGTCAAAAGAATTATAACCTTGAGTCAATTTATTTCCCTACACGCAGATAAAAAAATTTCATTTTTCAAGATCCTCAAAAATACCAAAACGTTCAAATGGACAAAGGAATGTATCCGAGCCCTGGCTAAATTGAAACATTGCCTATCTAAATATCCATTGGAGAAGTGTTGTGTCTATATCTTGCAGTCTTAGCAAGAGCAGTCAGTTCGGTTTGTGTATCAATCGACCACGGCACACATCGACCAATCTACCACATCAGCAAAGCTTTATAAAGTCCTGGGCATAATTATTAAGAGATCAAAGAGTTCGCACTTGCTTTAGCTATAGTGGCAAGGAAATTGAGACTTTATTTTCAATCTCACTCTATTGTTTTTTTAACCCTCAAATAGGTTTTGTCAAAATAGATATGTCTAGTAGGCTAACAAAATCGGCTATCAAGTTGGGAGAATTCAACATCAAATTCTAATTCCAAACAGCTACCAAAGCTTAAGTAATGGTAAACTTCATGGCTAAACGCATTAACCTCCCATTAGTGGTTGAGCAACAGCCATATTTTTAGTCTTTACTTGTAGATAGATTCTCTACTTCATTAGGAGGAGGAGCAGGAATCTCTTTGCGCACAACTCAAGTAGAATAATATGACTTCACCATCAAACTCAATTTCCCAATCACCAACAATGAGACTAAATATGAAGCGCTCATTGCCAGTATGAAAATAGCCATAGATAAGGGAATGGATTACCTCGTCACCTCCACAAACTCCCAATCAGTCACCAAACGGTTTGATGGCAATTTTGAGGCTAAAGAAACATCAATGTCCAAGTACCTGGCAGAGGTCAAGAGTAGGGTTTTTCAGAACCAAACCAACCAAAACAAAATTGATTAAACCAGCCAACAAAATTGAAAATCAATTAAAACCCTAATTAAATTAGTTTTTTGGTTTAAAATTTGAAAAACAGAATGATTTGGTTTGATTTTCAGTTGGCAAAGTCAAAATTGAATTGAACCAAACCGAACTGATAGTATATTACTAAAATCCCTATTTCTATATGTTTTGTCAATCTTTGCTCAATGTTTATTTCATATTGCTTTTATGGATAACTCAAATTGCTTGGTTGCAACCTTTGTCATTTGTGTTTATTTTAATTAGCATTTTGAAAATTTGTAATGGAAACAGGAACTTCCTTATTTAATTTGGCACAAACATTATGAGCTTGTAACTATCTCGTGGTTTCTAAATTGTGAACCTTTATACAAAAAAAAAAAGTTTTTACAAATAAATTGATATGAGAAATGTAACAATTTTGTTTCATCTAAACCTAAAAATTGAAATTCTCAAAAATAAAAGAATTGAACATAACCAAATTAATAAACTTAGTTTCGTTTGGTTCAATTCTCCATATTGAATGAAATTGAGTAGTTGATATTACATCATAACTAATTTGTTTGGTTTAATTGAATGTTTTCCTAAAATCGAACCAAACCAAACTGTGAACACCCATAGTTAAGAGGTTACAACAACAATTCAAAAAATTCACACTCAGTCAAGTCCCAAGGTTAGAAATGAGAGAACTGATGTTTTGTCCAAATTTTGCTAACTTAACAATGGGATCTAGACAGACAACCATCACATTCTTGGTCAAAGACAAACCAACCATAAAACGAAATGACCATAATGAAATATTGGAAATCATGGGACTACCACCTAGCTAGCAAGACAGCATTGCTTACTTGAAAGAAGAAAGCTTCTAAAAGATAAGACAAAAGCTAGGTAGCTAAAAGGTCGAACAGTAAAGTTTGCTCTCAATGAGTTTAGTCAGCTCTTCATAAAGTCTTTTTCTAGCCCCCCATTGAGATACTTAAGGCAAGAAAAAAAATGTAAGAGGTGCTTAAAGAAATTCACTTAGGCATTTGTGGCAACCATTTTGGAGGTCGGTCATTAGCCCACAAAGTCATCAAGCAGGGATCATGCCTGGTACATGCCAACATCAACCACCAGCCAGGAGCAACTCTAGTCCTAATTGACATAATGTATCCATTCGATTAGTGGAGAGTCAATATTGCGGGGTCATTCCTACTAGCTATAGGACAAAAGAAGTTTGTGATAATCACTGTTGAATATTTCAACAAATAGGTTGAGGCATAAGTAATTCCAAAGATAATGGATGCAGCCATAAGGAATTTCCTATTGAAAAATATCATTTGGCCTACCAAAAGTATTGATATTCAACAACGGAACATAATTCTAGAGCAAGAAAACAAAAGATTAGTGCGAGAGCCTAGCCATAAAATAGTATTTCACATCTGTAGGCAAGCCACAAGCAATTGGACAAACTAAGGTTACCAACAAAACTATTTTAGACCACATCAAACTCGACTTCAAAGAACTAAAGGAAATTAGGCAATGACCTCCCTCGGGTACTATGTGCCTATAGAACAAACCCGAGAATAGCTATTAGGTCACAGTCCTTATAGCTTGGTCTATGGTTCGAAAGTAGTAGTTCCCGCATAATTGATACAATACACAGCTCAAGTAATCTACTACAACCCAATAAGAAATAAAGTAGAGAGACTTTTGAACCTTGAAACCCTCAATGAGTAGTGCCAGTAAGCATACAAGAAGATGCAACAATACAGATCTTGAAAGCAAGTAAACCACTAGGATCTAATTATCAAAACTTCAAAAGCATAAAATTAACTAGTGCTTCCGAGCATAATAAGGATCAAATAATGTTAGGAATTCAGATTTGGTGAGAAAATTACCTTGAAAAGCAAAACCCAAGGAGAAACTTGTGAACTCTTCATAATTCCAAAAAACATCTGCAACTAGCATAGCTAGAGGAGTGTGAAAATTGCCTAACCAAAACTCCTCCAAAAATTTTGAGAAAATTACTAGATCTTGTCAACACCTTGAAAAACTCTCTGTAAAAATTTCAGATCAAAAATCCCTCTAGAACTCCTTGGAGAAAATCTACAAATTGAACTCTATGTAGATGGATCTCCAAAATCTAGCAAGTCAAGTATCTTGCCTCTATTTTTCTAATCCACACACTAATTAGATCTTCCAAAATCTCTAGTCTATAAATTGGATTAAGATCACAGATACAACATTAGAAACCTAATTCCAAATTAATTAAGATGGAAATTCAAATGAACTCTTCATTTGCATTTTTCCTCAAAAATTCATTCTTTCCATTAATTAAATTAAACTCTTTAATTTAATTAATTATCCTTTGACTTAACTCTTTAAGTCAAACTAGCTTAACTCTTTAAGCTTATTTTATTAACTTAACTCTTTAAGTTAACTTGACCAATTGACGGTCATGTTGGTATCAAATAATCAACTCCTTAATTATTTATCTAATTTAACTCCTTAAATTAATTGATTAATTTAACACTTAAATTAATCAAGCCAAAAATAACCTTCAATGTCAGCATCATAAAATCAGTCCATTAGGAATTGATTTTCTAACACTTAGAAAATTTTCTCCATCAATTAGGAAGCCAATTAGATTTTATGTGTGACACAATAAGTTCTACCTTTCATTGGACATGAGCTCACAAGTTCTTATGACTTTTGAACATCTTATATTCATTTTAGTTTAACACTTCTTTTAAACTAATTGACTTAATTCAATTAATCTCATTAATTGAAGAGTACCCAATCTCTATGGTCGATATTCAACCTTAAGCCCATCGAGTCCAACTAATTGGCTAAAATAAATATTCTAGAGAACCATCATCGCTCTACGTGTACCATGTAAATACAGTCCTTTCATCTCTTATCTCCCAAAAGAGACCTAGGGCAAGATATTTATCGGCTCTCTAATAACCTCAATACTATATCTCTATTCTCAATATTCGATCCCATTATGTGACATCACCTTTGGAAAACTCCTCTTTCAAATTATCACACCACCTTACGTAAGGATTTCTAAAAATTGATCATTATAGAATACATAGGAGATGCATTCGCCCTCCGCAATAGCAGAGACTCAGATTCTTTCTTAGATCTCTCAAACCTCTATGCCAATTAGCTCATATCCAATCTTAACCTAAAAGATCTACTAGGTGGTCAAGAAAGAGTTAAAGTATGAGAACTGGACACAAAGTTACCATGGATCCTCAGGTCAAAAGCCTAATAATATGAACTAACATAAGCAGAAAAACTAGCCTTTACCGACTTACCACTATGGCTATCTAGTGGATTCTCTAATGAATCCTCAGTACCTTATTCTCTAACAAGCACCCACTAACGTGTGCTCGTATCTCATATAGTTTCTTATTGAATAGAGCAATTTCCAACTCTTGGATTTATACATCGTTAGTGCAAGTCTATTCAGATCTTAGATGCCTATTCTCATAAGATTCTATGACTTGAAAAATTTAAGATCACGACCATGTGAGACTTATTCCATGGTTACCAAACCAAGTCCTGTAGTGATAGGTGGTCTAAAGGCTTTATCCAAATGCTAGTGAAGTGAAATAAAGCATAAGATATAGATGACCATATAAAGAATATCATTCAATCAAGATTATTTTTACAGAGCTAATCTCATTGGCTTGTAAGGTACTATTTCAACATATCTATCATGGCCCAAAGCTACAACAAATCTATTCGACTAAGGTTAGCGACTTTATCCTCAAAAAAGAGAAAGTTTCAAAATAAATAATAGGAGACACGACCCAAAGTGGGAGGGCCCCTACAATATCTTTAAAGTGGCCGAAAACAACTCCTACCGAAAGGCAACAAGTTGCCTCAACTATGGAATACAAAAAATTTGAAAAACTTTTATGTATAAATGAGATCCTATTTTCTCAAGATACCTACTGTTATATCATGAGATCTTATCTTCTCGATAAACTTAGTGTTTTGTTACAATATTTTGGCTTCTTAGTACTATAATTGTCCAAGAGTGATGAATCAACTATAAAATGTGTGAGGTTCAATCTCGTCAAAGTATATGTCAATAATAATTGACTAATGCAACACACACATTTGCTTAATACTGAAAGCTTAAAACAAAAGTGATAATAAAAGAGTGATTGGCTTCTCACTCATTCACAAATCCTAAAAAACATTATGGGATATCACAAAATAAAATGAATAATGAGAAATAACAACAAATATCTCATTCAATAATAAAATTATTCTAAGAGTAACCAAAAAAAAAGTGATCTAAATAAAATTATTCAACATCCATCAATTACATCATGAAAAATTATTCAAAACCACATCATAGGGCAGCAAAAAACATCATAATCAATAGTATGATTAGCTAGACTTAGCTCCTTTCTGCAGACCAATAGTAGCAGCCTTGCTCACCTTGACTGCAATCTCATCAAGGTCATCCTCACCAATTTTATCAACCACAATGACTAGAGGCTACCCCTCAACCTTTTGTTTTAGCCTTATTGTAAGAGCTCCCACTAGACGAGAAGGGCCAACATCACTCTTTAAGAACTCACGCTCAATAAGAGAGAAGAACTTGGACATATCGACCTCGTTGTTCTTGATTTCATAAGTAAACAAGTCAGCAAAGTCAAACTCTCGAGTCACTAATGGGATACTAGGATACGCAAGAGGCTTTGTTGTGATAACTGAAGCATCCTCAGGATAGTCCTCAAATCATTTATCTTTAAAGATGTTAAGCCGAGCCTTATTCTCCTCACAAAAATAATAGCCTAGAAACTCAGGCTATTTCACTACCTTTTCTAACCCCTCTTTAGCATCATCCATGCTAAAAACCACATTCGCATCGATAACACCAAAGTCAACATGAATTGTTGAATAGCCTTCTTGCAAAGTTTAGGCAACATTCTGAAAAATTCATACCTGGCATACTACAAGTAATTATCATAATCTCGCACTTTTTAGGAAGGGCAACCTTCTTGACTTTAGCCCTCGCCTTCTTCAACAGATCATCAAGGTAGCTTTTCTCAATAATGGCCACCATCAGCTCAGCAACCTTCTCTTCCAGCTGCTTTGACAGCTACTCAATCATAGATTACAATGACTCGACCTTAGTCTTTAATAATTCAGATTGTTCCTCTTCAACTTTCCATATTTTAGGTGCTAGTTAGCATAATTAGCTAATTCTAGGTGGAATTAGTGCTATATGTTGTAACCCCATTACTCGACCTATGAGGATGTGCAAGAGCATTAGCAATATATAAGTCCAACACCTCAAAGGTTAAACTAAAAGATATATCACCATATTCGTGTGACACATGAACACTTTCAACGCCTCAGTTAGTTAAGCATCCAATATCCTCTTTTGGTCACTAAGGAAAAGAACAACTTTTAACACATTCTAAAAGGTTGCTCCAGTTGCCCATGTATCCGTTATGGAAACGGTGTTTGACACCCCAATCGCTTGCCCAAACCACAACTCAGGGAACTCCAATAGATCATACAACTCCTCATTAGGTAATAGCTAGATCTCATTAGACAAATGGACATCCTCAAAAGCAATGGCTTTCCCCTTCTCAACAATAATTTTCTATGTAGAGATGATTAACCAAGGGCCCCAGCCTCAACAACCTTCCTCTTTGATTGCACCACCAAACTCACAGTATTAAGCGTAGCCTATCAAGCAGTAGGAGAGTAGCTGGAGGTGAGTGTGCCAATCCAGCAGCCATGGTTGCAACCTCCCGACTAATATTAGCAACCTCCCACCTTTGCTGGACATTGTACTAACTAACCATTACAAGTTGATCGGCCTAATTCATTATCAATTAATTTGAAAGAAAGGTCCCACGCATAAAGGTTAATTAGAAGCACAAGCATAAATAGAAAATAAGAAGCACAAGCATAAATAGAAAATAGAACACAATAAAGTTAAATCTACCTAAATAGGCATTCGGTGGCACCCTTAATAGAGCATATGACAATCCCACCAGTAATAGATTTCTCTTCTTGACAAACCCAACAGCTTCCCTCTCACCAAACACTACTAGGTCTTAAATAAAAGTGTTAGGCCATGAAGGATTTTCATTATTAGACATCTTGACCCAACTCCTCATCCAACCCCTTAGGATATTAAAGCCCCTCCCACTAGGAGCTCGAACAAAAAAAGAATCTCTTCTTCCATCATTGACCATGAGAAAAAGAGGGAGTGACAAAAACATAAAGCAAGTAATTTAAATTAGATAAACAATAAGAAAAGGACATAATTGAATTTTCATACTAAAGCAATACTTTTTGATACAAGTGAAGAGACAAGCCCAATACTTTTAACCTATCGGCCTAATATCCAAGACTAGGCCTAGCTTTTCACATGGGTCCAACTAAAAGACCCAAATAGAGCTTCATTGAGTTCTCAACCTTATGTGAAGTTAGTCAAACTGAGACTGGGTCTAGCACCAACGTGTATCTTATAGTCTTTATGACCAAAACCCTTTCCATCGCATACGATCTACTATGAAGTAGATTAAGAAATCCCTTGGTCATAGTTGTATTAATTGCAATGTCTACCACCAGTCACTTCTGCATTTAATGCCGCCGAACCACCATCCTATCCATGGTAATAACTCCATCAATCGGTTACCTCTACATTAATTACGATAAGGGTGCCCTTTATTTTTTATCTACTTAAAGGTATAATAGCCAGCCAATCCTTAAATGACCTTTGAAGCCCTTATGTAAAGAAGGGAACCCCATTGCCCAGTAAGGAGAATATGGTCTTTTTGACCCTTTCACCTCTCCTAAGCAGCTAGCACTATAGATAACCTTATTTCAAATTCAAAGGTATACCTTACACACTTCCAAAAAGCTCTCACTCTGTTCATTTGCCTTCCAATTGAATTATTGCAGACTTAAAGCATCAAAGGGCTTTAGCCAAGGGATCCACCCATCACTCCAAAAGCATCATCGCTTTTATTTAATAAGTTAGCTTTACTCATAATTGTAATTAGTTCTTTTAAATAATTGATATTTTTAGGGATAACTTGAGAGACCTTTATATGAACTTATAAGTTTATATAAAGTCAATGTATATAGGTAGAAAATGCATTAGGATGTGAGATAACTCTATCTAAATAACATAGTAAAATAATTTCAATCATTTAGGCCACTGGCTGGCAGTTGTTGGAGCAAAACTAAAATAGTGCACACTTATGTAAAAATTAATAGCATCCTTAGCCAAAGTGGGTAAGAAATATCTTTGTCAAAGGATTTTATTGGCGAATGAGTATCCTCCATGGTGTAGCATTCTAGTTTGATCTCTCTAGTAAGGTATCGAGTTCGAGGTCCTCGAATAAACAAAATTAACCTAACCATAAAAGAATCTATATAGCCTAATATGATCTCCCAAGGCCAACCATTCTTAGGCTAAGTTACTTTATTGAAAGTCATTGCGTCACCAAGTGAACAATTGCCTCTAGATCAACCTTACCTTCAAGACACGATTGCAACTCATCCACTTTTTATAGATGGCCACATACTTTTAGTGATCTATCTCCTCTACATTAATTATGAATCACCACTTTGTTTCCTTCATATTTAATGCATTTAGGACATCCTTTTGCAGTAAAATTATGTACCTTTGTGGTATTTTAGGCAACAATAGCCCCTTCACTATTCACTTGGGACCAAAAGCTCAATTTTACCCTACAATCTCTTAGGGAATACTCAATTGAATAAAGGTACAAGTGTAATTTTGATCCAAGGAAAAATTCTATTAATTCTTCAATCCAACACTTATCTCTAGTATGCATTCTAAACACTTTAAACTCCTAGCTACTTTGTATTCTTATTATCTCCCCCATATTTATATTGACTTAAGCATCAAAAGGTCTTAAAAAGTTTGGCATGAAATTAAACCTAACAAGATACTTCTTTGGAGTTCAAGACTTTTTAGGATTCATGATAAGCTATAGGGGAATGAGGCCAACCATAAAAAGATTCATTATGTCCATGATATCTCAACTTTAAAGTCAATAAAAAAAATCCAAAGATTGGTCGCACAGATTGTCATTCCCAATAGGTTCATTGCCAGGTTGGTGGACAAAAGCTTAAATTTCTTTAAAACATTGAGAAACACCAAAAAGTTTGAATGTATAGAAGATTATGACATTGCCTTAACCAACATGAAATAATATCTTACAATACCACTATTTCTAGCCAAATCCATGTTAGGAGAAACTTTATATTTATATTTAACTGCTTCTCTTGAGGCTTTTAGTACTATCCTTGTTTCGATCAATGGCATCGTACACAACTCATTTATTGTGTTAATAAGGTACTTTAGGGTGCCGAAAAAAACTATTAAGAGATAGTTAAGCTCACACTCTTCACTGCCATAAGAAGATTATGCCCTTACTTTTGTTCTCATATTATAATTGTTCTATCACTAATCTTTTGAAGTAGATGCTATCAAATCCCAACACTCTAGGTCCGCTAACAAAATGGGTTGTTGAGCTAGGTGAATTTGACATTCATTTTTAACTACCGTTGACCTTTTGGTCCAATTTTGGTTTTGATGTTAACAAGCCAACCTTCTTTCTTAGATGCAAAGGATCAAGTAATGGTTGAAATTTAATCCAATTTTAAAAGAAAGAGTTATAGGAAGAAAATATTTCTAGTCGACAGAAAATAGTCTGATAACACTTATCGGTAACATCACATGAAGGAGCATATTTTTTTACCACAATGACTTAGAAACTCAAACAACCAATTTGAAATTTGAATTCAATGTTCAAATCTGCTCCAAAAAATACAATCTGTGTTGACAACAAACTTGCATGAAAATGAAAAACACAAAAAGTCAACCCTGGGGAGTAGAGTTTATCAAGCTAGAAAAGGAAAAGTTTGGAAAGACACCATACTTGTAAGTAACATTCATTGATGACTAGTTAGCCTATAAATACCTCAAGACGGACTTCACATAGATGAGAAAAGAGCTTAAGAATTATCCAAGCTTGTGATTTCACCAATTTCAAGTTCTCTCAAGAATATTCAAGAAATCTCTCAAATTTGTGTGCTTAAATCCCTTTTTTTAATCTTACATAGATTGAGAGCTGAGCTAAAATTATTATATAAGCTTATTAATACTACTCTTTGTATTGATCTTGTAAAGGTAAGACTTTTTCTTAATATCATAGTGTTGAAAGAATTCATTTTCTAGGAATGCATTATTCTTCAACTAAAATTAAGCTATGAAATCTGGGTGCTAATGGAATTTGTTTCTTTAGGAAGCACAAAGTATCAATTAGACTTGAGCATGAAAGTTGGGTTTGAACCTTGTTCAGTAAAAATTTTTATAGAGTGTTCAAGGAATTTGTTTCCTTGTGTAGTACTCATTATTGATTTCTGCCTTCCCAAGATAAAAGGTTGGGTTTTTTAACGTGCCCATAAAAGTTAAGGTTTGATCCTCCTATACCATAAAGGATAGGATTATTGAGTGACTACAACAAATTACATATATGGCAAAGAAAGTTTCATTAGCATGTATATAAATTCATTACTATAGCATTTGATAATGAAACTTTTGTTTCCAGTGCTTCATGAGCTAAAGTCCATCGACAATAATTAATGATAACAATATTTTTGCCCTCGTTCCAATTCTAGGAAATGATGATGAAATATATCGGCCAAAAAGTCATGTAATGGTAACTAACATGTTTAGTGACTTTGCTATGTAACATATTTTCATTATCAAAAACTAATTTACTTGTAATTATATATTTGATTAAATTTTGTTACCAATAAGATATGTAAACCAAAAATTGTTACAATAATTTAAATAATAAATTAATAATAAAATAGTAGTTTGTTTATTAATAGATAATATGACGCAACAAAAAATTTTGTTACAATACAATGAAGACTTCTTTGTTAGAAATATATTCATAATAAAACGTTTTATTACCTATAAAATATTAATTTCATTAGAAATAATTAAAATGACGAAAACATAATTATTACCAATACCAAAAAAGATGCAAACTTCTGTCACAAATAAATATAAGTCAGCAGAATTTATTATTACATATAAATTTAGCATTGAATATTTCATTACAAATAATTAAAATTATGAAATTGTTGTTACCTAAAATTTATTTTGGTAACAATAATATAATCCATACATATTACACCACGTAAACCATATATTTGATGTTGAAAATACAGTTTACAACATACGTTCCAAAAACAACATACATTCCAAAAGTATCATCCAACATTAATACTATATAGTGAGAACACCATCTTGTCAAACATTCATCCCAAAAACATCATCCAACATTAACAATATTCAATGAAAACACCACCATGTATAACATTAACACTCTAATTCAAAAATGTCTAGCACAAAATCACAATCTACTCCCAAATTAAACATCATTCCATATTCTAAAATGTAAGAACATCCAACAAGAAAACACAATCATTTCCACATTCAAAAACATCCAACAAAATTCATACATCATCCTAAATTCTCAGTAGCAAAGTAAATAATTGTTTCCCAAGGAAGATAGTGCAAAGAAATCAAAATAACAAGCAATTGTATTGCATATGGTAAATAAAGTAGCAAAATCCCAACAAAAGTTAAAAAAAAAAAAGACTAATACAAAATAAATGAATTAGTCATCAAATTTTGAATATTGGAATCTCCAAAGAGTTATTCCAAATGCATTGAAGTCCTAAACATTTCCAAGTACTTGAGAATTCATAATCCTAATGCTCATCATATATGTATGGCCAATACGCAATAATGAATGTGATAATATTTGTCTCTAGGTTTTGCCTGACTTCACTTGAGTGTTGGCCTTTTAACACAGTTTGCCTTGTAATGCCAACATCAGTTGTTTAAACTCGATGTGTCCATCTTTCAGTTGTGTTGTTTCTTCATCTTGCTTCAGGCATTGCTGAATCATTTCCTATTGGCTTTGGATGAGCTCCATTACATATTTTAGTTCGTTTTCAGTGTTGGCAATCTTTTTTTTTATTACCTAAAATTGTATGATTTCATATCTTTACTTTTCGCTACCCTAAGAAGGTACAATTCCGACTCGCGTGCCTCTCCTGTAGCTAATACGGGTACCAAGTGAGGTCAACTTCAAACACATATATTGATAATCAAATTGAAATTTGGATGACATTGAATTGACTAGAATCCAACCTGTTTACCGTCCTAAGCCTCTAATCCTACTTGGGCCATTAATAATAATCTTTATAATTTATATTTAAGTTGAGTTTTATTAACTCATTATATTTAATTATGAACTATAAAGTATAAACTAATACTTTGTCTATCCTATTACCAATTCATATAGTAAATGAATATACATATAAATGTAATGCGTAAACTTCAAGTTAACTGGATGGTTGTAACGACAGAAAGAATTAAGCAATATTAATGATCTTGTAGGGTTTTTAATATAAATGTTTAATAAATAATTTTTTTAATTTTGTATAAATTATAATTTTTAGAGAAACATATTTCTTAAACTTTTACATATAATGAAAATTACAATATAGAAAATTTTATTTTTTTTAAGAAACATTAATTAAACAGAAAATATTCAAATTTTTAAAATTCATAAATAATTTTTCTAATTTTTTTTAGTTTAAGAAAAATCTCATAATAAATTATAATAAGGAAACGGTCAAATTTTAAACCCCCCAAATTTATTTACTAATATGTCTTTCAATATAAGATAAAGAAAATAAATTTTGTAAAAATGGAGCTTGTATTTGGAGGGAATAAAAAAAAAATTGGGGGAATTTATTTTTGAAAGGAATCAAATTTTTGGAGGAAAAAATATTGATTTGTTATGTAGAACTAGTAACAAATGAAATTGTTAGTTTGTTACCATTTTCATGGAACCAAATTTTGGCGGGAAAAAAATGTAACAACTAAGAAACTAATTAAATAACATTCTTATTTAGAACAATTAAATATTAAATGATTACCATTTGTATGAGTCAAATTTTGGACTAAACAAAATTAAGGTGGGAACGAATTTTCATTGCCAGATAAATTAATATTTACATTAATTATTAAATTAATATGAAGCCCATTTTTAAATAGTCCACTTGATCATTTATTAAAAAATTAGTGAAGTCCACTTCAAAAAACATGTCAGTGAAAACTGAAACCCAAGTGGATTATTCTATAAATTGAAGTGAAGCCCAATTTTTAAACAAAGCCCACTTAATTAATTTACTAAAAAATTTGTGAATAACAATTCTGAAAACAACTTGCTAAAGCCTAATTATATTTTTTTATGCACTGTTTTGAATTAGAATTGTTAATGGATGAGATTTTAATTTGAATTCAATTCAAATTTTAAATTTTTACCTGATTAAAATATTCAATGAATCAAATCCGATTATAAACATTCGTAATCTGAAAAAATGGATTGAATATGGAATTAAGCAATCCAATTCGTTAAAAATTTGAATCTGAAATATAATATTTTTTATTAAATTAATACTCTTATATATAATATTAATAAAAATTTTAAAATACAATAAATATATATATATTATATTGACCTAATATTTATATTAACATTTATATTATATCATTAATATTGAATCTTTAACCAAAAAAAAAGAGGAATATTGATAAAATATCAAATAGAATAATATATAATAGTTCACTATACATTAATATAATGTGAAATAAGAATTTAGTATTCAAATAGTTAACTTTTGGACAAATATATAATAAAAAATTGTTAAAAATACAAATATCACATAAATTTACTTTATAAATATAATATTCTTATACAATTCAAAGAGAAAACAGAAATCAAGTCGGATTTTTTGATTAGATTTTGGATATTCATCTAATTCGGATGTGGTACTGACTAACAAAGATCCTATCGAATTTTGGGTCGAATTCAAATGTGAATTTTGATAATCGAATTCGGATTTGTATATGACAGATTCGATCCAAATCCAACCCATTGACAGCCCTATTTTGAACCGATCCAACCAATTAAACTCATGATCGGATGCCAATTCAGTCTAGGCGAAGTTTTAAAATCGGGCACTAATTGACTCGATGCTGACTAGTGAAAAGTGAAAACTGGTTAACTAGAGGTAGTGGAACACCTATTCACCTAATTTTTTTTTTAAATTTTAAAAATTAAATATTGAAAAATTGAAAAATATAAAAATGAAGAGAAGATTGAGAGTTGAAAATGATAACTAAAGATTTTGGACACTAGTTTCTTAAAATATGAATTTATTTGCATGAAATTTAATGAAGTAGTTATATATGGATATTTATGTTGAGTATGTTGTTTTACTTTGTTTAATCTCTTTCAAATTATGTTAGATGTTAGTGTAGAAAAAAAATTTAACTTGAATATGAAATGTAAAATAGACGATCACTTGAACTAATGTTAAATAATTGTATTGCATTATTTCTAGTAAATTTATTTATTAATAATTGACTAATTATTGAGTGGTATTTTTTAAAAGAACAACTTACAAATGGGTAAGAACTGAATTTTTTTAATATTTTTTTCTATATCGCTAAAAAAAAAATTGTTATTAATAGTATATGTATATATATTTATAAAATTAAATATAATTGTCATTATGGCATCATAACCGTCAAACCAATAGTCCAACAAATTTAATCAGTTGAATCCGTGACCAGCAACATCACTGATTCTTTATCTGATTAGATTTTGAAAATATTGCTTCTATAAATAAATGTGAAGTTCAATTTTAAAACAATACTTATTTTACCAATTCACTTAAAATATTGATGAAGTCCAATTCTTAAAAATAAGGAGGTGAAACTCGATCAGATTATTTTATAAGTTAATATCTTAGCAATTTGAGATCGGCACAGAGAAAATGAAATCTTAACGAGATAATGAGAGCACACTTATTTGCATACACCAAATATAGGTGGAAGAAACACAATTTAAACCCTGAAGGCGTGAGAGGCAGAAGAAAGATTGAACTCTCTTGATCAGGGAAAGCATCACCCTCAACGACGACATTCAACCAAGAGCTGCGCGAACACATTTCGCGTGCTGCGGCTGCCGGTTCAAGAAGGCCACCCTAAAAGAGTTGAGACTGCCTGGAAATCGGAATTGTGAGGCTGCATGCGTCAAATAAAATGTATTTTTATTTGTTCGACTCGAGCTTGCCAGACTGCTGGAGTGTCATCAAGATTTTGTGTAACACATTAAAAAAATTGGTGATGCGCGATTCTTGCAAATAATTTAGTAAAGTCTAATCACATACTTCTATACTTTTCAATAAGGTTCTCAGTGAATCGGAATTTAGTTTGAATTCAATTTAAATTTTAGAATTTTTATCCGATCCAAATATTCGATGGACCATATTCAATTATAAATATCCATAATTTGATATCAATGGATCGGATATGGAATTAAACAATTCGATTCATTAAAGATCCGAATCCGAACTTTAATAATTTTTTATTAAATTAATACTCTTATATATAATTTTTATAAAGATTTTAAAATAAAGTTTATGTATTATATTGACCTAATATCTATATTAACGTATATAATATACTATCAATATTAAGTCTTTAACCTCAATGATAACAAAAACACTAATAAAATGTCAAATATAATAATGTATAATAGTTCATCTATGTATTAAAATAATGCAAAATAGGAATTTAGTAATCAAATATTTAATTTTTGGATAATCAAAAGTTGTTAAAAATTCAAATATGACAAATTTACTTTATAAACAAAATATTTTTATACAATTCAAAAGTGAATAAAAAAGAAAAAGTATTAAATCGGCTTACATTTTTTTTTTTATCAAATTTCAAATATCTATCACATTTAGATATGGTATTAATTAATAGATATCCTGTAGGATATCAGGTTAGATTCATATAAGAATTTTGATAATCGAATTCGAATTCAAATTCAAATATTATTGATCCGATTCAAATCCGATCCGTCGCCGGTCCTACTTTCTAAATTTTTAAATAATGCTTAATTCATGAATTTCCTAAAAAATTGGTGAAGTCCAACTCATAAAGATAAGTTGGTGAAGTGCAATTAAATTATTCTGTCAATTAATATGAATACTAATTTTTAAACAAATCCTAGTTGGTGAACCCCACTCAACCAATTCTTTAAATTTATGTAAAGTCCAATTTAAAGAAATCCAACTCCACCAGTTAACTGAAAATTAGGTCAAACTAATATGTTAAAAACAAGTTGCTCAAGCCTCATTCACCAATTGTAATGCTGAATTCACCAACCTTTTATTGGCTTCAATCAGCATCAAAGAAGCCCAATTTTAAAAAAAAAAAAATGTGCTCTTTAGTTTAGATACCTGAAGCCCAATTAAAAAATGTGAAGGAAGCCCAATTAAAACATTTGTCCTTTTTAATTTACATATGCTGTTAAGCCCAATTCTCCTTTTATGTGAATTCTAAGATCCTCATATTGTAATCAGATCTCTTCATCTATTTAATTCTAATTTGGCATTGATATGGATATTATAGCCCAAGCTCAAGGCACACATTAGAGCTGCAATAATTAGAATTGGGGCCAAATATTACATTTGTTGAGCCAAGCTGTCACAATTGGCTAAGCTAAATTAACTGGCTAAACTAAACTGTATGGCAATACTGAACAATGTGAATTCCTAGAATGCATTGACTGAGAAGAAAGGGCATAAGTAAACATGAGCTGAGCTGAGCTGAACTTAAATTTACTTTGGTTTCAGCGAGTCAATAGATGAGCGAAGATAAAGAAGCATGGGATCACACGTGTCTGTCTTTAATTGGTTCATTTGTAGCAAAATAGTTAGTGGCTTAGTGGGCGGTTATAATCCCAGGTAGTAGCATCTTTAGTCATATAAAAGATTTTGTAAAAAGTTGTAAGATAGATTAGCACACATCAAAAATATAATTGTTTTTGTTTGGTTTAATTAGTGCTCTTGAAAATTATTTTTTTGGCATCATTTAGCGCCATTTGTGGGAAGAAGATTAAAGAGCTAAAGCGTGAAGAAATGAGTAATTTTGGAGATAACATGGAGAAGGTATAGTGATGGTGACACACAATGAGCTAGCAACCATGGCTGCTACAGTTCCACTCTCGGTAGTTGTGGCACCAACCCCTTTGACAGAAGAGAAGACCATTTCAGTGCCTACAATGGTGGGATAAATGACTACTGAGCAATTGGCCAATTTCTTGTGGTCAACGTTTGGTATCATCGCTTCCACTCAGTCCGTCGGAGCAATACCTGCAACACCCCTTTCAGTACCTCCAAACCCCATAGTCAATCCTTACCTACTAGGAATCACACCCAACATCCCATCCCTTCTTGTCTCGGTGCCTTTCCCCCATGCCCCCATGTTGGCTAATCTAACATCTCCTACAAGGATGACATTCATGCCAATGTGTCACGGACGGACTCTATCTTGCAGCAGAACGACTCTCTATCTGTGATGGCATCTCAGGTTCCACCCAACCTTCGATCCGCCAACGTCCATCTCGAGTCTTTTTCATGACCCGTCCCTCATTTTGGCCTAGTAGCTTACTAGTATAAGCTTCAGAATGCCTCACATTACTGGCGTACTCGCCTATTCCAAATGCCTACAATCATCGGAGGCTCGCGTCCAGCACGCCGAGCGTGTTTCCTTATCGGTCCCCGACTAGCTAGCATGCATATCCTCAATCTAGGTCCCTTACGTGCACCTCTCGATGGCAAAGGAGCAATCTCACTCTATCTCGGCATTGAAGGTCACTTGTGTGCCCACAACACAATCCTCGTGCTCATCACTCACTCGGAGCGCTCAGGCCGTGCCGTAGCGCCCTTCGTTTGTACCTTGCCCAAGTAGGGCCACATGTAAGTCCAAGGCTTATATGATGTGCCATCATCTTATGTAAGTCCCGCACGGAGCATTGGACTTGATTTCCCGCTCGCTAGCATCATGCTTCAGTAGCCCACTATGCGGCGTCGCCCCACGACCGCATGTCTTAAGCCAACAGACCCCCGCAGCAAGGCTAGAACCCATAGCCTGTGCTTAGCGAGTTAATTCATGAGATATTTAGGTGTTCGTCCCGATCACTCAATCAGCCTAGAGGTGTTGCCCCATAATTT
>JACGDI010000003.1:1606953-1645970 GCA_014898725.1 Jacaranda copaia
TTCACAAAATTTCTTTTCCAAGCCACTCTGCTCCACGCATCTTTGCGCTGCCTGCACGCAGAAAGACCGCTTCCAGTCGCCCTTAATTTTTGGTGCCCAAACGAACACGGAATGACTTCAAACTTGATGGGAAGCATCCTCATAACTCAGAGAGTATGCCATCAAAATAGTTTTGCATGGGTCATTTTCGCCCTATCGGGTGAGCCGACAACGCCTTGTCGCTCCTATCACCCCTTCAAGTTACGGTCGTCATATTTCTCCAATGAGCAACCCGTGACACGGTGGCACCTATGCCTATGAGTGGAACTCTTGCTCAAGGCCATGTGGTAGCACCCGCTTTTGGAGGGGTTACGCAAGGTATGGTGGTAGCTCGGCCACCAATTCCTAATAATCCTAGGCTACTCATGATGAGAAACCAAGAACAGATTATGGTTCCTATAAGAGCATTACCGGATGAAAGAGCTAAGTTGGGAGGTGTTCGAGGAATATTTAAGGAGACAAAGATGAAAGTCTATACTCAAATGGTAGATGACGCTAAGGCAGTAGCAGAAAGTCAAGTGTCAATGCGACATAATTGTAATGAGGAGAAGCAGAAGCCCCAAGCAAATTTGATTTCCAAGACGGAGAAGGCATGGAGAGAATTGAGGGAAATGAAGAGAAAGATGAGAGAAAAGGTTAGGGAGGATGTCAAGGCCTCTTCGTTCATTGAAGCAATCTTGCATGCCCTCTTCCCAAAGAATCATAAGCTTTTTGCCATGCTTAAATACACTAGTACAACCGACCCTATTGATCAACTCTGTGAGTTTGAAACTTTAGCTTGGTTATATCAATTCCTAGATGGTGTAAAGTGATGGACCTTCCTGACTACTTTAGGAGAAGCTACCTCAAGATGGTTTGGGCAGTTACCTTCGTGGTCTATTCATATATTTGAGAATTTCACTAAAACATTCCTACATCAATTCACTAGTAACAAACAGTCTTGCTCTCATTTCGATGGGGAGAGAATGAGACTCTGAGAAGTTTTGTTAGGTAGTTCACCATGACTGCACTAGAGGTCCCGTTAGTCACTCATGAGTTGTTGAGCGGTGTTAGATTCCAACCTAGTTCTTTCTTTAGATCTTCAAGTAGAAGACCTGCAAATAGTTGTGATGAACTCCTGTGATAGGTAGAAAAATATATTCATGAGGAAGAGGACTGCGAAGTGAAAGAAAGGTAGTCGGGGAGAAAAGAAAAGAAAGAAAATAGCTAGGCCTTGGAATGTTCAGAACCTCAGGCGTTTTTACATGTAATCTCGTTTTATTTTGTTTGGTTGAAATTTACATTTTTAGTTTCTATTTTCTAATTTGTTTTGCATGATCAGCTTTATTGAATATTGTTTTGCCTTATTTGATTCTGTAAGTTATTTTCAAATACAAAGTCACTTCGCATCATATGCAACTATTTAGCTCAGATGAGCTACCCCAAAAAAGATAAATGTTCTCAATGCAATCAGCTCGGATGTGCTAGCTTGTGAAAGGATGAATGTTCAAAAGAAAATGGCTTAGGAAAAAGCGAATGCCAAAGCAAAATTAACTCGAATGAGCTAACCAACAAAGGATGAATATCCAATTGAAATTAGCTCGACTGAGCTAACAAAGGATGAATGTCCAAGAAAAAGTAGTGAATGCCAAAGTAAAGTCAGCTTGAATGAGCTAGCAAAGGATGAATGTCCAAGCAAAAAAAATAGCAAATGCCAAAGCAAAATTAGATCGGATGAGCCAACTTGCAACAGACAAATGTCCAAATAAAATCAGCTCAGATAAGCCAACTTGCAACAAACGAATGTCTAAGCAAAATTAACTCAAATGAGCCAACTTGCGAAAGATAAATGTCCAAATAAAATTAGCTTGGATGAGCCAACTTGCAACGAATGAATATCCAAGTAAAATCAACTTAGATGAGCTAACTTACAAAGGACAAATGTCCATAAGCTCAGATGAGCTAATTTACAAATGATGAATGTTTGTCAGCTCGAATAAGCTAACTTACAATGGATGATGTCCATCAGCTCGAATGAGCTAACTTGCAAAGGATGAATGTCCAAGTGAAACCAACTCGAATGAGCCAACTTACAAAGGACGAATGTCCATCAGCTTGAATGAGCTAACCTGCAAAGGATGAATGTCCAAGTGAAATCAACTCGGATGAGCCAACATACAAAGGACAAATGTTCATCAGCTCAAATAAGCCAACTTACAAAGGATGAATGTCCGTCAACTTGAATGAGCTAACTTGCAAAGGATGAATGCCTATTAGCTCGAATGAGCTAACCTGCAAAGGATGAATGTCCATAGCTCGGATGAGCTAACTTGCAAAGGACGAATGGCCATGGCTCAAATGAGCTAACCTGCAAAGGTTGAATGTCCAAGTAAAAAAACTCAAATAAGCTAAAAAAAAAAAAGCTCAAGGAAAACAACTCGGATGAGCTAACATGCAAAAAAGAGTAATGGCAAGAGAAAACTTAGCTCGAATGAAGTGCACATGCCTATACCCCTCATTCTAGATGCGAAAAGAGAAACAGGAAAATTTCATTTTAAGACCGCTTGAAGTTTCCATACAAAAGGATGTAGCACGCTAGAATGCTTGAAAGCTGAAATGAGGCGCCAAACACCTCAGCAAGAGAAGAACTGAATTTGGTAGAATTGATTTTGAGCCATAATTTGCAAGTATGACAATTTCGCAAGAATTGATTTTGCCATCGTCGTGGCAATGCACTATTCATTTCAGCAACGACGGTAAGATCAAAGATTGCTTGGGAAATCTTGACAACAAAATCAAAGATTGCATGGGAGATCGTTTCAGCAATGAAATCAAGGAATTTGCATGGGAAACCGTCTCGGTAGTAAAACCAACATTGCATGGCAGCTCGTCTCGGCGATTAAGGAAATAAAACCAACGTTTGCATGGTAGCTCGTCTCGGTGATTAAGGAAACAAAATCAATGCAGCCATAGCTCTCATCTCGGCAATGCATTGCTCATTGCTTCAGGATGTCTCAGAAATAATATCCATCTCAGCAGCAACATCCCTCTCGGTAGCACATCCACCTCAGCCATAGCTTTCTCGGCAAAGCGTCATTCATTGCAGCAAGTAGCAAACTTAATTTATGTTTAATTTGGACTTGGTCATAGTTCAAACTCTTTGAACTAAATTGCGAGGTGAGATGTGATATGAATATTATAGCCCAAGCTAAAAGCACCCATTACGCTGCAGTAATTAGTGTTGGGGCCAAATATTACATTTGTTGAGCTGAGCTATCACAATTGGCTGAGCTGAATTAACTAACTGAACTAAGCTATATGGCAATACTGAACAGTGTGGATTCCTAGAATTAATTGACAGAGAAGAAAAGGCATAGGTATTTACATGAGCCGAGCTGTACTCAAATTTACTTTGGTTCTACTGAATCAACAGATGAGCGAAGATAAAGAAGCATGGGGTCACACATGTCTATCTTTAATTAGTTCATTTGTAGCAAAATAGTTAGTGGCTTATTGGGCGATTATGATCCTAGTTAGTAGGATCTTTAGTCATATAAAAGACTTCGTAAAAAGTTGTAAGACAGATTAACACACATCAAAGATAAAATTGTTCTTGTTTGGTTTAATTAGTGCTCACGCAAATTATTTTTTTGGCATCAGGGATAAATTCCAATCCCCTCCAATTCATTGATTTAGAGGGCCTCAAAATATCTTATAAGATATTTGAGAGCTTAAAAGATATAAAAAAGTGTTAGAATTTTTTTTAAAAAAAAACAACTTATAAGCTTCTAAAATAAGATATTTTGAACTTATAAAGTCTTTTAGAAAAGTTATGAATTCCTAAGTTATTTTTAGAATTTTAATAAATTTTCTTAATTTTAAGCTTATTAATTACAAAAAAGTCATTACTAACATCTTACAAACTCTAAAATTTTATTTTATTCAAATGCTTTAAGAATTTATTTTAAAAAAAATAAATAAATATATCATCTTATAAGTTTCAAAAATATCTTATAAAATATAAGAACTTATAAAACATTTTGAATAAACTAAGCCAAACACCCTCTTTATATATCAATAAGATCAATTCAAATTCAACGCAGCCGCCTACCCCATTTATCATCTTTCTACAACTATAATTTACTGACTTATTGATTATTTATGTAATCAAAAAAATATCTTAGTCTTTTTTTATTATTTATGTACTCATTTATTTGCCATGATTGGATTAGATGTGGTTGATAGGTATATGATTTGTTATCTAGAAAAAATTAGCATTATCCTTATGCTATGTACGGATTCTTTAAAATTACTATGTATTAATGTGATATTGGATTATAAAAATAAAAATATCACAAAAATAGTTAAACAATTAGTAAAATTAAATATTACTTCAAAAAAGGTCAAGTAAATTTAAATTTTAAAACTTTAAAATTTAGTATTTAAAAGGTTGGAACATATAAACAGATTATATGATATCATGAAAAATAAATTTTAATATTATGCAATGAAAAGTTAAAAAAAATTCAAAACTTCCAGAGATAAAAATCTATGAATATGATTATATACTTTATCAAAAGGAAGAAAATATTATGCAATCAAAAACTAACAGATAGTGGCATTAAAAAATAAAAATATACGATAAGGATATGAAACATAAGATTGAAGGCTTAAAACTTGTTGGCAAAAACTTAAAATTATAATACTTTAAGATTAATTTAGACTTAAACGAGTCAGTGTGTATTAAGTTAAAACTTAAAATATAAAGAATTAGATAAAATACCGGCTGCCAAGAATTTTAAAAAATATTAATTATAATTCTTGATTAAAAATCAACTAAATTAGGACAAAATTATGGTAGTAAAGATAAAAATTAAAAAATAAATATATAAAATAATTATAAAGTTAAAATCAATATTAGTATATAAGTTACTAGAAACCTTTTAATTTGACTCAGAGCTTGTTGTCAAATAAATAAGGGAATGTTTGGTTATGTTTTGGGAGTAATTGTGATATATGTTTGGAGAAATGAATTTTAGGAGTGGGTGTTAGGGAATGTGAAAGTGGTGTTAGGGAATATGATGAATGGTTGTTGATGTTTTAACAAAAAAGGTCGAAAATATTTTGAAAATTTTAGTATATTTATTTATATTTTGAGAGGAAATATTTTTTATTGCAGCGATCTAATCAATTTTTTTATTGGGTTTTAGGGATAAAAATGTAATTGAGTAATATTTTTTATTATAAGAATAATAATAAAATGTATATGATATATCCATATGGGGGGCGGGGGGAGGGGGGGATGGGGAGTTTTGAGGGATAATGAAAGCTAGAAGAAGTTATTTGAAAAACTCTATTTTGGTATTTTGGCAAAATACAACCAAACAATCTCTAAGTGAATACTAATACAAATTTAAAATTATAGTAAAGTCATAAAGTATTATAAACTCAAAATTGATTTTAAAATACGAATTAGTGATAGGATATGAGGATTAAATTAGAATGTAAAATAAAATACGAAAAAAATAAATTATTTTGTTCATTATCAAATTTTTTGTATAAATGTAATTACTCTCCATATCATATTTCACAAATAGCAAAAAAAAGTGAATAGCTAAAAAAGTTGTTAACATTTCCAACAATCAAAATTTTAAAAAATAAAAGATAAAAAAATTGGATATATATTTTGATGGATTAAATAATGTCCAACATTATAAACTTAAAAAATCAATTGATATATATATATATATAACCATCTTATAATTTTTTTTAAATAGATTAAAAAAGATTTAAGAATATATATATATATATATATTGATGAAGTAGTATATAAAATTTTTAAAAAGAGTTTGAATTATACATACTTATACATACATAATTACAGTAAACAAATTTTAAGAATATTAAAACCAAAGAATAGATCTCATCCTATAAAATTATAAACTTGGCTGAACACACACACACAAAAGGAAATTTAAAAATTAGTTACAAAATCTAACAAATAAATTAATAACTGGATTCAAGGAATGAGTAAAAGGATATTAAATATATAGGAATTTAAATAAAATAAAAAATGTAAAATAATTAAAGAGAAAAATGTAACTAATAAAATGAAATAAAATTAAAAAAATATTAAGAGCAATTAATATATCTCATCTCGTCAAATTATAAAATTAAATGAACAAAAGAGAATTTAAAAATAAAAAATTAAATAAATGAGTTGATAACTTAAACTAAGTAATAAACAAAAAAGACATAAAAGTTTACAAATTGAATAACAATTAGAGCTAAATGATAGATTTTATTTATGATTGAAAAGAAAATTATAACATTAAAATTCAAAAAAATTCTTCCATCATGTAACACATCAAAAATAAAAAAATAAAAAAAATAAAGTGAACAATAAATTCAAACAACTAATAAACGATTTGAAGAGTGAAATAAAAAGGCACATAAAGAGATGGAAGGGAAAAAATGCTAGAAAATAAAGGCACACAAAGAATATAGTGAAAAATGTTGAAACTGAGAATATTAATGAAATGATATTTTAAACACTCTATATATAGTGGTACAAATGTAAATTAGTTATTAAAGAAAAGAGAAAAATTTACGAAAAACTCATCAAACTTAGAGTTTAAATGATCAAAGAATCTTCCACACATTGAGGTAGAGATAAAAGAGATTTTGTAGATAAAATGCAATCATTTTTTAGTATTAGAGATAAATACAGAATATTTTTTCTAATCAAGATAATGTTTCAAAAATCTAGATATCTTTAAAAGGAATAAATAATATAACCAAAAATTAATTTTTTAAATTTAATTAAAAAAACTCAAAATTCTAAGAATTTAAAATTTGGTCAAAACTACAAATTATAGGTCCCACACTGTTGTAATATATTTAATAGTATAGATATCAATAATTTGTTTCCTTGTTTAAATTACTAATTTGGATATCTTAATCTTAGTACAGTTAGTTGTTTGAATGCTTAAGATTCCAGTTCATGATAAATGTAAGATATTCATTTTATCCCAAATATTATTTTAATAATTGAATTATTTTCATTGAAAAGGTTTAAATATATGTAGTGTTGTAGAGAGCAAGTCTCTGTTCTTAAACTTTTTTCTCAAATAATTTATAATTTATTATTACCTAGAAAAGAGTTTATTTTTTATTTTGAAAAAGTAATTAACTTTCAAATTTCATAAAACCATACACCTATTTTGCAAATTAAATTATTTTATATTTGATATGTATATGTGATATGGGATGGTCCAGCAAGCCCAGCTCAACAACTATCAATCCAAGAGCGCACTTCCAAGCCCATCTCGCTTCTGAGGCCCCGTTAGATCGTCGACCCTGATTGACCACCAGCTCACCTTATCGCCTAAAGTAATAAGCAAGATTGCCACCCTTTGACTAAACTACAGATCAAGCATGTGAGCTTGATCATATCTGATGAGAGGACTCAAGCGCTGCGACCCCTAGCGACTGCCTATGCCTAGAAGCTAGTTCTATGGTTGACCAGGGAGGTCATTTTGGAACCAAATCGCCTCTCTGCCACATTAAATGCTTTGACAGGTAACGTGTCTCCGCATTAATGGCGCATGTCACTCCAATACCACTCCTATTGCCACTTCTGATAAGAGGTGCGCCACCAGCGTACTATTTTCTCCTTGAAAGTTGGAGATTAAACCACCTAAAATAGAACAAGGATGGGAGATGATCTAAAGCTCCCCATACAAGGATAAGAGTCCTTTACACATGATTAGGGTATTTTAAACATATCATCCACTTAAAGAAGGCTATAAATACCCCATTACCAGCCACTCTTAAAGTATGACTTTCTTTACTAAAGCTCTTACTCTGTTGCTCATCTATTCTAGTTGACTTTGTACTGACTTGAGCATCGGAGTGCTTTAGTGAGGGTACCTCAACTAGCCTAACATTTGCTTATGATTATAGTTCTCAACCCGAGTACCTTTGAAGTTGGATCACTTGACTAGACAGATTGAATTACCCTAAACACCAACTAAATCTAGTAAAATATAGGTTTCATCCTCATCATTTGGCATCATTTGTGGAAAATTGAGATTATAATCGAGAAATGGTGAACATCAGGCGAGTCGCTTTAAGAAAGGAGGAGAATAGAATGACTGGGTCTTCTCTTCCCCCTCAACCTCAGCAAAAGTTAAATGCTCTAAAATCCAGCACCCTGCTAGAACAAATTGTCACTTTGACCATACCTCAACTAATGCAGCTGATCAGCAAACAAAACTCTACTCAAATTTCTACCTAGTCGTCTGCCGCCATGAATCGGCATATAGCCCCGCCAATCAATGCAACACCACAACCCACCCTTTCTAAGAGAGATTACCCAGAGACATTCACTATCGACCAGAATCTAAATGACCTCCAGTTAGATGAGAAATCATCCCTGAACATTTCCCTAGAGAAGTGGTCCAACCAACCCTGCGGGAGAAAGTTGCTAATTTTATTGGTCATTGTGCTTGATCTATTCGAGCCCAACAATGCGATAAGGTTGAGTGCTTGAAGCCCCAAGTAAATAGGAATATGTCCTAGGCTGACCTGGAGGAAGAGGAGAAGGTGTCTCACCAAGTGCAGCAGTTGAACAAGTGCTTGGAAGAGATTTCAAGGAGAAATATGGAGAGAAACTATCAATTGAAAGGGCAATAGACGTTCCGTAGAGAAAGGGAATCCTCGTTCATACAAGAAATCATCAATGAACACATTGCCATTGATGCCAAAGTTCTAACTGGACTACCATGGTATGGCAGCACATTAGACCTGAATGAACAATTGATGCAATTTGAGCACATGATGCAGTTGCATAGCTACAATGAGTATATACATGCCAAGATGCTAGTCACTACT
Organism: Jacaranda copaia; assembly: GCA_014898725.1. Lineage (NCBI taxonomy): Eukaryota > Viridiplantae > Streptophyta > Magnoliopsida > Lamiales > Bignoniaceae > Jacaranda > Jacaranda copaia. The sequence continues at coordinate 1,615,867 of JACGDI010000003.1, forward strand.
TTCTAGGGCATCACCCTTGATTGGTTCATTAAGCTTGAGCCAGCATCGATTTATTCATACGACCAGCTATGTGATAAATTCCTTCACTAGTTCCAGTCGAAGGAAGGCAAATCTCTTTTACACTTACTTCTATACAGTGAAGCAAAATAAATGAGAGTCCATTCGTGATTTCTTTACCAAATTTAACATAGAGGTGTTAAAGATTGACAATCTAAGAATAGAGTTTCTAATCAATGAGCTTTTCTTGGGCCTCAGACACAAAGAATGCACCAATACCTTGGTGCGCGAGCGCCCTTGGTCAATGGAGGAGCTACATGACATAGCAGAGATATATAACTTAGGAAGAGATGAACAAACTTAACTTTGATAATTTTGAGATTGACAAGAAGAAGAATAAAGAGAAAGACAACCAATAGTAAAGGGAGGGTCGTCGATCTCCCATCAAATGCTTTCATGATTACACATCACTCAACCTCTTGAGGTAGGAGGTGTTGTTTTCGATCCAACATGATAACCTCTTGAAAAACCCCTAGAAGTTAATTGAAATAGAGGCCATGAGGAAATTAAAGAAATGTTGCCATTTACATAAGCAAAGAAACCATGATATAGAGGACTATTTCAATTTGCATGATGAAATTAAGAGACTGATTAGACAAGACCATCTCAAGAAATATGTGGCTAAATCTACCTAGGCAGAAGTGGGTAAGACCGACTAGACTCCCCATAGAGAAAGGTTGGCCAACCTAAGGAACGAATACAAAGGGAAGAACCCCTCCACCTATCCAAGGAGTTATTAACATTATTATGGGAGGTCCTACTGCAGGGGACTTGAAGTTTGTAAGGAGACAAACCCAGCCGAGGCTGGAATCGACCAAGTCAAAGTTGGTTGAAACTGTTTATCAACTTTCCACCAATGTAGAATCGATTTCCTTCACCAACAATGACCTTACCCACATTAAAAACACAAGACTCGATCACAATACCAATTTCCCCATGGTAGTATCTGTCAAAATCACCAACTTCAAAATGAGAAAGGTCTTAGTCGATAATGGCAGTTCTACCAACATTATATTTTTATCGACCTTAAAGAGGATGGATCTAGGAAAGTTAAAGTTTGAGCCTATTTGAACACCCCTTGTCGATTTTAGGGGCTCAAAAATCATTCTAGAGAGCTTCATCAACTTGTCCATATCATTTAGGAAAGCCCTACATAGGAGAACCATCATGATCAGCTATTTAGTTGTTGACGTTGTATTTGCCTACAATAATATCATTGGGTGTGCAACTCTAAACAATTTTCGAGCTATTGTCTTGATATACCACATGAAGATCAAATTTCCAACTCCAGCAGGCACAAACATGCTCTTGTGCAAATAAAGGAGGCATGGCAGTGTTACACTGTCTTAGTCGAGTTGAGCGAGTGAAAGACTTAACCACAACTGAAGACCTCGGGGGATGCTCCTATAGTAGAACTCAAGAAGAGCCAAGCAAGTTATAAGAGAAAGCTGGAGGACCCTAGGATTGAGCTCATCGAGGAGTTTAAAATAGTCGAGCTGGAGCTTGGAAACCTTGACAAGAGTCAGAACTGACATGGGCCACCACATGGAGTATCTCATAGTCAATTTCCTGCATAAGAACATTGACGTATTTACCTGAAAGGTATCCGACCTCCAAGGAATTGACTCTAGTATCCCCATCTGCCACCTCAATATGGACCCCTCATATAAACCAGTTAACTAAAAGACGAGAACTTTCAATGCCGAGAGGTGTTAGATCATCGAGGAGGAGGTCAACAAACTCTTAGATGCAAGATATATTGTAGAAATTCAGTACCCCTCTTAGCTTTTTAATGTTGTGCTCCTCCCTAAGAATGAGAGAAAGTGGCGTATATGTAATGATTTCACTAATTTAAATAAAGCTTATCCTAAAGATCCTTACACCTTGCCTCGTATAGATTTACTAATAAAATCTATTATTAGTTGTGAATTGTAAAGTATGATAGATGCTTTCCAGGGTTATTACCAGATGTTCATGGCACCAGATAATAGGGATAAGACCTCTCTTGTGGTCCCCAATAGGGATAAGACCTCTCTTGGCCGAGGTCAAAAGACTGTAATAATTATTCAAAAAATTCACCCTTGGCTAAGTACCTCGATCGAAAAACAATCGCACAAATGCCCTATCCAAATTTACTAGCTTGACCAGAGGGATAAGAGGCAGAACGATAACATTTTTGGTCACAAGCAAACCATCAATAGGCATTCTCGAACAAAATTTTGTGGGGAACGTCGAGGAGGCAGTTTCATCTTGACAAGATGCAATAAAGGTTTACTTAAGTCAAGGCACAATTCCTGATGACAAGAATGAGGCACACAGGCTTAGAGGTCAGGCAGTTAAATTTGCCCTCGACGAACATGACCAACTTTACAAGAGGTCGATCTCTAGACCACCCCTATGGTGCTTAGATCCAGACCAAGCTCATAAGGTCTTACAAGACATCTGTGCAAGGATTTGTGGGAACCGCTCTGGAGGAAGATCTCTTGCACATAAGGTCATTAGATATGGGTACTTTTGGCCCACACTGTAAAAGATGTCATCGATTTCACCCGAAAGTGCCCGTCCTACCAAGTCCACTTGAACATACCAAATCAGCTAGCTTCTTTTATGGTAAATATTTAGATCACTTGGCCATTCGACCAGTAGGGGATCAACATAGTAGGCTCCATGCCAAAGATCACTGGTTAAAGAAAATTCATCATCGTTGTGATCGAGTATTCCACCAAGTAGGTCAAGGTAGAAATAGTTCTAAAAATAACCAATACAGCCATCAAAAGCTTTATTTGAAAGAATATTATATGTCGCTTTGGCCTCCCTAAAGTTCTCATTTTGAACAATGGGATATAATTTCAGAGTAAAAGCATAAGAAATTGGTGTGAAGCTCTAGGGATCCATAAACATTTCACTTCAGTCAAGAACTCGCAGGCCAATGGCCAAATGAAAGTAATGAACAAGACAGTTTTTGATCACTTCAAAGCCTAACTAGAAAGGACTAGATCGAGTTGGCAGACAACCTCCCAAAAGTGCTATAGGCATACAGAACCATCCCTCATACAACCACAGGTCATAGCCTTTATAACTTAGTCTATGGTTTTGAAATGGTTATACCCTCTGAATTGATACAATACATAGCTTAGGTGATCCATTTCAATCTAATCACAAACACATCTGAAAAGAAACTTGACCTGGAGACCATCAACGAGCCACGATAAGAAGCTTACAACACCATGAAATGATATAGATCAAAGATGGTGGAGAATTACAACAAAGGGATCTAACCATGCAATTTCAAGGTTGGGGGCCTTATTCTCAAAAAGGTAGAAGTGTCCAACAACGCCGGCAAGCTAGAACCAAAATAGGAGAGGCCCTATATTATCATCAACGTGTCAAAGTATAATACATATTGACTAGCGGACATCAACGACAATGAGCTTCCGCATCCATAGAATGCCATTAACTTGAAGAAATTTTATGTATGAAAAACTTTGTAATAGCCATTGTATTATTTAATATAAACAAAGTTTCTAGCAATTATGCTATTATTCACTTGTAACACTACAATAGCCCTCCCTAATAATTCAGAAATATATGCAAGCACACAGTTGACCTTGTAGTTGACCCAAGAACTAGCTTCAAGCTACCTAACCAAGGTTTTTTAGCCTACACTCCTACAATCGACCCTGTAGTTGACCCAAGTAGTAACTTCAAGCTACCAAACCAAGGCTTTTCAACCTAAAGTTTACCGTTGACCCCATAGTCGACCCAAGTAATGGCGTCAAGCCACCAAACCAAGGCTTTCAGCCTAAAGATTACAATCAACCCCATAGTCAACCAAAATAAAGACGTCAACCAAAATAAAGACGTCAAGCAGCAAAATTGAGGTTTTTCACCATGACATTCGCAGTTGACCTCAAGTCAACCAAAATGTTCACGTGCTTTAAGCTAATAGGCTAAGTAAAAGACTTGACCCCATAATTGAGGAAAATATCATTGCAATGTGATTAACCTTGCTAAATCAATTGCACACTAAAACAACAAAATAAATTTTTTATTCCTTGATCACTGTAATTATTTATGATCGTTGCTCAATTAACAAAAAATAAAAATTCGACCCCATGGTCGAAAACAAGCATCAAGTTAATAAGATCATCTCGACAAAAGTACTCATTTCAATATGATGAAAATTGCCTTAATCGACTATAAAGTTAACCAGTATCTTGGATCAATTTTATTATGTTCATTTTCATCAATTTCAAATCAACCATGATTTTTCTTATTAGAGTCATGTCTCTCATGCTTAAAATTGTTAATTATCAACTATTCATATGCGACAAAAATAAAAGTGCCAAATAAAATGAATAGTGAAGCACATCAAACAAAAACAACAATTCTCATTAATATTGAAAATATGAGTACAAAGTTGACATACAAAAAAAAAAGAAGAAGAAGAAGATAAAATTACAAAAACACCTCCCATGGCAACCAAACTCTTGACAGCAGAAATCTCAACGATTGCTCGACCCCGCACCTTCAGTCTGAGCACCATCTTCTATTGCTTAATTGAGCTCATCGCTTGAAGAGATGGGAACCACTATGGAACTATTTGTCTCCTGCTTAGGCCTCGCAACGACGAGTGGGATAACAACTGGCACCGATCGAGACGGTCCTGCCCCGTAGACCAGAAAGTTACTTTGGTAGAATGGTAGACATTCACTAGCGTTGATTGTGCCATCCTGAATCTCAAAGGTAAAGTCGTTTGCAAAGTCAAAAATTTTTGCCACCATGGCCAACTTTTTCACCACCTTGACCTCCTTCTTTTGTGCCTCTATCTAGGCCTCGATTGGGGCATCTCTTGTAGCCCCTTCTTCAACTACTGCCTCCTCGAGCTCCGAATATGGCTGCAGCTTCTCATCTAGGATTAGGCTAATGCAGTCTTTGTCCTCTAGTCAAAAAGCATAGCTAAGATATTCAAGCAGCTTCATAGCTTTATCGAACGTGTTCATGGTGTTGTCTAGGGAGAAAACAACGCTTGCATCCTGAAATGCCAAGCATAGCATGAACTACTGCACTGCCTCCCGCCACATGAGCAGAAGCTTCCTGTAGAACTTTGCTCGAGTGTTTTAAAGAGTAGCATTATACCTCGCATCTCGACCAGAGTTATAACCATGCTGTGCATCTATTTGAGCCTTATACAGTAGCTCGTCTATCTTACTTTTCTCTTTGATTGCGACTACCAGTTGACCATTTTTTGCACAAGTTGATTATAGAGGTCCTCGACCTCTTTTGTCAGCTAGTTGACCCTAACCTGGGAGGACTCGAGCTACACCTTCATTATTTCCATTCCTCTCTTTTGTAGTTACTCCTGATTGGCCAAGGTTAGCTCCGACCTCTTATAGAAATAGTAGACTAACTAAATCACCTGAAAGAGAAAATTTTTCAGTGAACTATGCTCGACCAGTAGCAAATAGGTTTCTATGAGAAATGTGAATCGACCATGCACTTAACATATTACTGTGGTATGCTAGAGCCTTGAGTGCAACACCCTTGCTCAAATCCATGAACTTTCTCTAGTTAGACGCGAAGAGCCTAGCCATCATCACTTCAAGTGAGGTAGCCCTGGCCAACCCCGCCAACACCATTGAATGCGAATTGTGTAAGGCCATGTAGGCTCCATCCCAAATTGAGAAGATGGAAATTTAGGTAGTTGGAGCAACACGTCATTCCCGCGCCACCTGAACAGATTATAACTAATTGGCTGGCTTGATGCCGTAGCCTTTCCTCGACTAAGGCAGCCTCCTGTCGAGCCATCATAGCCTGGCGGCACTCCTCATTTCTCAGTACTCATGCTAATGCTTCTTGCCTCACATGATTTATAGTTTCCTCACGATCTGCCAACATAGAAGGTAATAGCAAAAATAAACGATTAAAGTCAACCACAAAGATGCATACAGATAAAAAAATTGCAAAATCAAAAGGGATTTCTATCTAGTCAATCACCTACTAGTAAGCCTAGATCGACTGGTGACAAGCCTAGATCTATCTAGTCAAACTTCTCTTCTTGATAAATACTAAAGCCTAAATCTGGCCAAACTCGACTAGATCCTAGATGAAGGTATTGGGCAAACTTGGGATCAAATTACCCGGTATCTCGATATAACTCACCCACTACCCCCTCAAAATGTTAAACCCCCCATCCCTCGAACATACAAGAAATATTTTTTCCACTCCTAGCCATAGGAAAAGATGATATAACTAAAAATTTTCAATAAAGCCTAGCTATAAGGTAATAGAATCTCAATTCATCAGTGCTACCCGACTTCTAAGACATCAAAAGGTGGAAGAGGTTGGAGAAACTTGCGAAAGGAAGCTTGCAAGTCAAATAAGTGCATAAGGACTATAAAACTATATATGGTCGAGAAGTAATTTGGTAACAACTGAGTGATGTAGACATCTAGACCTCTCAATATGTAGACTATGGCTGTTGTAAGAAGGAACCTCAGTTCACACCTAAAACCTTCCTCAAACACAATGATGCACCCCTTTGAAGGTCAATGCACCTTATCTTGTAGACTAGGGACTATCAACTCGTACTCAACAGAAACATGATAAAGATCCCTAATGCATGCGAGGTCGATCGGAGTAATTTTTGATGTGATTTCACTATAATGATCGAGAGTAAAAAGTCAACCACGCAACGTTAGCACATCACTTGGGCCAGCATTTCCCCCAAAAGCAACGCGCTCGTCACTCGAGCTGCTTAATGTTGAGCTATCGCTTGATGAACTACCCAACCCATTCCCACTACCACCCTTCCCCTGGAGTAGAGCCCCTTATAACCTAGTGGCCTCACTGTCGAATGCAGTTGACATGCTTAAGGAAATGCTAAGCTTGAAAAAGTAGATAGGAAAAATTACAAAGTTTTGATGAACTCTAAAGCACTTGACAAGAGGTAGAAGGTGCTATAAATATGCTACTCAACTAGACAAAGTAGTAAAAGTGAAAAATGAGCATTTTAACCTTGCCTATTTATAGACACCTAGGAGCGAGCACCTAACTAGTGGTAATAATTGTACAGCCATCGTTTTGGTGCTTCACATAGCTTAATGGAACATAAGCATTAAATGAACCAAAAACCTGGTCGAACACCCAAAACTATGGTCAACGTTGCCTAAGCCTGGTTAAATCTCCTAAACTGCTATTCAACAACTTAACCACTCCCCACTCCTTCTCGTCAACAAGCTCGATCAAGAACTAGGATTAGAGGGGGCTCATGATATGGGATAGTCCAATAGGCCCAACCCAATAACTATTAACCCAAGAGCATATTTCCAAGCCCATCTTGCCTCTGAGGCCCAGTTAGGTTGTCAACCCTGATCGACCACCTGTTCACCTTATTACTTAAAGCAATAAGCAAGATTACCACCTCTCAACTAGACTGCAGATCAAGCACGTGAGCTCAATCATATTCGATGAGGGGACTCGAGTGCCTCGACCCCTGGCAGCCACCCATGCCCAGAAGCTAGTTCTATGGTTAACTTCAAGGTCGATCAAGGAGGTTGTTTCAGAATTGAATCGTCTTTCTTTCTCATTAAATGCTCTGATAGGCAACGTGCCTCAGAATTAATGGCGTATGTCACCCCAGTACCACCCCTGTCGCTGCTCCTGATAGGAGGTGAGCCACCAACGTACTATTCCATCCCTGAAAGTTGGAGATAAAGCCACCTACAATAGTATAGGGATGGGAGATGACCTAAAGCTCCACATACAAGGACAATCGTTCTCTACACATGATAGAGGAATCTTGAACATATTATCCAATTGAAAAAGGCTATAAATACCCCATTACTAGCCACTTTTAAGGTATGTCATTTTTTACTAAAGCTCTCACTCTGCTGCTCATTTATTCTAGTCAACTTTGAATTGACTTGAGCATCAGAGTGCCTTGCCCTTGGCTAGCATGACATTTGCTCGTGATTGCAAATCTCAGTTCGAGTTCCATTGAAGTTAAATCACTTGATCGAACAGGTTAAATCACCCTAAATATCAAGTCAATTCAGTAAAATATAGCTTTCACTTTCATTAATATGGATATTAGTTTGTACTTTTACAAAATAAGTCCATATTAAGCATAAATTTGTATTTGAAAAATATTATTCAATTTTCAATTTACACAAAAAAGTTTAGTTATAAATTTTATTATCATGGAAGAAAATTTCTTCTAAAGTATTTTATTTTCTTAGATAAATATTGTATAAAAAAATCTTATAAAACTAATGCAAATAATTTATTATTTTCGTAAAAATTCAAGTATATAAATCAAGTTTGAGGATATATACTTGTTGTTAATTAAGTTTATATTTGGTTTATATAAGGGATAATTTCGTCATTTAATATATTAGTCTCATTGTTTCTAATTCTAGGATTATTAATCACAATAAGAGGATGGGATACATAATTTTAATAATTTAGAATGAGATATTGGGCCTTTTATTAATTTTGGACTTCAATTGTGACAACCAAATATTTAATTATATTGGATATATATATATATCTATCCTATACAGTCTTAGCGAGCACACGAGCCCTATACATACACATTAGGAGCCAATATACTATACAAGTATTTTCAGATTTAATATTAAAGAATTTTTTTTAAAAAAAAAAAGCAATTGTAGACTTCTCAAACGTCAAAACCCTAAGAAATTCACCACCCATATTAATATCCAATATCACAGGATTAATACAAACTTATCTCCATGTGATAATTAAAATAGACAAAATATTTTCTTGAGATTAAAAAAACATCAAAATACCATCATATGTTTTTAAAAATATTTGCACCACCTGCCCTACAATACAGAGTGTTTTGCCTATTTTTATAACTAGATGAATTTTGATGGTTTGTTCAACGACGAAGGAACATTTTACCAATTAAAATTATGAGGGGGGTGAGTTTGTATGAGTCCCAATATCTCATTATAAATTGCACCACCAGATACAATGCACAATGCACAATGCACAATGCAAACCGGATTAGTAAAAAGAATATGTGAGAGGAATCCCTAGCCACGCTTGTCTTGTACTGTAAATAATTTTTATATGAGTTTTTATTTAATTATTGGTACCACATTAAACTTTTATATAGTTACATTTTGTTACTATCTTATTTTAACGATCCACATATACATATATAAAGATAATGATTTGAATATGCATCATCACTTGTGTGTGTGTGTGTGTATGTATGTAAAAGTTATTATTATTAAAATATGTATGGAAATTAGAAATTTTTATAATATTTAAAGAATAATAAATTGAAATATTTTGAAACCAATAATACAAAGGAAAAGAGAAAAAAGAAAAAAAGCCAAAAATTCTGGTCGCGGTCCGTACACTTCCAAAAGCAGTCTACATTTTCAAGTCATCCCACTTGTAACATATTCTACATTGTGTTTTTCTTGTTTCCAAATAGTAAAATGAAACCCATTAGGAAGGCGAGCCTTTCGCAAACTGAAAGAGGTATTAAATCAATAAACAAGTAGTCAAGGAAATACGAGGGGAGGAGTCGATACAAAAACACATGCAGTGCAAGAAGCTACGGATGAGCGGAAAATTCTCAAAATAAAGATCAACTAACCAAATCCATGTCCCGTTTTTATTCAAAAAACATTCTCTTACTCCTCTCAATCTTCTTCCTATAGCTTCCACTGCTTCTCTATTTCTCTTCTCTTCCTTTCTTCTTCTTCCGAAGAGAAAGAGGAAAAAGTAAAAAATAAAAAATCTTTCACCGTTGAAACCTACGACATATTAAGCAAACACACTTTTCTGCATTGTATGTAAAATCTTCTAAAATGCATGTATATGAAAGCATCTTGAACTTTTGAACAAGATTTCTAAGTGGGTTGTTGTTGTTGTTTAAGCAGCATTGTTGTTGTTGTTTAAGCGGCATCAATGGCGGAAGGGGTGTTGCAATTCAATGTGGTGTCAATGGTGGAAGATGTGCTTCAACAGCAGGGAAAGAGACATAGCGACATTGATTTGGCCTCAAGAAAAGCTCGGGAGGCTTGTAAGATAATGCTTAGTTTTTTATATCCTGATAAAATTTTCCAACCTCTGATTGTATACTTTTTTCGGGAATTATGATTCATTTCTTGAACAAAAGTTTGATCTTGACTTACGGGTACGCATTAGCATGGGCATAGATATTCAACTGCACTTTGTTTTGATTATTTCATTTGTTGAATCTTGATTGTTAATCTTGGTTTTGCCCTTAGCGTCATTTCCTTTGTAATTTATTCAAATGTGAGCTACTGCTGTCTTTCATTTGGGTTTGGGTGAGATTTGGTTGTGATGGGATTGATTTTATGCGGAAAATTTTGTAATGAGAGAATTGTGTTGCAGTATCAAGAATATATGGCGCGGCTGGATGGTTAAGAAAGATGGTTGGAGTCGTTGCAGCGAAAGATTTGCCAGCTGAGCCTTCTGAAGAGGACTTTAGACTTGGTTTGCGAAGTGGGATTATACTTTGCAATGCACTTAACAAGGTCCAGCTTGGTGCCGTGCTGAAAGTATGCTTCATTGATTCAAGGTGCTCTGTTTTTCCTCTTGCAGGCTTGTTTAATTGTTGACTTTAATTCAATGGTTTGCTACTAGGTAGTTGAAGCGCCTTCGAATACTGTTATTATTCCTGATGGAGCTCCTCTCTCTGCATACCAGTACTTTGAAAATGTTAGGAACTTCCTTGTAGCTATAGAGGAAATGGGGATTCCAACTTTTGAAGCCTCTGATTTGGAAAAGGTGTATAGATTACTTGTAGTATCATTACCAATAGAATGCATTTGTATATTTCAATCTTGTGTACAGAAATGTGAAAAAGGGAGTAAAATTAAATATTTTTTGAATGAAAATATTAGGGAGGAAACTCCTCCAGAGTTGTGAATTGCATCCTGGCACTCAAATCATACGATGAAGGGAAACAGTGTGGTGGAAATGGACTCTGGAAGTTTGGTGGAAACTCAAAGCCCCCTTCTGCAAGCCAGCAAATTGCCAGAAAAAATTCTGATCTGTTTGTGAATTTTATCTCAAGGAACTTATCAGCTGGTGAGAAGTCTACTGATAGTTTTTCAAGTGAGGAGATCTCATCTGGTGATCTTGTGCAGGACCCTAATGCAGTGGTTTGTAAGCTTTCTATTTTGAATATCTACCCCCATGACCATTCTGCAAAAGAATTTCCTATAACATGATTTAATGTTTCAAATTGCAGGGTATCTCTTATTCCTTGCACATTCTTGTTCGCAAACTTATTTCTGATAAGAATCAAGAAGATATTCCTGTGGTGAGTGATCTTTTGCTTGTTTCCAAGTGCAAAGGGAGTACAGCAGCAACTCAGATATGTTTGGTCCATTCTTAGTTCCTTAGCTCATAAGATACCACTTTATAAATTACAAAACAACATTTGTCTTCTATAGTACTGCATCCACCTTACTGCACTAAGGACTGCATAAACAAACTGTGCACTAGTAGACCTGCACAAGTGAATAGGTTGGTGAGTCTGTCATTGGCTCCTCTCATGCTAAATTGCTTTAAATACAGACGAGAGCTACAACAGAAGGAATTATTCTAGCACATACTTTCATGCATGGATTGCAAGCATGGTTTTGTCGCAATGCACCATCTACTATGATCTTAAATGAATGGAGTTGAACCATTCTTCACATGATCTGGATAAGGACAAGTACAACTATGGAAGGTTTCAGTGTTATTGGAGTTTCCTTAGTATTAAAAGCTACCACCATTAGATAGATAGCCATTTTTACAACTTTATTTGACCATCAATTTGCTAAACTTCCTTCTGATAAACTATATTGTTTGCATTGAACAGATTGTTGAGCGAATGTTAAGTACCATTATGGAAGAATTTGACAGTAGGCTGGCAAGTAAAAATGAACTAGTAAGCCTTAAAATTTTTTCCTAGTGCTATGTGTACTTTCATTTTCACATGCAAAACTCTTTCTTGGTCCTTCTTTTTACTTTCAATATGCCACTCAATGATGCATAAATTTAGTCAAAACACTTTCTAAAACAAGAAAAATCAAGCTAGAGGTTTTAAAACAATTCTCTTTGTATGACAGATCAGAGCAACCATGCAGTATAGTGTTCCCTATTCCTACAAGTCTGAGGAGGTGGAGGTCTGATTCCATTGGCTTATATTACTTTTTGAGCATACATCCAAAACATGTTTATACATCTTCATTAGGGGTGACTTTTGATGTTGTTTTGTAAGACACCAAACGTAATGGCAGACCAGAGTTGTTCTGGGAAGGATTTTTGCCATGGTGCATCAAAAGGCCATTACTTTCTAAACAAGAGGAACTAATTTTTGGGGTTTTAAAGAAATTTTTTGGTGTGACAGATTAGGACAACTATGCAAGACGGTGTTCCCAATTCCTCCAAGACTGAGGAGGAGATAGAGGTCTGATTCCATTGGCTTATATTACTTTTGGGCATGCATTTGAATGATGTTTATAGATCTTCATTACATAGGGGTGACTTTTGCTGTTTGTTATGGTAAGACCCCAAACATAATTAAAGACAAGAGTTGTTCTGAGAAGGATTTTTGCTATGGCGAATCAGAAGGCCGGTCCTTGAAGCACCAAAACTTTGTTGAATACCAGCAGAGAAGTGAGAAGGTCATAGACTTGGTTGAACACCAGCAAAGAAGTGAACTGGTCATCGGCCTTGTTGAACATCAGCAAAAGAGTGTAGAGGTCAGCTGCAGTAGAGATCAACTATAAAAAAAATAGAATTCCAATGTCCAATTAATGATTTATAAGAAAACATTTTTCATTAAATTGCAGAAACTCAAGAATATGCTTCATTCTGCAAAAGAAGACATGGAAATGCTGCGAATGAAGTATCAAGAAGAAGTTATCAATCTAGGTATGAATCTAACTCAATAGTCATGTTTGATGTAAGGACAAAAAGGACTCAAAAGCTTACTTTTGTTTGCTGTTAGGTAAACACCTCAAAGGTCTGGCCCATACAGCTTCTGGATACCAAAAGGTTCTTGAGGAGAATCGCAAATTATACAATCAAGTACAGGACCTCAAAGGTAAAACTCTATTGGTTTGTGTACTTAATATAGTGATTGGGTGGGCATGTCCTCATAGGTAAGTTGATGATATGGTTTCATGCATAAATGAGATAGGAAATATAAGGGTGTATTGCCGAGTACGGCCCTTTCTCCCTGGACAGCCAAATTCTTTGAGCACTGTAGAAGATTTAGATGAAAGTACTCTGACAATGCTCATTCCCTCAAAAAATGGAAAAGCAAAGAAGACATTCTCCTTTAACAAGGTTTTTGGTCCAACCGCAAGCCAAGGTATCAAAGGTCCCTGATTGTATTTTGCTTTTATAAGTAGCCTGTGTGAAAGGATTCCATTGAAGTACCAGCTTTCCCTCTTTATTTCTTTGACTTCTGCAGAAGAAGTATTTGCAGACACCCAGCCACTGATTCGATCTGTCCTTGATGGTTATAATGTCTCTATATTTGCTTATGGTCAAACTGGATCAGGAAAAACTTATACAATGGTACGAAAATCCTCTTCTTTTTAAGGAAATTCAATGGATAGTTTTGAAGATCTTGTCAAGAATACTATTTCTGTTCAATTTAACTTTTGTTATGTTCTGAGGTTTCTCTAACTTGTAAATCTGTCCTGTAATCGACAGACAGGACCAAAGGAACTTACAGAAGACAGCTTAGGTGTAAACTATAGGGCATTAGGTGATTTATTTCTAATCTCAGAACAGAGGAAGGACACCTTTTCTTATGATATCTCTGTTCAGATGATGGAAATCTACAATGAACAAGTTAGAGATCTCCTCGTCACAGATGGTGTCAATAAAAAATATCCTTTGACCAAACTGTTTAATCTTTGCCATTGTGCTTTTGATTTGGCTCATTCATTTTTATTTTTATTTTTTATGTCTCCTTAACTCCTACACACACTTGAAATTCGAAACAATACCTCCAATGGTATTAATGTACCAAATGCAAATCTTGTACCTGTTTCATCAACATCAGATGTCATCAATTTGATGAATCTTGGGCATAAAAATCGTGCAGTTGGTTCAACCGTTGTGAACGATAGGAGCAGCTGTTCGCATAGGTATAGGCTTTCTGATTTGCTGGTTAGCTAAATGTTCCCTGTTCTTTCACTTTCAGTTTTGGTTTCTTTTAATTCTCTGTGTTGCAATGGCTGAGGGAAATGTGGTTTCACTTACTAATTCTTGTTAACCTTTTTAGTTTCTTTTGATAAACATTAGAGAAGAGAAAAGTCTAAGAAAAGAATTTATAATAAAGATATCTTACAGTATACAACCTTCTTAGACCACATTGCAGTTGATGGGAGAAACTATGTAAAACCATATCGACAGTCTTATTCTAAAAGTGTGCATAATATGTTAACTGAGCTTGAATCACTATACTTGCAGCTGTCTCACAGTTCATGTTCAAGGCACAAATTTGACATCAGGTGCAGTTCTTCGTGGTTGTATGCATCTGGTTGATTTGGCAGGGAGAGAAAGAGTTGATAAAACTGAGGCAGTTGGTGATAGGTTGAAGGAAGCTCAACATATTAATCGTTCTCTTTCTGCTTTAGGAGATGTAATATCGTCTCTTGCTCAAAAGAGTTCACATGTTCCCTACAGAAATAGTAAGCTCACACAGTTGCTTCAAGATTCACTAGATAAGATATGACTATTCATTGAATATCTACGATACATTTTTCCCTCTCTCAGCCAGTGCCTATTAAGATCTCGTCCTTGTGTTTGTTAGGAGGGCAAGCAAAGACTCTAATGTTTGTTCACATTAGTCCGGAGCCTAATGCTATTGGAGAAACAATTAGTACTCTTAAATTTGCTGAACGTGTGTCAACCATCGAGTTTGGTGCTGCTCGAGCAAACAAAGAGACTGCTGATGTGAAGGACTAAAACAACAGGTTTTAACCCTTTATACTTGATGAACTTAAAGGCATGGTGTGACCACTTTGTTTCATTTTCCTTTTCCATTTTTGCCTTTAATAGTCTAGTAGATGATCAAATCAACCCTGCACCCATTGTTTTCCCATCTTCTTGAATGGCTACTAGCTTTTGTTGCTTCCGTTCTTTCTATGGCTCAAATTTGAAGGGTGAAAATTTTCACTTGCTACAGTTGTCTTTTTTTTTTTCTGTTCAAGAAGATGACTATTAGCTAATTACACAGATAGCTACTCTTAACGCAGCCTTAGCAGAGAAAGAGGGAGCGGAGTCAGGTGTCCTTTCTTCTGGATCTTCTCCATCACATTCATCTTGGAAAAGTATTGGAGATGCCTCTAAGGCAGAGGTATGGAACTAACCAACCAGTATTATCATTTAGCATACAAATTCAGCTGAGGCAAAGTAGCCACTGGTTTGCATTGCTTTTCTAGAGAAGACCAGTGGCGTGAATGTCAGTCATTTATGCTTTCGTTAACTTAAATGGAGGACCAACAGATGCTCGGTGGATCTGTGGAAGAGATTCAATTAGTACAGCCTTCTGATTCTTTGTCAACTACTGTGTTTCTTGCTAAATATATGATGCATTACTGGTCAGCTGGACCAAATCCTTAGATTTCCTTTTTCACAACTATACAGCCAAAATTGTCTCACTTCTATTTCCTGGTGACAGATGTTGATTTCTCAGAAAACTGAATATAAATAGCTTTCTTCTGATGTAAAATTTTGACTTACTTTATCCTATATTCATAAAAAAATTTAATTGCCTGGAGATATGATTATATTTAAGATTTTCTTTCTTTTCTCTCTGCATGCTTGGTGGCAGGGACAAAGTAACTCTTCATCAACATCAAGAAGGCACAGCTTAGATCTTCAAGACTTATCAATGAATTCTCCTCCTTGGGGACCACTTGATGGTAGTCCTGGATTGATGGAAGAAGAAAAAGGTCTCTCTGGTGACAAGATTAAGGTGAATAAGGCAAATGGTTCAACTGGCCATAATCGCCATGGAAGACTGTCACCTGAGCAATCTTTGGACATGATTTCAGGATGTAGAAGGCACAGTCTAGATAATGGTGTGGCTAGGAGGGCTCAGTATGATCAGACAATAGCCAACTACGATTCAGATACTGCAACTAGTGATTCTTCAGAGCCAGATCACCAATGGCAGCTAAATGTTCCTAAATCCAACAGCTTGCCAAATGTAGTGGGATCAAAAATCAGACGACCTAGTCCCAAGCCCACGAAAATACAAGTAACCAGGTAATATCATTTGATTATTGCAGCCCTAGGCCTTCCTTTTTCTTCAGATTTACATACAATCAATCCAATGCATTTTCTTTTTCTGGGAGAGATTTAAGAAGAGACAGGAATTTTATTTTTCTAAAAAGATGAGAGTGCATAGTAATGGAGTGATAATAGAACCTGATGGGTGATGCAAATGCAGAGGAATTTTACTTATGGACTTGATTTTAAGAGGAGACATATATCCTTAAACTTTTTTATTCTTCCACATTATTATTTTGACCATTAGGAGCCAAATCTCTCAGCCAAGCAGGAGAGTTTCAAATGGGATTCACTCTCCATTGCATAAAAATGGGCCACAACCAGCTTCTGCTGTTGGGGGGAGGCGAAAAACAGCAAGTGGGAAGTAACAACAGCACCGAGCAAGTCAGTCTTGGACAAACCAGTGGAGTTGGCGTGCATTAGTTGTTTAGGTTTCTCATAATCTGAGAGCTGTATAAAAATGGAACGGCAATATTTCTCATTTCCAGTTTTTGGTTTTTGGCGAATTTCGATCTTTCATGATCATAAGTTTTTAATGTCAGAACTAATATAGTATAATAACAAGAGAAAACAACATGAGTTTTTAAGCTCTTTTAGTCATTTTATCTCCGGACATAGGCGAAACCACTTTGTATCTTGATGTTCTTCTTCCTCTCTTAAAGTTTGAACTATTGAAACATCTAATATTGAACATTTTCAATATGAACCGGATGAATTTTCGTCTCTGTTTTTTTTTTTTTCCTCTTTTTAAGCTTAGCACTTGCAACTCTGTTTCATTAATTAGCGATGGGATTTGAATATGGGACTACATGTTTATCAAACACTTAAACTATGTGGAAGAATAAATATTTAACATTCAATGTATCTAATAGCCATCACTTGGGGGGGTTGCATAGAGTGCAGTTTTCATTAATCCAGATGCAAAACAGACCACTGGTCTAAAGTTATTGTCCCCAGGGGTTTCGGTTTCTCATTATAACAAGTAATTTTACTCATTTTCATCTCTTTTTTTTATAGCTGATGAAAACTAAGTTTTACTAATTATTCTGGCAATTAATAAAGTTAATCCCACTGAAAACAAGGTTAATACGACCACAAGCTAGTTAGCTTCGTTTTTCAATGGTTTGTCATAAACAAATTAACTATTTGCCTTACTGTATTAACTTTTTTTGATCCCTTAAGACAGATTAGAATGAAGAGGAATGATCGGGTGTGTATAATCCATTGCAATCTTAATACACGACCAATTTTCAATTGCTTCGATTTTTGCTAGTGACAAAATACTTTGATTTCCTCTTGGTTATTGATTGATGATTTAAATTTATCGTTGTTTTCAAATGTTTGAATTTTTTATATATCATTTTAGATATGTAAGACGTCAGTTTAAATCATTTATTTCATCTTCTATTCCATTTTATAAACATATGATATGTATATAAAAAATATTCATTGAAAATAAAAACAGAAGATTTGACCTATCGTTGCATGAAAGTGCATGCAAGCCCGGGAAAAATAATTGATGATCATGCTACAAATGGAACTTCATTGAATCTCTAAACCTATCACATAAAACTATGAGTACCGCATATGTTTGCTCAAATCTAAGGCCTTCTATAGGTGTCCCAACATCAGTCCAACGACGATGATCTCCCCAGGAAATCCCCTATCCCTAGTGGTTCTCTGCAACGCATGATATCAAAAACACTTGGAATAGGAACGTAAATGTTGTTATGAATAAACCTCACAATACGATTAACAGTATTGGCTACCAAATCTTCTCTATGAAAACTCACTATGCAGTGAACATTTGCTTTGGATATGATATAACGGTATTTAATTATTATCTGTATGATTACATTTATTATAAATTTAGAGGGTATTTGGTTAAATTTATTTGAAAAATCTTATAAGTTCCTACATTTTATAAAGTGTTTTTGGAACTTATAAAATGCTAGCTAGATTTTTTTTAAAAAATAAATTCTTAAAGTATTTGGGTAAAATAAAATTTTGAAACTTATAAAATGTTACTAACGAGAATTTTGCGATTAAATATGATTAGAATTAAGAGAGGTTGTTAAAATTTTAAAAATAAATTATGATCTTCTTACCTTTTTAAAAACAACTTATAAATTTTTAACATCTTATTTTAAAGATTTATAAACTTTTTTTAAAAATAAATAAATAAATTAGCAGACACTTTTGAACATCCTATAAATTCACCTGAACCACCCACCCCCTCTTAATATAATATGTACTAGCATACACTCACACATAAGTCATATAGAATCAGTCGGTAAATCACAAATTAAGAATGGAGCTTGACGTGTTGTTTTTTAATTTATTCCAGCCGGTGTGGAAAAGGGTCAAAGAATGCCGAGTCCGTTCTAAATTAATTAATTTTACGTATCAAAAGTATCTATATAATCACAATTTAAGTTGGCAATTAAAATTAATAATCGACAATAATATGCCATCCCAAAAAACTTGAACTTTAAAATAATTTTGAACTTGGCAATATATTTGGACGTTAATAATCAACAGTGCACCACATTCGCTACTGTAGCCGAAATAGAATTAAAAATGAATGAATTTATGAATGGGACACAAAAGATGAATCAATAACAAGAAAAACTATGACCCTAAAACTCTAAACACAATTTCGATATTTATAGATGGCTCTTTTACCTTCTAAAAATAAAAAACATCTAAATAATATCAGCACGATCAGTAACCCTCCCACGATCACACAGTCCCACTATGTTATTGTCTTATTCATTATTGTAATTAAAAAAATTAAGAAAAATACTAAAATATTTTTAAATTAAACTTTTATCCAAAAAGATTCATTAAATCGTACTTTCCAAATCAAAAACATAATGCATCTAATCTTCATTCCCAAAAAGTTGAAATTGATGAATGAGCTAAAAAAAATTGAAATAACATATAAATTAAGTTGTGTAATATTTTTGCTGCAAATAGAAGAATACATTTAAAAGAAACTAAGTTAAACTGAATATAGTAATCCAAAAAAAAACTCTTTGTTTCAATAATAGGAAAAAACTTGAATGGGAGAAATTTATTGATAATTCGTTCAAAAATCACAAAGTCTTAATGGAGTTAATTATAGTAAAAGTTAACTTTAATTTGAGGTCTTTTCGAGTAAAACTTTGATGGAATGACTTTGAGGTCTTTTTGAGTAAAACTTTGATGGAATCAATTTTTCAAAATTGACAAATAATTTACAGTAGTAGGAAAACTGAAGTAGCAATCCAATATATATATATATATATATGAAAAAATTATGTGATTATGTACATAATGAATGATTTAGTCGTTCAGATCTTTTGTTTTAATTTATATTTTATTTTATTTTATGAATATATAATACATTTATTAAATATTTTTTTTATAAAAAGTATTTAATTAAAAATTAGATATATTTAATATATATACCTTATATTAAAATAAAAAAAATAAAATAAGAAATGAAATAAAAAAATTGAAATTCCGCAGAGAATGTTTAGTTGCTTGATTGACGGGCTATTGCAAAATTATTTGGACCTCTACCTTGACTTTTTACTTGGCAAGTTGGCATCACTGCACGTATTATGGACCCATGCACCCTTGTTTGCCAGCTTACTTTTGCTTTTGCTTTTGCTATTGCTATTGCTACTAATATTATTTGGCAATTTTCCACAAATTTGGTGCCTACTTCTCATAAAAAGTTGGACTTTTTACCACACTTGAAAATGTTAATAATTTAAATAATTCGTACCCAAAATATTTACCTATGCAGGTAATTTGAATTATATGTTCTCATATAATGTGCAAAAAGAAAAAAAAATGTAAAAAAAAAAGGAAATTGGAAATTAGAAAAGAAAAAAGAAAAGTTTGATGTTGAGAAGAAAAATTGAAAGATCCAGTTGGGTGGTAGAAATCAGCTTTCCAGCTCGCATATGGCCCACTTGAGAAAAAATGGGTGGCTCAATCTAACTTCGAGCCACATGGCCACATCACCAAACCCAGATCTCCTTAAGACTTGTCATCGTTGACTCGCAATTGATGTTGCCATTTTATTTGGCTCCAACTACAACTTGTTTCCCAGCAACATCTCATTATTACATGCACACACACACACACACACATATATATACACATATTAAAACTTTTAGCTATTTTAAGAAGATATTGCTAAATATATACTGTCAATAATAGTAATAATAATAATAATAAATGTACACATTAAATAAGAAATCTAGCTCAATGGGTATAATTGAACAACAACTTTTTAATGTTTAACAAAATTAGAATATATATATATATATATGTATTATAATTGATCAACATTTTATGTGCTGGAATTCAATAACAAAGCATGAACTTTGTGTTTCTCTCCTGGAATACTTTTCAATTTTGTCATCCAAGAGAATCCGTCATAGCTGTGACTCATTGAGCTATTGAAGTGCTTCCAAGAAAAACAAATCCATTTGTCTCCTATATATATATATATGTATGTATATGCAAAGGAATAGCGTACGGACATTCTTCTGGACCTTGAATTTTACTCAACGAATTCTAAGATTCCCAATCCTTTTTTTTCCAAACACCATTTCTATTTTGAACCACAAATGGCTATGAGGATGAGTGCTCATGACATTTTTTAAAAATAAAAATAAATTGTTGAATTAATTGAATAATATTACATCTAACATGGATAATTTCAAAAATATTTTTTAAAAAATTAGATAATTCTCAAGATTCCTATATATGGTTTGCACCTTTTCTTTCTTTCTTTTTATTGGTTGATTTGATCGATTTGAATCGACCCATCATAAAAAATTCATTCATTGTTCTCGAGATGTTCCTGTTGTAATTGGTATTACTTTTTGGCTAATTACATATTTAATTATTTGGATGGATGTCAATTATGATTGGAATCCAAAGATAATCATAGAGTTAAATGGATAAAGAATAAAATGGTTAAGTATAGTATTGTCCCATATTGGTAAATTGAGAAAGGGGAGACTTGCTTGTGAAGTATAAATCAATTGGAGGAGTTGAAAGGTTGTTCACTTGTCTTACATTATTTTTTATAAATTAGTGTGGATTAGTTTATATTGGATTCAAGTAAGAATGTTTGATAAAGTGTTCTTTAAGGAATTCAAATGAGTGGACCACATGCATGCCGCCGCTGCTCGGCCAGACTTCGGGTCGCAGGCGTGGGTGTTAGGGCGAATGTCTCTATCTCAATCTCTGTTTCAATCTTTTTGGATAGAATTTCAAACTTAGCTTAATCGTTGGCTTGATCAGATAGGATAAGGGCTGACTAAATAGATCAAATAAGAAGATAATTTAATCGGATAAGAGCTGACTAGGTCAAAACCCATTGGATTAGCCTAATCTGATCAGATCAGGTCAAACTGTTGGAGTTTAAGTTGGGATTTAGCAGAGGGATGTGGAACACGTGGCATGATGCTGGCGGATGTGTGACATGTGTGGGTGATGTGGCAGAATGCCATTAGATGGGGTGACGAGTTAGAGGCCATTAATTGGAAGACTCTAACCCTAATCCCGCCTAGAAATAGACTGCCTTTAGCAATCTTAAAAAAAAGAGAGAGACTACATTAGCCAGAATTCTCTCAGTACACACTGCATTCACGTCTAAGTATTTTACCCATGTTTTTGCTCCTCTCTCAAGATTCCTTCCCTTCTTATTTTTTGATCTCCCCGCAAATATTCTCTTTCCTGAATTCTTAATATACAGCTGTCTCATTCTGATCCAGCAATTGAATATTGTTTGAGGTGAATGAGATGGAGTGCACCTGATCGTTCTGAACCATCTCATCCTGGAAGGAGCAGCGTTGTACTCGTTGCACTGGTAAGTCAGGGCACTCGTTTCTTCAAGGCAAACAGAATTCTATAATTTGGTCGTTTAATCAATTCTATTATGATACAAGATTGTTAAGTCAAGTTTTCTATTATATTTTATATCTTGTTTAAATTATGCTGACAGCATGCTTTATTACTTTTTATGCCTCGATTGATATTCATATAATTTTGGATTTTTTTGGACTTGCATCTAATTAAATATATACATAAATTCTATTTTACCTTGAATATGTTGTATGTTTAATTCTGATCTCACATGCTATATGTATAACTTTGATCACGCATGTTTTATTTGAATTTCAAATTTATAAAAACACACGCATTGCTTTAATTGTGATTATTTGTTCCAATTCCTAATAATCTGACTTGCAATATTTATTTATTGTGTTGCATGTTGCATGTTGGTATATCCTACAAACTACAATCTTGAAGAAACGATATTAATTTTGTGTGTTATTTATCTGTTGAAAATTCTGATTAGATATTCTGTCTAGGAATCTTGCCTATTATTCTGCCTAGAAATTTTGCTTTAGGATTAATTTCTTGAATTCTATCATGGCTTCAAATACTGATGTTATTGGTGAAGTTGTGTCAGCAAAAATTGACCTTTCCGACCTTCCAAAAAAGTTCTTGGGCTAGTTCTTTAAATGTTAACAACAACACATGAAAATCTGGCTAACGATAAAAGGTCTTCTTTCGCTGATTCAGTTGACCATGCCAGAACTAACTGAAACTGATACCAAAACTAAAGAAATAGCCGATTGTAAAATGAAGGATTAGATTGTTCAAGGAGTGATTTTGTCAGCTTTGTCTGATACACTCTTTGATGTGTATTATTCTAATTCCTATTTTACTAAGTATTTATGGGATGAATTGGATAAAAAACACAATATTGAAGAGCAAGGGCTTAAAAAGTATTCGATTTCCAAAATCCTGAAGTATCAGATGGTTGAGGGCAGGTTTGTATCTGAACAGATACATAAATTAATCAATTTAGAGCATTCTTTGGCTGATGTTGAGATGAAACTTCCTAAAAAATTCATGGTCATGTCTATTGTTGATAAATTTCTCAAATCATGGGAAAATTTTGGCATGACTCTAAAGCATCAAAAAGGAAAATTGACTCTAGATGATCTGACAATTGCCATTAGCATAGAAGAGGAATATAGAAATCAATCTCATAATGTTCCTGTTGAATATAATCCTAAGGCAAATGTGATAATGAGAAAGAAGAAAGTCAACTTGAACTCGAACTCTAAAATTATCAACAAAGGAAAAGCTAAAATTAATAAGAAATTGAAGGCGAACAGGCTTTGCTGGAATTGTGGACAAAAAGGGCATTGGGTTAAGGAATGTCCCTCCAAGAAAGCCAAAGCTAAAGCCCAGTCTGTTGGACCAGTTGTTAACATGGTTGTTGGAGACACCAGCAAAGTTGGAGTTCTTGATGCAACCATTAATGAGTACGTGTCTTTTAAACTTGAATTATTCTTTATCTATGAACCATATGATTAGCTGATAGATACTAGTGCTAATGTGCACATTTGTGTTGATAAATTGCTGTTTGTATCTTACTAGCTTGTTAGTGAAAGGACTGTGATGATGGGGATTTCAAGTGCAACCAAAGTGTTTGGGATAGGACACATGGACCTAAAATTTTCTTCGAGGCGCATACTATCTCTGTAAAGGGTGCATCATGTCCCAACAATTTGAAGAAATATAATAGGCAGTTCTGTAATAGTTTAGGAGGGTTATGAAATCTGTTTCAAGTCAAATAAAGTTGTTACTTTATATTACGTAACTTTTGTTTATAAAGGCTATCTTTTCGATGGTTTGTTTAAACTTCCAGTTGAGAACATTATCAATTCAAGTAAAGTTGATTTTTCTAATTCTCTTATCTTAAACGTCATTAAGAATTCATCTATTTGGCATAGTCGTTTAGGATATTTAAATTTTAGTTTTGTTAAAAGAATGATAAACTTAAATTTAATTTCTAAACATGAAATTGAACAAGGTCATAAATGTTAAATTTGTGCTGAAGCTAAGCAAGTGAGAAAGCCTTACCACTTGGTTGAAAGGCAAACTAAAATTCTTGACTCAGTGTACACAAATATTTGTGAGTTTAATAGGGTCTTAACAAAAGATAATAAAAGATACTTTATCACCTTATAGATGATAACAATAGGTATTATTATGTTTATTTACTAAAACATAAAGATGAAATACTAGAGAAGTTCATTACGTTTAAAAATGAAGTCGAAACACAAGCTGATAGAAAACTTAAACGACTAAGGTCAGATAGGGGTGAAGAATATGGGTCAAACTCATTTCATGAATATTGCCTAAATTTTGACATAGTTCATGAAGAAACTGCTCCTTATTCTCTCGTTTCGAATGAGATAGCTGAGCAAAAGAATAGAATATTTATAGACATGATTAACAATCTGCTTTTGAATTTTGGATTGCCCAAGCACATATGGGGGAAAGCTCTAAATACGGCTTGCGTTATTCTGAATAGAGTTGCCCTGAAACATAAAAAAAACACTCCATTTGAATTCTGAAAAGATAGGAAACCTAGTCTAAACTACTTCGGAGTATGGGACTATCTTGTAAAAGTATTAGTTCTTGAACATAAGAGGAAGAAGCTAGGTCCTAAGACTGTTGATGTGGTCTTTCTAGGCTATGTGGAAACAACTTATGCTATGAGATTTTTGGTTCTTAAATTAGAAATTTCGAGCATAGATGTGAACACTATAGTTGAATTTCGCAATATTACGTTCTTTGAGAATGTGTTTCCCATGAAGACTGGGATACCTCAAAATATTTCTTTAGATTCAACCCTAGAGTTTACATTGAGTTTGTATTATGTGGAAAAGATGAAAAATCTGGGAGATGGTTCTAATAGTAGCAACACAGTTTAAGAAGAACTGGATGAACCTAGATAGAGGAAAATAGCTAGAATCACTAAGGACTTTAGAAGTGACTTTGTTACTTACAATGTCGAGGGTTATCCTATTTCCTTCAAGGATGCTATAGCTTCTCCTGAGGATAAGTATTGGAAGAAAGCCGTTAAGAGTGAGATGAATTCTATTTTCTCAAATGGGACATGGGAATTAGTCGATTTCCCTCTATGGTGTACTACTATAGGCAACAAATGGATCTTCAAAAAGAAACTAAAATCTGATGGGATCATTGATAAGTTTAAAACTAGGCTAGTTGTCAAAGGGTTTGAGCAAAAGGAGGGAATAGATTACTTTGATACCTAGTCCCCAATAGCTCGTTTGACTACAATTCGAGTGCTTATAGCATTAGCTTCCATATATGAGTATCCTACTCACCAGATGGATGTGAAAACAGTATTTTTGTATGGTGATCTTGAGAAAGAAATCTATATGGATCAGCTAGAAGGATTTGTAGCTTCTAGAAATGAGCAAAACGTTTGCAAGCTTGTTAAATCACTTTATGGTTTGAAACAAGTAGCTAAATAATGGCATGAAAAGTTTGATAAAACTATATTATCATTTGGCTTCACAATTAACGATAATGACAAGTGCGTCTACTTCAAAGTTAAAGGTAATAACTATATTGTGTTATGCCTGTATGTAGATGACATTCTGTCAATTGGCTCCAACACTGAGATTATTAATGGGACTAAGTGTTTTTTAAAGAATAAGTTTGAAATGAAAGATATGGGTGTTACAGACATAATTCTTGGACTTAAGTTGACTCGTTCAACTAAGGGTATTACAATTTATCAATCTCACTATGTTGAGAAGATAACTGAGAAATATGGCTATAAACAAAGTAGAATGGCTAAAACACCATATGATCTTTCAGTGGCTCTCTTTAAGAATGAAACTGGTGTACCAATAATGTCTCAATTGAGGTATTCTCAAATAATTGGTAGCTTGCAATATCTTGCAAATGGGTTGACACTAGATATCTCATTTGTGATCTCTAAGCTTGCTAGATATACAAGCTATCTCAATCGAATCCATTGGGAAGCTTTAGATAGGGTACTTCAGTATCTAAAGGGCTTAACTTCACTATCCTTGCATTACAAGAGATTTCTTGCAGTGCTGGAAAGGTATATAGTGATGATAGTTGGATAGGCAAAAACTCCAGAAATAATAGGTGTATAGGGTATTTATTTACCTTGGGTGGGGGCACTGTCTCTTAGAAGTCTACTAAATAGAATTTGGTAACTCGGTCTTCTTTCGAGGTTGAGTTATGCGCTGTGGACACCACTAAGATAGAGACAGAATGGCTGTATGGGTTGATGGTACAATTAACCATGGTGACCAAACCTCTTTCGGGAATTGCTATACATTGTGATAACCAAACTACAATTACAAAGATTAGAAGTTTAAAGTTCAATCAAAAGACTAAAAGACATATTCAAGTTAGACTAAAGTTTATAAGGGAGTTACTGTCTAAAAGGGTTATAGCAATTGATTTTGTTGGATCTAAAGGCAATATTGGAAACCCCTTAACTAAAGGATTTGATTTGTCCTTAGTTCATAAATTTAGGTTAGGGATGGGATTGGAAACCCATAAGTGATATACCTGTAGTAGCAACCCAACCTACCAAGTGGACATCCCACAAGATAGATTTAATATGGTATAAACAAACTATTGAGTATATCGAGGTGCACCTAAAATTAATTGATATTTGTATTTGGTGTCTCTTTCCAAAATGCCTGATAGGTGCTTAATACTGTTGGTATAGTAAGAGTTTCACTTTGAATTGGGTCAAGTCATTGATGAGATGTTGACAGTACATCCCTGGAGACGCCCAACTAAATAAATGTAGTCCTTTGGCTAGAACTAAAGGAATTAGGTTGTTCTTTGACAAACATTCATGATACAGGATCATGACACATGGCCTTAATATGTCAACCCTAAAGATCAGTACATAACCTTTTAGCTTGTTGTTACTGATGGACGCAATCACAATCACATATACAAATTTAAAGAATACATCCATTTGTCTCGGTGGTAGCAAAAGTCAGATAACTTAGGGAGTAGTTCAAACTAGAAGGTACCAAAAGCAAGCTATGATGAATCCGATAGCCATTATCTTTGGATTTGTGGGGGGATTGTTGTAATTGGCATCACTATTTACCTAATTACATGTTTAATTATTTAGATGGATGTCAATTATGGTGGAATCCAAAGGTAATTAAAGGGTTAAATTGACAAAGAATAAAATGATTAAGTATAGTATTATTTCACATTGGTAAATTGAGAAATGAGAAACTTGCTTGTGAAGTATAAATCAAGTGGAGGAGTTGAAGGGTTGTTCCAACCCTTCACTTGTCAACATTGATTTTTTAAACTAGTGTGGACTAGTTTATATTGGACTCAAGTAAAAATGCTTTATAAAGTATTCTTTAAGGGGTTCATATGAGTGGGCCACACGTATGCCGTCGGGCTTAACTCTGGATTAGGGTCGCAGGCGTTGGGGTAAATGTCTTAGTCTCAGTCTTATCATTTTGGACAAAATTTCAAACTTAGCTTATTTGTTGGCTTGATCAAATAAGATAAGGGCTGACTAAATAGATCAGATAAGAAGGTAATCCAATCGGATAAGGGCTGACTAGGCCAAGACCCGTTGGATTATCCTAATCTAATCGAATGAGGCCAAATCGTTGGAGATTAAGTTAGGATTTGGCAGAGGGACGTGGGGCATGTGGCGTGATGCTGGTGAACGTGTGACGTGTGTGGGTGATGTGGCAGAATGCCATTGGATGAGGTGACGGGTTATAGGCTATTAACTAGCAAACTCTAACCCTAATCCTGTCTCTAAATAGACTGCCAAAAAAACAAAAAAGACTGCATTCGCCAGAATTTTCCTAGTACACACTGTATTCACGTTTAAGTATTTTGCTCGCGTTCTTGCTCTTTCGCTCAAGATTCCTTCCGTTCTTATTTTCTAATGTTCTTCCCATAAATATTCCCTTTCCTAAATTCTTGATATACGACTATCTTATTCTGATCTAGCGACTGAGTACTATTTAAGGTGAACAAAACAAAGTACACCTGATCGTTCTGGACTATCTCATCTTTGGAGGAGCAGCATTGTACCCATTACACTGATGAGTAGGGATGCTTGTTTCTTCAAGGCAAACAGAATTCTGTGATTCGGTCATCTAATCGATTCTGTTATGATACAAGATCATTAAACTAAGTTTTCTATCATATTCTGTATCTTGTTTAAATTATATTGACAGCATGCTTTATTGCTTTTTATGCTTCGGTTGATATTCATATAATTTTGGACTTTTCCTGGACTTGTATTTGATTAAATCTACCTTGAATATGTTGTATGTTTAATTCTGATATCTCATGCCAGATGCATAACTCTGATCACGCATGCTTTATTTGAATTTCAAATTGATAAAAACGTACATATTGCCCTTAATTGTGATTATCTATTTCAATTCCTGATAATCTGACTTACAATATTTATTTATTGTGTTGTATTGTTACATGTTGGTATATACTGCAAACAATAGTTCCAATAGTTCACATTAAAAACTCCTCAAATATGACCAATTGACTTTTCAGTAATTACGTTTGAACAACTTAATTTTAGATATTGACAAGTGTGTAATAATGTTTTATCATATTTATTTATTCTCAATATTTATGTCTTTAAATGTTGAAATGCTGCTTTAAGAATAGAAGAATATTATTGAGTAATTCAAACAACCCTCATCTCACAAACTTTTAGGACTACAAAATTTAGATTCATCAAACTCCAATACTTGGCTCATCTCGATCCAACTTTGTGATTGGAAGGAAAAATTTTCTTATGATAATTGATTTGGTTTTAATTTTTCACTTCTGATGCGAGGAAAAAAGTAACATAACGTTTAATTTTCAAAGGGGAAAAAAAACCCAACATATTATTTAGAAATATTCTACACAATAAATGAATACACATTGATACACATAAGAACACTCCACACGTCCAAATGAGTGAGTGCATCTATGCAATTGATCTTACTCATTATATTTTTTCACAATAACTCAAATTAATTTTTTTAATGTAATTCATAATTTTTATAGATCTCGTATATAAATTTACAAATCAATAATTTTTGTTAAAACGTGCAGAGGTGAGCAGCACAATTTTTAAGACTCACTAAGAGTTTTCCCTATATTTTATATTCTTACTATATATGTTTTGTTCTGACAATTAGGTAATGACAAAAGAACATTAACATTTCAAGTTGGCAAACTGAAACCATATGATAGTCGAACTTTGTGATTTGTGTATGAAAATTATGTCATGATCCAAATATATATATATATATATATATATATGCAGATTTTTTCTTTTCGTTATTTCTTTTCTCTTTGGTGTTTTTTTTTTTTTTTTTTCATTTTGTTTGCTTGGGAGGGGGAAGGGAAGGGCGCAGATGAAATCGAGTGGGGGCAAATTTTACTCAATTCTTATCCTAATTATTGGAGTAGTTGCGACTTCATGAACTACATGTTACGTTCTATACTTAAGAAAAAAAATTCCAATTTAATTTCCACTTTGGAGTTGTTGTTTGAGGCTTATTCTTTTTTAAATGAGATTTCGTTACTCAAAAAATGCTGTTGAATTTAGATTCGGTTATTCTTTTCAAAATTAACAAAAAAATTAAAGCAGAATATTAAGCGTGATCATCAATCAAGTCAACTCGTCACTTTTATATGCCAAACAGTAATTATCAAGATTTAAATATACACTCATATATATATATATATATATGTATGTGATATGGGATAGCCTAACATGTCCAATAGGCCCTTCTACAAATGAGACAGCCCACAAGGCCTAATGTGAA
>JACGDI010000003.1:1646070-1658167 GCA_014898725.1 Jacaranda copaia
ATTCCGGACCGATAAGCTCTTTGCAGCATCAGTATGTATAATATAAAGCTTAATTAGACTTTATCAGTCAATTAAATTTTAAAAAGAAATGATAAGCATGTAAAGAATGATCATTTTTGAGGTGGGCGAGAATTATTGAATTTAAAGAAATAGATTATTCATAAAAGGATATTGAGAAATCTAAAAAGTCAAGAAATCATATAAAATGGATATATCTAAAAAAATTCTTGTCAGGTAAAGGACCTTTTGCCAATTTTATAAGAACACTTCAGTATCTGTAGATGAGTTGCCATTCATATATACAGTGAGATGACTTCAGAATGATTATAATTATTCAACATTCTATCAAGTGTGGAACGAAAAAATTTTAATTAAGCGTGTTGACAACTAATTACTCTCAAATCCGAGTGATCCGTTGCATTAATTTCTAAATAAACATTGAGATTTGGTGATTATATACATATATATATATATATATGAATACTAATTAATCCCTTAATTAAGTGCCTAGGTAATATCTATCTACCACATAATCTATCACATCTACAATCACTAAAGTTTCATCTTTTTTCTGCATTTTTGGAGGCGTTGGCAGAAGAGCTCTCCCCCATGCCCCAAAGAAACCAAACAGCATAATAAACAATGTTTTGGTCGGTTTTTTGTTTTTTATTGCTTTATGAAAATGATTGGATTTATTTTGCTAAGATTAATTATTTTTTTTGGTCAAGTTGGTTTGTTTAATTTTATTTAGTTTCATGCCTATTGGTGTACGACACATCATAATTAGTGAGGGGAACGAAAGATCCTGAATAAATAAGCTTATATATATGTCGTATTATATGTATAAAGTTGTAAAAGCTATCATTCTAACAAATCCAAATGAAGTCGTGTATTGCATTTTATAACATAAAAAACCAAGAAATCTTGTGGATGGGTACAAAAGGGAAAATGTTTTTAAAAAGAACAGTATCTCAACAAGAAATTTTGTTGTACACCTAATTGCAGCACATTACCAACCAATAAAGGAATATTTTCAATATCCTCCCAAGGTTAACAAGAAAAATATGGACCCTTTTTTTTTTTATTCAATAATGTTGTCTTTGACTCAATTATATTATTTGATAAAAAATATGAACCGTTTTATAATATTTAACGATGTTGAATGAATGCTTTTATTCATTCAAAATTGAAATATATCTACCCAAGTAGTGAAAAGTTTGATCCCAATAAGTCTTACTTAACTCGAGCAATGCCAATCTATTTCCTAACAGAAGCAACCTGTCTTGCCCAGTCTCTCCCCTCGACCACTTAAGTTGATGTTGAATAATGATAGTCACTCTCAAAGCTCTTCGATCCAGAGTCTTGCGATACTTTCGTAGAGTTGGCCTTCTTCGGGCTGGACTAAACTAAGGGGTCAATCATTCTTAGGTCACCTCCCCATCTATGAAGGCTTGAACTATTAAGCTCAATCTCTAGCCTATATAGAATCCCCAAAGCAATGGCTTTAGAGACACTAATATTGATCCTACAAGCTTGAGGTCCCATGCATCTAGTGTGTGCGGCCGTATTTAATAAATGGTGGGCTTTTAGTCAGCTATCCTCCATTACATTTATTGTTGCCATTAGCATGTCTTGTCCGCATTTACTGCATCGCTGGCTAATCCCCTCCACATTTAATACGTTAGATTGCCACCATATCTTGTATGCGGCTAAAAGCATGTCGTTTGATAATTTATAAAGACCTGAAGTGCCACCAAAACCTAAGAAAAGTTATAGTTATACCTTACAATAGAGGAGTCAATAGTTAGTTCGATTGCATGCTTTTAGCATTGACAACCCCCCTATAACTATTTCTCACATAAATGCTACAAATAATCTTTCAACTATGCACTTTGCCCTTTTATTCTCTTGATTTACCATCTATTGCTTGATTTGACTTAAGCATTGGAAGATTTTAATTGAGGACTAACTCGGCAAGCCTCTTGTGTTTTCTTTCAGTTGGATATTAGACCTACGCATCCTCTATCTATTTGAGAAAGAGACCTGCAATCTTAATCAACCTCATACATTTTTTCTAGATTTCCCCCTAAACACCTCTCTCACCAAAAAATTTATATTGATGAGGGTGAAAGATGTTTTTACTAGTTTGAGCTAGTTTGTTGATAACCGACCTACCTGGTTGAGTGAGTGAGCTTCTAATGTAGTTGGGCTAAGTCCTACAATCACTAGCAAATATTAGGCTAGCTCAGGTGTCTTTGATTAAGGTATTTCAATACTCAAGTTAGTATCTGATCGACTAAACAAAGGAGCAATAGAGTAAGGGCTTTTTAGTGAATAATGGCATACCTGTGAGAGGCTGGCTACGGGGTATTTATAGCTTCTTCAGATAATGGATATGTCCAAGGTACCCTTGTCATGCAGATAGGGCTTCTATCCTTGCATAGGGAGTTTTAGGTCTTCTTCCATTTGTGTACTTTTTCAAGTGGCTTTATCTCTAGCTTTTGGGGGCAAGTTAGTACATGGGGGTGTGCCTCCAACTTGGCACGATAGGGTAGGCGGTATTGGAGTGGCATGTGTCATTACTGTGGAGATATGCCACATGTTAGGACATTTAATGTGACAGAGATACGACTCTGTAGGAAGTTGACTAGTTAAGTTGACATCCAAGTTAGTACATGAATTGTTTTCACATTCTGTGGGGCTAGTTGACCTCATTCGTTTGATCTGTGCTTTGGTTGAGTGGAACTAATGTTGTTGAGGGCTTGGGTGTAGAGTGAGTCTGGGAGGTTGAATAAGGTTGACTCCTAGCTTAGTCCTCAATCATGAGATGGGCTTCGCCCATTATACATCAATTGATAGCAGTTGGGTTGGGTCTATTGGGCTCTCCCGTATCATATATTGTCAATCTATTTTTTTTCAACATGCCATTGTATTTGGAGAATAATTGTAGCTTTTCTTCTTTTTTAGGTTAATTAAATAACTTTCACTCTGAAATGAAATTACCAAATTTTTTCCTTTAATCCTTTATAATTATAAAAATATTCTCTTTAAGTTTGCTCCATTAAAAACTCAAACTAAAATTTTAAACGACCATTTTTCCTTAATTTTAAACATTTTGAAAAATACTTAAACAATTAATCTATTACAAATAATTCTACCTCTAATGATTAGTGACACTTACATTTTTGTAAAGAAATGTATTTATAATATATATATATATATATAGTGCAAGAAATGTTCTTCTGTCTCTTCTCTCCATCGTGAGATTTTTTCCTCCTCCAATTTTATCATTTTTCCCCTTCACTTATTTTATTTCAACATGATATTTTTTTATTTATTTAAAAATTCAAATAAATATATAAAGATTATCAAAAATCAATACATATATTTATTTTAATTTATTGTATACTCTAAAAATTTTAGCACTCTAAATATTTTTAGCATACACATAAAATATGTTGAAATTACTAGTTTTTATAATTGGAGGGGTGTGTTTGTAGTACATTCATAATTAAATTTCACTTTTTAAAAAATTTAATATTTTAAATGCAGGTGTTATTTCCACCGTCAATTATCTCACTTTAAGATGGAACCAATATAAAGTTTTGTTGTTTAAACTCTTTTTTTTTTTCAAATTAAAACATAAATGTTTGGATATCCGTTAAGTTTGAACCCCAACGTTACATTTTACGTGTAAATTTTTTGTTATTGAGCGAAAAATTATTTAGTATTTTATTGTTTAAAGCCAACTTAAAAAAAATTGTAGGTTAAAACCCTAAATTGAGTATTTCCTTCACTTCCTAGATAAGTGCTTATCCCCCTTCGACCTATTTTGTCATCTCTTCCTCCCACCCCTCTTCCCCTCTCTTGGTCCCTTTTTCCTCACCACTACCATCGTCTCTTCTTCTCTTTTCATTTCTTTATTTGATTTTTTCCAACGCCATTAGTCCCTATGCTCTCCCCTTCTTGTCTCTGTCGCATCACCTTCCTCAATCTCTTTGCCATTATATTCTTCTTCTTCTTCTTCTTCTTCTTCTCTTCTTTGCCTTACCTCCCAACTCCCCTTCTTTAACCTCACTATCTGTCTCCTTAATTTCTTGTCCACTCATCTTTTTTTTTTGTACGGCCCAACATTTTCTCTTGATGCCCCATTCTTCCTCTCCCTCCCCTCCATTCTTGTTCCCTATCGTTCTCTCTTTTCTCTACGTCCATCTCATTATGTACTTTTGTCCATTAGCCATCCATTCCATCTGCAGTTCTTCCCATTGTCAAAAGTGAAAGAAAAGTCATGATCAGAAAATTTGATAAGCAAACAAACAAACAATCAATTGAAAGAAACGAAAGAAAAAAGAAAATTAAAAAAATTTTAACTTTTGCATGTAAAATTAATCAAAAATTCCAAAACATAAGATCTACTAGTCCTCCAGAAAGAAAAGGGAACAAAGAAGATAATGTTAGCTTTCAATAATATTAAAGCATATTATTAGCAAAAGATAAATATATTCTTTTTCTTTTTATTTTTTTTGGCAAAAGTATAGCTGATGTATGAGGTTTAATGTGAATAACTTGTGCACAACCCAATTCTATTAGCATTATTACTTGCACCCATCCCTCAAAAGCTGTTTTTTCCCTTGAATTTCGTTATGCATTGTTGTAGGCACACACGTACTTATTCAGTTTCAATAATACACCCAACGGTAGAAATGCTTAGGTTGATAGTAGAAAAACCTCCTACTATTTGTTGCCTAAGAAATCAATCACGATCAATTTTTTCCATAACGCCAAAGTCTCCAGCCCCCTCGCCCCCGGGTTTCAAGTTTCAACCTCATAATTTGAATTCTTAAATAAATATTTGATGAATCCATATTCATATACAAATGTAATAATAGTTCCTAGTTTGCATTATATATAAAGAAAAAAAAATTTATACGAGCACATATCTCTTTTCTCAAAACAGCTACAATTCAACAATAGTATTTTTTTTATATTGGTTCTAATCTTAAATACATTTTTTTAAGTCCCTTCAAATTTTAAAATCTTACCTATGATATTTTCATTGATAAATTATAACGATTATTGGGTTAGTGACAAAAAATTCATTGAAATCTTTTACTAATTTGATCATTTTTCATTCAAAATCGTAATAATAAGAGCACTTGGATAAACATTACACGTCCAAAGAAGAGATTTAGTAGTTATAAAAATTATAGAGAAGGGGATCGCATGGTGTATGTACCTTTTTTTTTATAATTTCTTTTCTTTTCCTCTTTTTCTCTTGGGCATCTTTAACTTATTTGTGAAGTTAACATTAGAAAGTACTTAACATAATATTGTCTCCCATCTGACATGAATGATGGGTTACTGTGTTAATCAATGAGCATAATTATTTTTTAAAATCTAATAATGAATAATTAGCAATCTAAAATAAGATATATTTGAGTGATACTAAATAACATAATTGTAATTTTAACTAAAGCAGTATGATGTGAAAAATGTTAAAAGATCAATGAAGCACAACATATAGAGTAGGAGATTATAGAGAATTCCATTTTTGTTTCTTGGGGCCACAATAGTTACCTGAAAGCTCACCTGTCAAAAATGAATTTTAACCGTCCATTTTCTAGCATAAATTTAAGAATTCATAATTTGTCACAAGTAACACAACCAAATTTATCAAAAAGCCAGATGAAACCTTTTAAAGAAAAAGAGAAGACTACAGCTTTATTTGATTGTAAATTGGGACATTTTATCAAAATTTTTTGTTAAAATGGCTTTTGGAAGTGGAGATAGAGAATGTGATGATTATTTGTTTGTATTTTGAGTGGTATGTAGAAAATAAATAGAGAGAAAATTATTTATATTTTGCGAGGGGATAAGATATAATATCAATAACGTTTTTATTGAATTGGTAGGGTAAATGAATATTTTAAAATTATTTATATATATATATATATACATACATTTATAGATTGAACGAGTGACAGTATACGTATATATTTGTAATGATGATACAATGATCGAAACTTTGAGGAATGTTTTGAGAGTGCGGATAGTAAAAATATTTTGGAGAATAAATTTTATATTTTAAAAATAAAATTAAAAAATATGTCGTATTTATTTGTTTAAATTTTCAAAGTTAAAAGAACGAATTACGAGTACACACCCAAACAAAGCTGCAACGATTACCGATTTTCACAGTTTTGTCCCAATGAGGACTTTTTGGTCATTCAAATCGGAGAATTATAGGGAGGAAAATCCCAATTTAGGGCAACGACCGAAATTATAAATAAATGCCTTAATCTATGAAATAACTAGAATTGCAGCCCTTTTGCCCGAACACCCCCCCACCCCCCCTCTCTCTGTCTCCGCGTCTCCTCTCTCTAGATTTTCCTCTTCCAATCAAATTACACAAAAAAGACAAAGTAACTTCTAAATTTCTCTCTCTAGGGTTTGCAGCTCTGAGCTCTCTCGATCTGCTTCAGTGTACCTCCATCAATGTCTTTGCTGTAAGCCCTTGCATTTCCGTGTTTCTTTTTCTCTTTTTCAAATTTTTTTCTCCTAATGCATTTTTTTGGGGGATTTTTTCTTCATTCTGGTCAATGTATGTGAGTAGATATCTATACCCAATTTTGAGTTTAATGCAGGCAAATGCTATCTTTTGGTTGATTTATTAAAAATTTTGAGAGCGGATTAAATTTTTTCTTGAATTTAATGTGAACATTCAAGGTAATTATGCGTTACAGCAGAAGCTGATTGCATTTATGTTATGACTAAAGTATTTCAAAATGCTATCTAAAATATCTCTGACTACTTGAACTTAATTTTTCTTTTTTCACTTTTATTCTAGATACATATAAGTTTCGGGTACATCCACTACTTTTCTTGTTATAGATTATCTGGAAAAAAAAAATTGGGTCTTTCAGATCAAGTGTTCTGAATTTTGTTTAAATGAGGTGTGTGTGGAATCTGTGCTAATTTATACGCTGTTTGGGGGATCAGGGCTTGGAAATGAGGATTCCAGAAATGTTGAAACAAAGAGTACTACAATGAGCCAGACAGAGGTGTCCAAAATGAAGCAGAAACAACAGCCTGTTCCACTTGGGACTCTGATTGGTCGTGAGTTGAGAAATGAGAAGTTGGAGAAGCCCACAGTGAAGTATGGGCAAGCTGCTCTGGCTAAGAAAGGAGAGGACTATTTTTTGATCAAGCCCGACTGCCAAAGGGTTCCGGGCAATCCATCTACGTCATTTTCAGTGTTTGCGGTATATTGAACTCTGATTATCTGTTATTTGAAGTTGATGTCTGATTTATGATGTCTACTTTGACATATTTGCGGCATGGTTTATTGGCAGATTTTTGATGGCCATAATGGTATATCAGCTGCTATATTTGCTAAAGAGAATTTGCTGAGCAATGTCTTGAGTGCTATTCCTCAAGCGCTTGGTAGGGAGGAGTGGCTTCAAGCCCTTCCTAGGGCGTTAGTAGCAGGGTTTGTGAAAACTGACATAGAGTTTCAGCAGCGAGGCATGTTTTATTCATTTATTTTCTTTTTCATGGTTCCCTCTGCATCATCTTATTTTGGCTGTTTGCAATGGATGATAGGAGAGACTTCTGGAACAACAGTTACATTTGTTGTGATTGATGGTTGGACTGTGACTGTTGCATCTGTTGGAGATTCTCGTTGCATATTGGATACACAAGGGGGGGTTGTTTCTCTCTTGACAGTTGACCATCGACTGGAAGAGAATGTTGAGGAAAGGGAGCGTGTAACTGCAAGTGGTGGTGAAGTAGGAAGGCTTAATGTTTATGGAGGCAGTGAGGTAATTTTGATAACTTTCCTTTTCTTTCCCCATGCTTAACTAGTTATAACCCAGGGATGCATTTACTTATTCTGGGTTGATTTGTGGTCTGGATGTGTAGGTTGGTCCATTGCGTTGCTGGCCTGGTGGATTGTGCCTTTCAAGGTCCATTGGTGATACAGATGTTGGTGAATTTATTGTCCCGATTCCTCATGTTAAGCAAGTCAAGGTTTCTAACCTAACATCCTAAATATTCATTGAATGTTTTGGACTAATGGATTACAAGAGTTAAAATTCTTAAAATTTTTCCTGGGTGTTAGCTTTCAAATGCTGGGGGAAGACTTATAATTGCCTCTGATGGCATATGGGATGCTTTGTCATCTGATATTGCTGCTCAGTCTTGCCGGGGTTTGCCTGCTGAACTTGCTGCAAAGTTGGTTGTTAAGGTATCTATCATATAGAAACTTGTACTTGAAAATATGTTTTACTTGTTTTGATCTGGAAAAGGTATGGTAATTCTCTCCTGTTTTAATTGCAGGAGGCTCTTAGGTCACGAGGTTTGAAGGATGATACAACCTGCTTGGTTGTTGATATTATTCCTTATGACCATCCTGTTTTGCCCCCAACACCTAAAAAGAAGCAAAATTTGCTCAGTACACTCATCTTTGGGAAACGGTATCAAAACTCTGCGAAAGGAACTAATAGGCTATCTGCGGTTGGAGTTGTAGAGGAGTTGTTTGAGGAGGGTTCTGCAATGCTTGCTGAGAGGTAACTTATCTTTCGATTGTGTGTTACATGTCTCCTTTTTATCCTCTATCAGCATGAAACTTGCAGAGATTAGTATCTAGATTTTATTAGCTTCAAGTAAACATAAATCAATATTCTTTTGCAGTTTCAACTTCCTTATTTCATGGATTTTGAATTGTTTACTTGGCTACTGATTATGTTTCAATCTATGACAAGTTTTTTTAATCAATTATCTTTTGTTGTGCAACAACTGGTGGACATTGAGTGCTATCTACAAAGTTCTCTTTTTCTTTATTTACAAGTAAAACATAATGCCCATTATATTCTGTAATACCTTAGCAGAGTATGTACTATGTATATTCTTTTTGTTGTCATACCAACATATTGATCTGACAATGGTTTATCAGATGATTATTGTTAGAGCAACAATGAGATGTTCTTGTATCAAACCTGTTGATGCACTTATTTTATTCCTTTCCAATTTGCTTTCCAACTCTGAAGTGTTGATTTTTCAGTGTGTTACTGAATATTTATTTTGATGCACCGGACCTTTTAGATGTGATCTCTCATATTGAGAGATAATAATTGTGCTATTCCTTTCTTATCTCATGGTCATTGTGTTTTTGTTAGAGACACCCAGTGGTAGGAGTAAGATCCACTCTTGATGCCTATTTTGGTGTCAGGGCACAGTGTGACAATCTGTGATAAATGTGTAAAGAAATCTATGAAGTGCACAAAGTGTGCAAGAATATTTGAATTTTTTGTTCTCTTTTCTCTTCCATGTTAATTTGATTATCTCTTGTTCAATATGTCCTATTCATTTTTGGCAACAAAGTATTTCCTAAAGTTATTTTTAGATTAATGGTTAAATTAGCTGAAGCTTGCTGAAAATTACAGAAGGGTTGCTCTAATTTCTTAAATTTTCTGAATAAAATCGGGCTATTGTATTCATTTCGGATATAATATGGGTGTACTTGCTTTGTACTTCTACCAGTCTCCAGGAGATCTTGGCAGCTCAGAGCATTTGGTGCATTTAACTACATGAGTACATTCTATTGTTGCTTATATCTTTGGTATATCTAGATTCAAAATCACCATTATTTTCAACTGTCACATTAAAGTTCATCAAATATTGTGCTTGGAGAAAATTTAATGATGTGAAAAGTTTTCGTGTTATTTGTAGTATGTGTGGATTTTTCAGGTTAAATTCTTAATTTTGATCTCTTTCCAACTCTAGATAGTTCTTGAAAGAGGTTTACGATTCTTCAATTTCTGAGAAGAAAATAGTTAATGGAAGGGTACTCATAACAGTGAAGGACATGTGAGTGAATGAATTAACAGAAGCACCTTGCAGGAAAAGCCTTCCTATTTTAATTCTATCATTGTTACTCTCTGGAACAAGATAGTATTGCTATTAAAGCATGCATGATAGAACGCATGAAAGCAAATAAATGTAGATAATATAGATCCACTTTCCACTGAGAACAATCTCCTTTCTTGTACAGAATTAGGACAAAAAATAAAAGAAGTGCTTAAGGTCTGCTGAAATAAATTTCAGCCCAGTTTCTTTATTTTCTACTTCTTATAAATATCACCTGGATGAGTTACCTTATGTATTAGATCCGTGAAGCTTCAAAAATTTGTAAGGGACCAATATTGCCAAACTGCCCCGGTAACCATAGTTCCAAGAATTCGGATTCTTAGTAGACAGTTGTTAGGGTTGCTGCATGTGTTGATTTGTAGATGTTAGTGCTAGCCTGGAAAAATGAAAGCAGAAATATTACTAGAGCTTCCAGTGATAGGAGAAAGTATTCATGGAAGTTTTGTGTTCTTATATTTCTGGTTTTCGTAGTCAGATTAACTTGAGGTTTTCCATTCTTGGCTATCTTTGTGGTTTGTGTTGCTGTTCTGCATCCATGAGATGGATTAGAGAGCTTCTTAGCTACTGAAAGGAAAATAAAACTTTAACCGGTGACTTGTTATGTTTGGCCATTAACATTATCCTATTTAACTGTCGCTAAACTATATGCAGGCTGGGTAAGGACTTCCCTCTGGACTCAAACTCTGGGCTCTTTCGATGTGCTATCTGCCAAGTGGATCAGCCACCTAGTGAGGGTTTATCTGTTAACTCAGGCCCATTTTTCTCTCCTGCATCAAAGCCATGGGAGGGTCCTTTCCTCTGCGCAAGTTGTCGTAGAAAGAAAGACGCCATGGAAGGGAAAAAACCAAGTAGACCTACAGTGACTGCATAATCTGGTAAACTAGTAAATATTGATATATATATATATATAATATTTAATGTGGCAGTGTGATTATGCTTGGTTTTCCATCTGCTGTGATTGTTAGATGTGTGTAAGAAGTGATTTAGCTATTCGGTAGATACTCTAGGGGGCAAATTTTTTGTTGTGGATCCTACGTGTGCTCGGCCGTATTTACTGATGTTTGACCCAAAACAGACGTGCTAATACATATGAGAGTGAGAAATCTGATTGCTAACAGCTTTGAGTATGTAATTAAAGAATGATATTTGCAAATGATGCGTACTTCAGCATCCTTGTTCTTCAGTTTTGATTGCTATGGCTTGCATGTCCAATGATAATTGTTTGTCTGTTTAACTTGATCAGCATATTCTTCCATTTCTACTTCCTTCCATATTATTATATTTGTCTTTGTCCCTTCTCGTCTGCGACTGTATATTCCATCATGCACTTGGTGACGCGACGATGCCGTTGGAGAACATATTTGTCCGCCGACTTTATGTTACACATAGAGGGGAATTCTCAGTGTAAGATTATTTTTGTTTCTCTGGTAATAACTTGAACAGGAAAGTAGTTGATCTAGATCGACATGAACCAGGATAGAAATGAACAAAACACAGCTCGTATAAATTACTAATTAAGACTCATAATTTTTTCATTATTTTTATTGTTCTTTTATTTTTTATTGAATATTTTTCTTTCTGGGAGGTGGAATAGACTATGTGATTGTTCCATATCATCCCCATGTGCAACTGTCTGGCTTATGCACGAAGGAATCCTATGAAGTTTTCAAGGGTATGGGACCGTTGTGTTGTCAACTTGTTTATGAATCACTGGTAGCATGAGCTGCATTTCTTTTTTTAATTACTATATTTAGATCTTAGATTTTAGTTGGGGAAAGAAATGATAAAGAAAATATTTCTATCTATTTGGTTTTAGGAAGAAGAGCAGAAAAATGTTTTTACGATTGAGGTGTAATTATTGATTATGGATTGGACCATACGGCACACTCCGATTACATTAAAAAAGTGCTTAAAATGCCGATTATTTTGTGTAGAAGAATAATTTTATGGAACTTAGTTTTTACATTTTTTCCCCGTTGTCTCTTTCATTTGCTGCAATGATCCTACCCTTGAGAAGTATCCAAAGACATGTCTGGTTTTCCTTTTATGGTTGTGACGCATGCCAAATTCAACAAAAAAGAAAACGTTCAAATGTTTTTTTTCCCTTTAAATTCCCCCGAACCCACAAAGTTAAAAAGTTGACTTTCTTTCTTTTTAATCTTTATTTTTA
>JACGDI010000003.1:1658267-1709312 GCA_014898725.1 Jacaranda copaia
ATATATTTATAAAATTAAATATAATTATTGTGTCATACCGGTTCGACTACTGGTGAAACCGGTTGAATCAGTAATCAGTAATGTTATCGGTTTAGTGTCCGGTCTGACTTTGAAAACATTGTTTTTAAGGTTATACTCATGTGCCACTTCAGATGTCTGATAGTATTACACACACACACATATATATATATATATTATTCGTATTAGCAGTTGTGGCCGTGCATAATTTTATTGAAGTACTATGTATCATTTATTTATATTTTCACATTTATTACACTAAAATTGATATATATATATATATATATATATAAATAAATAGGATTTGCATGATTATAAAGATAGCAACTACACAAAAGTAAAAAAATTTAAGTATATGGGTAGTTGCAGGAGAAGCAGTAGAAATCTTTTAGTACACGATAATTTTACGAAAAATAATTGGGTGTTTTATTTGAATACATGGGTGATTGTTTGAAAATGCATAGCAATTATCACATAGTTTTATTTAATGCCTGAAAATAAATAGAAGAAAACATTTAGTATGTTTGCAATTTAGTATAATAACTACCTAAATATACATAAATTGTTAAATTTATCCTCAATATTCCATTTATATTTTTATAACATGTACATGAATTTTTAAATTCATCCTCAATATTCTATTTATATTTATATTTTAACAAAAAGATAAAGCATAAAATTCGTGAAAACACAATAAAAAACTTCTATCTTGAGACAAACTATGCTTTATTTTTATAATAATATATAAATTTGCATTCATATTATTAATTAAGTGTGTGTTGGGTCCCTCCGACA
Organism: Jacaranda copaia; assembly: GCA_014898725.1. NCBI lineage: Eukaryota > Viridiplantae > Streptophyta > Magnoliopsida > Lamiales > Bignoniaceae > Jacaranda > Jacaranda copaia. The sequence continues at coordinate 1,659,081 of JACGDI010000003.1, forward strand.
TGAGTCATGGGATATCAATAAACGCAACTGCCCTGAGACCTGAGTCACCGCAATCCGTTTAGTGTATTTTCACCTTTGTCCTTGAATAATTAGATCTACTCGCAAATGCAATTTAATTAGAGTTGAGGCGTAACTTCTTCAGACATCTTCTCATAATCATCAAGGTATATAAGCCAAACTTGCTTGAGAGTTGGTACAGAGGACCTTATAATTCATAATCTTTTCTTAGGGTTCGTTTGTTTTACATGATAAGGTATGATGGATACTGATGAGATTGAAAGTCAAATTTCGTTAATAGGGTAGTGTTTGGACTGATTTGATCAGGAAGGTTGAACGATTCAATAGTAATATCCTTTGAGATCTGAGATTTGCAACTAACAGCAAATGTTACATTAGTTGAGATGCCCTCGGTTAAGGCATTCCGATGCTCAAGTTAGCATTGGTCGAATTGAGGTAATTGAGTATCATAGTAAGAGCGTATAACATATTTGGCATTATCTGGAGGGTGGCTGGCAATGAGGCATTTATTGCCTTTTTCAGTAGGTGATATGTCTAAGATGCCCCTGTCAAGTGTAGAGGGCTCTTGTCTTTGCTTTGGGGTTATTGGTTATTTCCAATCTTGGTATTATTCCAAGTGGCATAATCTCCTGCTTTTTAAGGTGAATAGTACTTTGGGGATGAGCCTCCGTGCCAGAGTTGGTGGCAGGGACTGTATTGGGTGGTACGCACCATTAATGCGGAGGCACGGTGCTTGTTAGAGCATTAAATGCGACAAGGATGTAAGTGAGTGAGCACTCTGGTTGACAATCATTGAACAAACAAGGTGGTTGACTAGAAGGATGGTTGAACGGATAAAGTGGCTTGAAGCCTCCCGTTGGGTGTGGTTGAGGACAATCCACTTGGCTAGGTGGTTGTGGTCGAGTAATTTGGCCCAACTGAATCCAAAAGCACTGTTGGGTTATGTATTTTAAATGGGCCTGGGGGCCTTTTTTGAGGTTGATAGTTTGTTGGGCTGAGCTTGTTGGGTTATACCATATCAGATACATTTTTAAGTCATATCGTTTGTTTGCTTTACATTTTATGGCCCATGATACTTTTACGGTTTGATATGGTATTATGGGCCAAGTTAGTTTATGAATCAGGTCAAAATGGCTTGATCCATTTTTCATCCTTTTAAATATGATGTGATAAGAAATAAAAAGGCCATTCTTACCTCTGAGGGAGAAAGGATTTATTAATCAACAAAGAGTTGGAATAAAGAAAAAGAACATTGAAATATACGGAGAGTATTTTGGAAATTTAATTTCTTAGAAATTAAAATATTTTGGACATTATAAAGTATACTCACATTGAGCAATTTTGCCAGTAAAACATTATATAGTGTGAGTGTGAGATATCATCAATTTCTAAAATCAAAGCAAATAATAAATTACATTGTATTGAATATTATTTTTAGCTTATATATCATCAGTATATGAATTTTTTTTAATCCTAATGCCCGAGCATACGAGCCCTTAGGTAATCATCAAGTTCTAACATCAATAGACTTTCGAGATTGATAGCCTTTTTTTTAATCCTAATGCCCGAGCATACGAGCCCTTAGGAAATCATCAAGTTCTAACATCAATAGACTTTCGAGATTGATAGCCAAAATACGCGATAGCATTTTCAAAGAATTAATTGGAACAATACATAAATTGATCAAATAATTCCTTGGCACAGAGAATCTTATCTCCAGATGTAAAGATTATATAAAAAGGGAAAATCTGTTGTATATGACGAACAAAATATGACTCCGAATTGCAGATTTTATTTTCAATATAAGATGGGAATAAGTGGAAGTTACAACTTTTCCGACGACATGTAGATTCTTTTTTTCCTTTCGAAGTAAAAGGTAAGAATTTTATTAAGTAGAATAAAAAACCATAGCCATGTCAATTACAACAGAATCATGAGAACCTGAATAAGACAAACTAATCTAAGCGCAGTTCCAACAATGAAATGAGCGCATTGATTAGCAAAACAACGAACATGCGGAAAAGAAACTGAACTTGTGTTTGTAGGATATGCCTTTGCATTTGAGATAAGAGGGCCAACAGCAGAAAAATTTGACGCTTGAATTTTGAGAGCATGAATCACTGAAGCAATCACCTTCAATAATCACATTTGGCTAAAAAGAAACAGAACACAATTCACAAGCATGTTTGGTTGCTAGAGCTTTCAATTCCAAAGGAACATTGATAACCCGGGACACCCGCATTAACTAGTTGAGCCTTCAACAGCTTCCCATGTAAAGCTAGAAAGTATGCAGACCTAACCAAAAGCAGACCAGACGTGGAATAATACTAGATGAGTTGATCTTTCATTATTTTGCTCTCCAAGTGGCATGGCAAGTTGTCTTTGCAAACATTTCATGTACTGAAGACTGATCCTGCATTCCAGCATCTGAGTTTTTGTTCTTTTGAACCAAACAAATCAACTTTTATTAATAACAACCACCGGACAATGCTTCAACAATGAAGTTGGGGGGATTATTTGCCTAAACCCCATGATCTGACATAGAGCCAGTCGCCTTAGGTATCGCATGACCTATTGTGTTCGCAGAACATTTAACAAAGGAAAGAAGAGGGTTATCTAAGCCTTCTTTTGTACATCTGCTGTTATCAACAAAAAGTCCTAAAATAGAAGAGAAACATTCTTGACCATTGATAGAGCAAACTGATTCCTGTGAATCAGACTTCACCACACACATAAAAAATCTGCTTGTTTAATCCAACTGAGAGCTTCTCTGATCCCCAACATTTGGCTAAGAAACTATCAGAAGTTTTGTGAAAAGTTCTTAATCCTGCTGCTGCAAATATGCACCTTCATGATTCCTTGTAACCTATCCCACTCCCGTAATGTTTTTATCTTGAAACATTGCTGCATCCATGTTCACCTTAATCCAACCATATTCTGGTTTTGTCCATGCCTGAGGAAGAATAACATTCTAGTTATATGTATATGTTTGTTCATTCTTTACCGAGCTTGTCTCCATTGATCTAAAAATGAAACAGCAGTTAGAAGCGCTGCATCACTTGTCCTTCTTTCCCTCTTGTAGATCATATTGTTTCTATTATTGCACAAACTCCAATAGATCATAATAGCCAGTTCACAATGATTGCTAGATACAGAGGAGGAAATCACTTTCAGCCATTCCAGTATTTGAGTTAATTAGCGTAGAAATAGTAGAATTAGCAGAAATGATGCGAGGAGGAGAAAAAACCAGAAAAGATGGTTGATGGGGCAACCATTTATTAGTCCATATATGAACTTTCATACCATATCCCGCCGGCCAATGAATGCCTTCTCACAACAACTGAAGGGTTGTCTATATTCCTTTCCATGATAAGGATGGATTTAAGCTTGCCTTGTCAGAGTTTTCATTCAATTATTTACCGGTCAAAAGACAGGTGTTGTCTGAATTTTTGATAAATCATCCGTTGGACTTAGGCAAGCAGTTGCCCGATCAGAGGTCATGCGTCTGACCACAACTCCATGGCAAATGTAAAGGAGCATGAAGAACCTGATAGTCCGGATAATATTTTGCTTTAAAAAGTCTGAAAATCAATAGATTAGGTTTGGTAAGTGGTCTCCAGCCTTGCTTTGCTAAAACAGCCTTATTGAAAGAGCATAAATCTCTAAACTTGAGGACTCCTTCCCTTTTACTTAATCCAAGTATCTCCCATTTCAGCCAGTGACTTTGTCGGGGATGACTTATTACACAACTAAAGCAAAACTATCATGGATTAAATATCACGAACAAGCCCATCAGGTAAAATGAAACAACTCATAGCATAAGTTGGGATTGCTTGAGCTACTGCCTTGTTAAGAGTCACAGTGCCCTCTTGAGATAGAGTTTTTTCAGACCACCCACTAATGCAGTGTCATACCTTATCCCTAATGTTAACAAAAACTTCCTTCTTAGATTTTCCAACAACATTTTTCATGCTTTTCTACCACATGCATGCTCAAAATCTGCTGCACTCTATTCTTAGCAGTCGAGGTAGTATTCTTGCCAAATACAATTGAGGATTTTTCAATATTGATCTTTTGACCGGATTTTGTTTCATATAGATGCAAAATTTGCTGAACACAATAAATAGCTATTTCTGATGCTTGACAGTACACTAGGTATCATCCGTAAATAATAAATGAGATATCTGTGGGGCATCACTATAGATGGTCACTCCCTCAGAGAACTCAATGCTCCTCCACATAGAAGAAATAAATAAGGTGATAGTGGGTTACCTTGCTGCAGCACATGTTATGGATGAAAATAACCAAACAGATCTCCATTGAGAACAGTCGAATTGGAGACTGTTGTAACACGTCATAATTAAGTTAATAATTCTATCCACAAAACCCAGTTGAGATAACATAGCATGAAGGAAAGACTATTCAACTCTATCATATGCCAACTCTGTATAAGCAGCAATCGAATCCATAATTGGTTTCAAATGATTAGCAATTGTTTTTGTTGCAATCTTGTACACCACATTACTTAACCAGATAGGCATATATTGACAAAGAGATTCTGGATGGCATGTCTTTGCGATCAGAATGATACGAGTATAATTGATTTTTGGATCAAAGCAGCCCTTATTTAAGAACTTTAGCACAAAAGAGATCACATCTGTGCCAACGATAAGCTAAAATTTCTGAAAAAATAAAACTTGCATACCATCTGGACCCGGTGATTTAAGTGGACTCCTATGAGATAAAGCTATAGCCATATCCTCAGCTGTAAATTCTTCAAGTGACATTGAGTTCATTCGATCATCCACCTTCGTATCCACATACTGAAGAACAACGCGAATTTTATCATCGATAGGAATCCTTTTTCAGCCCAGCTATATAATTATTTTGAAATTTGGATGTGGCTTTCGAGTGGAAGAATTTGGTATTTTGATCCTCATCTTTCATTCAATGTACCTTTGACCGTTGGCGCTAAAATAATTTTTCGTTGTCCAACAACTCTTCTAGTTCATGCTTTAAATTTGAAATAAGATGTTGTGTTTGAGTAGTCACTGTATCCTTCATTAGAGCATCAAGTTGAGTACGAATATCTTGAATTTGACTCTTTATTGAACCAAACTCATTCCTATTCCACCGAATCAAACCCAACCAGCAGTTCTTGATTGCTGCTCTAATATTAACGTTCCCCCGACTAGGATTCATAAAAGACCACGAATCTTCAATGATTTTAGCACAATCCTTACTCTTTAGCCACATAGCTTTGAACTTAAATGAACTCTTTTTCTTTCCACATATGACCAGTGCTCTTTGCTCAAACTCTATTAGTATGGGAATATGATAAGAATGTCTCCCAAGTAGATGATGAATTTGATGAAATTGATATTTATGAGTCTAATCAGAGGACGCACAAGCTCTATCTAGCCGTTCTCGGACAGTCAAAAGGCACACATGTTTATTACACCAGGTAAATGAAAAACGATATAGCCAAGATCATGAATGCCCACATTAATTAACACCTCTCTGAATGCTTTAGCTCGTCCCTTTTTTTTTTTTTTTTTCCCTCTATTGTGGACAAAACCTCATAAAAATCCCTAATAAAAAGCCAAGGTAAGGATGATTGTGGCCGTAATGTTCTTAGAAATTCCATGTAGCAGGACAGTGATGCATCTGACTTACCATAAATTCCTGCAAAGCAAAAATCCTCGTCATCCAAAACACAAAAAACAGAAACGTCAATGTGAGAAGAGGACAGACTATTAAGCAAAACCACGATATCTTTCAGCCAAGGTAGAGCCAATCCACGGACTGAATAGTTGTATCAACAAAAACAACAAAGAAACTGAATGAATTAATAAGCTGTAAAAGAATGGATTGGCTCGTGTTTTTGTTGAATGCATCAACATAAATACCAATTTCATTTAAATTTGTGGACATCTTATTTAAAAATATCCAAACCTACTTTTGATTCATGATTCAATCCCCACCCATTCATTTTATAGTTTTAACTCCCTATTTCAATTTTCAATTTAAAGTTTATTCCCTACTCATTTGATTTCACCAAAATGCTTCCATAAGTATTATTTTTTCTTTTTTTTCTTTTTGGGTTTATCTTACATACAAACCCTGTCTTTCTATTCACAAGCTCAAATTTTCTCTCCACCATTCTCTCCCCACGGCGCCTCTCTCTTGTAGATACAAGGTAGTTTCTTTCTTCTTCTTCTTCTTTTTATTTTATTTTTCCGCCATTCACAACCTATTTCTTGATGGGTCTTGTGGTAGGTTTTTACTATTTGTTGTGGTGGAAAAAGAGAATATCCTACACAAGCAATAGAGAAATTGAGGATTCCTCTTTTCTCTTCTAGAAAAAGTCTGAGTTCTTTTAGCAGTGCCAACAATAGTCAAGAACTCACTTACTCAGTGAGAAACTAACAACTAATACACAAATAGGATTCGGAGATGGGTTCAAGCAAAGATTTAGGGTTGAAGAGGTATATTGAAGAGGAAGTGCAAATAGAACTGATGAGAGTCAACCTTCATGGGCCTCCAAGATTTCTTTCTTTACAATTAAAGACAAAAGCAAATAGGATTTGGAGTTTGAAGGAGAGAAATCAACAAGTAATAGAAAAGCGTCAAGAACAATCATTTCATTGCATATGTATAATTGTATACAATATATGGATATATTGTACTATTCTTTTAGTATATAAAATAGTCTTAAATTATTGTTATTTTTCAGCCATAGAGTAGATTTATATTTGGAGTCATTTTGTACTATATTGTAAATCAGAAAAATAATACCTCGTTCCAGAAAATAATACCTTATTTCAAATGATTAATACTTTATTTATGCAGATACATACTTGATAATAGGTAAAAAGTACTTCATTTTAAGAAATTAATACTGCAATAAAGTTTTTTTAATACTCACTAGTCATATGGCCTTATTTATTTCAAATTATTAGTGAAAACAACATATAAGATTGTCTAGAATAATGAAATCATATATATATATATATATATATATTTTAAAGTAATGGTATGGATACACATCAGTTCAAGTAGTTAGGAAGACAACTACTATTGTAAAGCACTATTATACGTGATAATTATTTTAGTTTGACATCAACATTATAGGGAAAAACAATGGTTCTTGGTTATAGCACTATAACAAGAACTATAATAATTAAACTGAATGATATTTAAAATGCATAAAACTAACACTGCAAATCAAAAAAATAATACCTCATATTCAAAAATCAAACACTTCACTTGTGCAAATACATACTTGATAATAGGAATAATATACTTCATCTTTAGAAACTAGTACTAAATTTGAGTGTTTTTATACCCACTTATTGTTTGGTTTAATTTACGTCAATTTATTTGTAAAAACAACATATAAGACCATCTAAAATAATAAAATCATATTTTCTTCTAGTAATGGTGTAGATAAGCACACATCAAAATGGTTAGGAATACAACTACTAATGTAAAGCACTAGTCTATTTAGTAAAATAATTCATTTGGATGTCAACGTTAAAGAAAAAAATAAGGTTTTATGGTTGTATCAATATAACAAAGTCTAGAATTGTTAAGTTGAACAATATCTAAAATTTATGAAACTGAAACAGATAACAGAAAGTTAATACCTCATTTTAGTAAAATAGCACATCGTTTTGGTAGATAAATACTCAATTGTAGAAATGTAGAACTGTATTTTTACCATATGTACTACATTATAGTAATTCTATAGTTATTCATGTATGACCTAATTTAACTTAATTTATTGATGAATAATATATAAGACCATTTGAAAATAATAAATCATATTTTCTTCTAGTAATGGTGAGGACACGGACCTGTTTTAATGGTTAAGAATACAAGTAAGAGTGATATTGGAAATCGACAAAAAAATATCTATCTTTGGGATTTTTATATTTTAGCTTTGCAGTTTTGTACTAAATTTACCCTCGTTCTGCATTTGTTTTGTGAGGTTTTGTACTTGCTTTTCCATTGATCAAATTTAGTTCAATTCGAAGCATGAAAAGACATGTAAGATACTCCAATACAATAATATCATATTTTCTTGATGAAACAGTAGTGATAGCACATGTGCAAATGGTTGAGAACACAACTGCCCTCATCTAACCACTTGTGTTCTCATTTATGCTAGTGTAAATCATTAGTGTATGAGGTAAATGTATCCTTCCAACACCACTATTGAAGGCTAATTGACCTCCATGACTAATAAATTATGGTCATAGACTGGATTGACAAGTTAAATTCAACTTAATCTCTTACATAGTATAAACAATACTGCAAATTGACAAAAAATGCCGATTTTTGGGGTTTTTGTACTTCAATTTTGTAGTTTTATACTAAATTCACTCTAGTTTTGTACTTATTTTTATTTATTTTTATAGTTTCTTTTTTCTTTGATTGAATTTAGCTTAATTTGAAGCATGAAAAGATACGTAAGACACTTTAATACAATAAAATAATCCTTTCTTCAAATAATGATCACGATAGTACATGTTGAAATGGTTGGGAGCATATACACCCATATCCAATCACTTGTGCTCTCATTCATACTACTGTAAATCATTGATGCATAAGCCATATGAATCTTCCTAACATCACGATTGAATACTGCTAAACCTATCATGACTATATGAGTCCTAAAACTAATATGTCATGGTCTTATAATCATGTAATTTGCCAAATTAGGTCGAATTGAACTTAGTTCCTTATGTATTGAGAATGAAACTAGAAATCTGCAAAAAATTACTTAGTTTTGGCGATTGTGTACTTCGAAAATGTATTTATGCACTGAGTTTTCCCTATTTATGTACTTATTTTTTGTGATTTTGTACTAGCTTTCCAAAAGGCTGAGTTTAACCTCAATTAGATGCTTGGAACAATACATAAGACACTCTAATATAATAAAATTATTTTTTCTTCCAATAATGCTTGTGACTGCAATGGTTGGGAACACGAACACGAACATCCAACCACTTGTACTCTCATTCATATTGGTATAAATTATTGATGCATGAGCCAAATGAATCCTTGCGACACCACCATAAAAAACCACTGAATATATCATGACCATATGATCCACGGACTGAGACGTCATGGTCTTATAATGATGCAATTGCCAAATTTGGCCAAATCAAACTCGATCTTTTATGTACTAAGAATGATACTGCAAATTCACAAAAATGTACCCAGTTTTGGTGATTATATACTTTGAAACTATGTTTACATATTTGTTTGTTCCTATTTATGTACTTGTTTTGCGTGATTTTGTACTTACTTTCCCAAAGGTCGAGTTTAACCTTAATTAGATGCTTGGAACAACATATAAGATACTCTAATATAATAAAATTATCTTTTCTTCAAATAATACTTGTGACAACACGTGTTAAAATGGTTAGGAATATAAACACCCACATCTAACTACCTATGCTCTTTATTCATAATAGTATAAACCATTCACACATAAGCCAAATGAATCCTTTTAGCAAAACCATAAAAAATCACTGAACTTATCTTGACTATAATAGTTCTAGGACTAATACGTCGTGATCTTATGATCATACAATGGCTAGATTAGGCTGAATTGAACTCGTTCCCTTATGTCTTGAGAATGATACTAGAAATTCGCAAAAAAGTTCCTAGTTTTGGTGATTATATACTTTGCAACTATGTTTATGTACTGAGTTTTCCTTATTTATGCACTTATTTTGTGTGATTTTGTACTTGCTTTCCTAAAGGCCAAGTTTAACTTCAATTCGATATTTGGAACAACACATAAGATACTCTAATGTAATAAAATCATATTTCATTCAAATAAAGCTCATAATAGCATGTGTTAAAATTGTTGGGAGCACAAACACTCACATCCAACTAGTTGTACTCCAATTCATACTAGTATAAATTAGGGATACATAAGCCAAATGAATCTTCCCAACACCACCATCGAAAACTACTGAACTTATCATGACCATATGAGTCCTAAGATTAAGATATCATGATCTTATGATTATGTAATGGCTAGAGTAGGCCAAACTGAACTTGTTCCCTTCTATGCTGAGAATGATACCGAAAATCTGCAAAAAAAATACCCAATTTTGGCATTTATATATTTTAGAATTGCATTTATGTACTAAATTTGTCCTATTTGTGTACTTATTTTGTGTGTTTATGTACTTAGTTTTCCAAAGGCTAATTTTAGGCTCAATTCAATGCTTGGAACAATACATAAGACACTTTATTACAATAAAATCATCTTTTCTTCAAATAATGCTCATGATAGAACATGTTGAAATGGTTGAGAATATAAACACCTATATCTAATCATTTGTACTCTTATTCATATTAGTATAAACTATTGAAGCATGAGCCAAATGAATCCTCCCGACACCACCATCAAAAACCATGGATCCTATCATTATGACTATATGAGTCCTAAGACTAATATGTCATGGTATTTTGATTATGCAATGGCTAGATTAGGTCGAATTGAACTTGGTCCCCTTATGTGTTGAGAATGATACTAGAAATTTGTAAAAAAGTACCTAGTTTTGGTGATTCTGTACTTTGAAATTGCGTTTATGGATTGAGTTTTTCCAATCTATGTACTTATTTAGTGTGATTTTGTTCTTGCTTTCCCAAATGCTAAGTTTAACCTTAATTTAATGCTTGGAACAACACGTAAGACATTTTAGTACAATAAAATCATCATTTCTTCAAATAATATTTGTGATAGCACATGTTGAAATGGTTGGGAACACAAACATCACATCCAGCCATTTGTGCTCTCATTTAGACTGAAATTTGCAAAAAAGTACCTAGTTTTGGCTATTATGTACTTTGGAACTAACTACATTTATGTACTGATTTATCACTAGTTGTGTACTTATTTTGAGTTTACCTATAATTTATATATCTTTGCCAGTATCAATATATACATAAAATTTTAATTATACTATGAATTGTAAACACCATTCATTATGATCACTCAAATATACAAATTATAAATGTTATCCAGTAAGAATGTCATGAATACTAAAGCAATCACCTCAATACCCATATACAAAAAGTAAATTCATTCAAATAATAAACATCCAAACATTATTATTGAGCCTTATAATACATTAAACTATGCTCATTGGTCAAAATTTTTGTAGCAATATGAGTTTGATACATGTCTATATAATAGTTATTTGCATATTCCCATAAATCCTTGGTGTTTTTTACATAACACTCTATTCAAAGACATACATAAACTCTACAATCCAGATTCCCATTTTTTACATAACAATCTACACAAGTGTGTCTAAAGCCCATCTTATCGTCCAATTCCTTCATTACATTTTTAAAGTACCCTAAAAAGCATCGAGAACATAACTTGGAGTCTTTGTTACCTTTGATAGTTTGGTGTATAGGTCCTCGAGGTTTAACCATTATTTTTGCAAAAAAGAGAGACATACAAAATTGCATAAATACTACATTGTAGGTTTTGGAGTTATAACTCACAATTTAACTATTGAAAGTTTGAGTTTTTGTAACAAAAAAACTAGCAGATAATAGTAAATTGGAGGTTTTGTGTACAATATCTCACAATTTAAATACTAAAAGTTGCAATTTTTGTACAAAAAAGAATTGCACAACATACTGATTTCGAGGTTTTGTGTAATGCAAACTTAGAATTTAAATATTGAAAACCTGAATTTTGCTACTAAAAAAATTGGAACATAATATTGAATTGAAGATTTTCTATATTGCAGCTGAAAATTTAAATACTGAAAATTTGAATTTTGATACCATATTATTTGAAAATAATACTAATCATATTAATGATGAGTTTGCAGGAATGGATGCTCAAGAAATGCTTAATATTCAGATAATATCCATCAAATTCAGTTACAAAAAACAAATATACATCACACCTTATATGAATCATATAGTTACTACATTCAGATAACTGATAAGTGAAGCATGCAATTACAACAACAATTGAAGTATAAATTGACAATATTCAGGTAAGAAAAGACTTATATTAGGATTTTTTTAATAAAAAAAGACTAACTGTGGGTGAATGGAGTACTGACAAAGGCAAGGCTTCTTTAGCTAGAGCTAGATATCAAAATCAGGCCTAAAATAATTAAAGCCAAGATCAAACAAGAAGTAAACAAAGAAATGTATGAAAATTCTTCTTGTGTTTCAATACTTCCTTAACAGAATAGAAAATTATACAACTTACCTTGTAGGCTATGCAATTAAGGGATGAAAATAAAAATCCTCCTAGCTTTAGCAACAAAACTAATGGTGAAAAATCAGTCCCAAAACAAGAAAGTAAAAGAGATGAAGGTGTTGTTGCAACACCAACATGAAGATGGTGGATCTAGCGTCACTGTAGAGGTAAAATGTGAAGGGGGGAGGGAGTTATTTGAAAGTAATGTTTTTGTTAATAGGGGAAGTGAAGGGATTCTTGACATTTTCAATTTAAGTGAGGGCTTCTTTGTCTTTTTCACTCAAGTGGGGAGTGAATTCAAAAAATTATTTTGGATTGGGAAGTGGAGCCCAACAAAATTCAAATGGGAACTAAATCCTAAATTGTTACTTGATTTGGTTACTTTTCTCTAATTAACCCTAAAATTTTCCTCGTTGTCTTGGCCCTTGTTGTGTATGCTGCAAATGAATGGATTTACGCATGTACCACGATGGAGTTAACAACATTAACAAAAATAATCGAAACAAGTCTCATTCTAGAGATCCATCCGAAGTGTCAATAGTCCTGCCCTATTTGCATACACTAGCATAAAACCTATGTTATGCAGGAACAAATTGAGAATTCTAAAATTATATCTTAAAATAATATACAGATTAAATGTACGCGAATCGAATACATACGAAACACTTGAATAATTGTGTAAAAAATATTTCTTTCTTGATGAATAAAGACAAAATTGAATGATACAAAGAATAACACCAAGCCTGCAATGTATTCTTTTGAGGTTGTGGAGAAGTAGATATATTTACAACTATATAAAGCAAGGAGTTTAAAAAAAAGAAAAACTATAATAGTAAAAGCTTGTAAATACAAACCTCTTTAAAATTCAGAAACTATTTTATGAAATTTGTAGGAGTATTCCATGCATAAATACTTTGATAAGAATGTAACACTCAAAGTTTTGTTCATTTTCTCTCAGCAGGTTTTTGGCATAATTAAATCTATGGAGAATTTCCATATATAGAAAAGTTATATATGCATAAAAATCTAGCATGAGTTGTCAAACTTATGTACAGCTTGCTGTCCGCAATATTGTATGGAATTCAATATACATATCAATATCATGATAGACATGTAGAAACGTGTATTTTAATTAAATATTGGACAAAACGCGAGCAAGAAATAAAATATTAAAACAAAAGCACTCAAAATACTTTTTGTTATGCTTCAGACCATAAATTTTGATGAGAAAAAAGAATAGAAAAATGAAAAAACTCGAAACATAAAATACAAATTACAGTAATTTTAGATGAGAAAAATATTTTTGTTATGTTTTTATTAATAAAATAAAAAAACCAAATATTTCAATACTTCAACGTGATTGTAATGTAAGATATTAGGAAAATATAATAATGGTCTTATCATGAAGATTCTCATTCTTGGAGAATTTCTTGTAAAAAAAGAAAAAAATATCTTGTGTCACTAAAAATCCCAAGGAAAGGTAGAAAATCTTGAGGAAATTAAAAAAAAAAAACAATAGATCCAGAAGATAACAATTAAACATAATAGTTACAAAGAAGTCAAGTTATGAAGTCACAGTTAAAATTAACAAATACAATTTAATATAATGCATGGTAGAAAAAAGCAGATATAAAACTAAAAATTTCCTCTGGTAAATTTGTGTATCAAGCAAGAAAAACACAGTTTTTACATCTTAAAAAATTGTTATGTCACTCTGAATTTGCGAAGGCAAAACTTTATGAAGTCAATTATCTCTCCAAGTACTTTAGAAATTGAATGTTGCATTTACTATTTATAAAAACGTATGTGAGTAGAAAAGAAACAGAAAACTAACATGTGTAATAAGAGAAAAACAATGATAAGATAAATTGTTATCAAATCAAGAGACAGAATAATAATATTAATATTATATGAAAGTTTAATGAATTTACATACCTGGTCCCCATATTATACACTATGTTGTTACATGTATGCTAAACATTATAATGGATGACATCTATATTGATAAAAAAAATTTGCCTCAAAATATCATTTTACTAATAACTTTAGAAACTGAAAAAAAGTATTTGATTGTGATTTGGAAAACAAGCTAAAGGGGAATTGACTTAAATTCGTATAATGATATTAATTTTATTATAATAGAACAAATAAATCACTTTAACATTCCAAAGCAACAATAATAAGATTTAAGATTTCAATAAAATAATGAAGAAGATATATATATATATATATATATGCAAATGTATATAGGGAGAATTGCATATACTCCTTTGTAATTTTAAATTAACTTATAACCCCCTATTAAAAATTAAATGATTAATAGCATCTCATATTCTAGTAATAATAACTCACATACCCCAACTGTCTATCAATAGCAATATTAAACTTGTGATGACAATGATACCTTTATATTTAATAACTTTGGTCAATGTTCACTTGCATTCAAATTTCCCGTAATTTCTTCAACTCTCCCCCAGTTCCTCTCTTCCCTGAAATCCTCAAATCAAAGAACCCTAGTTTTTATACAATAAAAAATCCTTTTTTCTTGTTTGATTTTTGTTGGCATTTCCTCATTCTTGATTGTTAACGGTCCATGCGATCTAGAGGCACAAAGTAGCTACAGCTAAGACACTATAGTAAAGGTGAAGATCTAGAGTTACAGGTAGTGCCGGATCTTTTTTTGTTTTTATGGTTTCTTTGTTTGCATATCTTTTGTTTCTACCTATTTATATCTAAAGTAACCACGATGTGATTTAGCTGTGGGATATGGTTTTTCTTGGCTAGTAGTAGTTGGAATAGTGCGCTACAAGTTAATTAGATTAGCATGTATAACTACTCCGTGTAGTAGTCTTGATTGAATGATATTCAATACAATGGCAATCTTCATCTTATGCATTTATGGTTTCTTTACACACATTTAGTTGAAGCTCTTAAATCATACAATACTACAAGACTTAGTTATGCATATGATGGTGATAATGAAACAAGTCTCTATGGTCATGATTTTAAATATTCCAAATCATAGAATCTTATGAGACAATGCATCTAAAATTTAGATAGACCTACACTAATGATGTACATTCCAAAGAGTTAGATATTGCCCCATATCAAGAGAAATTTATGTTAGACATGTAAGCATGTTAGTGGGTGCTTGTTAGAGAACAAGTTCATTGAAGGCCCACTTCGAGAATCCATGAGATAGCCATAGTGGCACTCGGTAGTGGCAAGTTCTCTAGCTTGTGATAGTACATATAATTAGTCCTTTAACTTGAGGTTCTACAGTAACCTTGTATTTAGGTCCTTGTGCTTTGATTTTGCCTATTAGGAAGAATGGGTTGATCTCCTATGTATTCTACGATGATCAATTTTAAGAAATCTATGCACAAGTGATATAAAAATTTGGGAAATGAGTTTTCCAAAGTTGAGATCATAACAGGGAATCGAACATTAAGAATAGATACATAGTTATCGAGGATATTAGGGAACCGATAAATATCTTGTTTTAGGCCTTTTTTGGGAGATAGGAGATGGAAGAATCGTATTTGCATAACAATTATATGCGACAATGGTTCACCTCGAAATAATTCATTCATTCAATTCATTGGGATCTATGGGCTTGCTGAAGGACATCGACCATGGAGATGGGGTACTCTTTAATTAATAGAGATTAATTGATAGAGTTATTAGTTTAAATGAGTTTAAACTAATTCGTATATTTTTAAAACTCAAAGTATTACAAAGAGTTGTGAGTCCATGTCTAATGAATTGGTGAACCTAATGGGTTACACACAAAAGTATTAGAATACTCTTATTTGATAGGAGAATTTCTAGAGAGTTAGAAAATGTGATTGGGCAGTTTTTGCCTAAGGGAGAGAGCTAGTTGGCTAATTATCAATTGGTCACTTTGGCTGGATTAATTTAAGTGTTAAATTAATCAAAATAATTTAAATATTTAACTTAGTTAAATTAGGCCAATTAAATTAAGGAGTTAATTTAATTGGTTCCACGATAGTTTAATTAGTTAAAGTCAACTTAAAGAGTTAAGTTGATTTAATTAACTTAAGAAGTTAAGATAAATTGATTAAATTAAAGAGTTAATTTAATTAGTTAGGGAATTTAAGTTTTGGAGGGAAGATAAAATGGAGGATTCCAATTGAATTTATTAAATTAGCATGTTTAATTTATGAAATTAAAATCCAATTCAAGTTGGAATTAAATCTAGTGAGGTGGCACATGTGGGTTTGGAGTGGAGAAAGCTTTCAAAAGCTTCCAATAACACTATAAATACCCCCATGAGTGGCTACCCAAGCTAGCTTAATCCATGCTTCCTTTTTCCCTCCAAAAGGTGGCAAATCTCATGTGTTGAGTAACCACCTCCCTATATTCTCTCCATTTTCTCTCCTCTCTAAAACCCGCCTCTTTCATATTATCTTCTTCCTCCATTCTATTTTAGCTGAGATTGTGAGGAATTGAGAGTTCTTCTAGGTGTATGGACCATCATTAGAGGCTTCACACTTGGGGAGCTAAGAATTGGAGATTGATGTGTTGTTGGTGGCCGATTTTGGAGAAGCTTTGGATGGATTTTTGGAATTATTTTTTCTCCTTATTTTTGGCCATTTTGAGGCTGTTTTGGAGGTCCTTTGGGGGGCAAACGTTTCTGCCACAAGGTACTTTTGCTGTGGTGAAGAAGATCCAAGAAAAGGAGAGTATTGATCTTACTTTGGAAGAGTCCAAGAGGAAGATCTACTTTGTTACCTTGGTTTTTCTTCAAAGGCAATCTTCTTGCTTCTAAATCCTAGTTTATGACATGATAACTAATCCTTGGCTAGGAGATGCAAGTTTGGTTTCAATTTTGGATCCTTGTCCCTCTCCTAAAAATAAGTGGTATCGGAGCCATCTTCATGCCTAAATTAGGATTTTATTGAATTAATTCATGTGATGGATTGATTCTAAATTTCCAAATCCTTAATTCAATTGATGAATTTGATACTTTGGAGATAATGCATGGGGCTCTTGATGTGTTGAATTGAAAAATATCAATATGTGTTTAATTATTAATTCATGTGTGGGCGTGAGTTTTATTTCAAATCGTATGATGTTAAATTTGATTTAGAATTAGATGATGTTATATTTTGATTTAGCATGTTTATTGTAGATTTATGGTATTTTGGCTATTTTTGGATCCACTTGGATCGGAGTCTCTTGATGTTGTTTGAAGAATAGAGATTCTTCCTTGAATTTGATTTTTGAAATACTTTGAGAACTTGAATTTCCAATTTTAAAGGTGTTTATAATCTAGAAATTTATCAAAATTTGTGTGAAATTGAGCTATAGAGGTGTCCATAGGTTTTTGGAGCACAAAACAAGCATGAAAATAAGCTTAGCATGGCCTCTAAGCTGTATTGGCAAGGTTGCTAACGCCTGGCTAGTAATGGGCATGTGTAGCATGGCTGGGCGGGCTAGGCAATGGCTAGCCTTGCTGCCATGAGGTGGCTTGGAGCACTTATTTCGTATGTTTTTGTGTTCTTAACTTTTGTTTCATGCAAATTTTGATGCACAAATGTTGTGCAAGTATTTAAAATAAATGTTGGACATTTTTTGCTAGCTTTTGAAATCAATATTTAAGTGAACACTTTAAGTTTCTGCAAAAATGAGATGCATAAGAGTTATACATATTTTTACCCCTGATTTAATTATTTATGTGATAAGCATTTAATTATTGGATTGAATGTTAATTCTTGCTATTGTTTCATTTAATTGTTGAACGGATGAGGTATGAATGGGAATGAACATAAGCATTTAGTTTGGTTTTATTAAACTTCAATGTTGATTGAATGGGTTATGTTAAATAGGGTTTGCATGTCTCTTGATTATCCACTTTGTAATTGTTATGAGAGTAGAACTTTAGGGATGATGTTTTCTTTACTCTCGTAATTTGTTGCAAGGAGACAAAGGAGGCCAAGATGAATAAGGAGGACCCAAGATCCATGAATATATGGGATATATACATGTAATAGATAGAACCTATTAACTCTATCAATTCACCTAAAATCAACTAAGTAGTGTACCTATAGCTCTAAGCGCATTACTTGGTTAAGGCTCATGCTTATCTCACCTTAGAAGCATGCTAGGTTTATTTACTTATTTATGCTTTTTTTTTATCCCATTGATGTTTGAGATATAGAGTTAGGATAGAGAACCTAAATAAGCAAAGATAAAAATTGATGAGATCAATCAAGAAAAAAATCCCTAAACTTTGAGGAGTTTAAGTTCATCAAATATTAAGTCAAATTGGATAAAATTAAATTAAGTTTATTAATCCAAGCCTTCTACCAATAGGCAAGTGACATGAGACACTAATTTAATTTTGTGTCAGCTTTTAAGTTGTAGGACACATTATTAAAGAAAAACTATGATCACTGCCTTGGCATAAAGTACACTTTAATTTTAAATTTGTCATGACATTGTCTCACAAGTCATGGAATAACCCCGGTTGAGTTTATAATTAAAGATTAAATGATAGGTCTGACTTAACCCTTAGTAGCATAGATATCCCATGAGTCATGGGTCTATATGAAAAGTAAGGCAAAACACATCAAGGATTGCATAGAGATGCAATTGACAATAATTATCTACCTTAGGATCATGAATAGATGTCTCACAAGTCATGGGTCCAAAAATGATGCCTTTGGACCTTGATTCTTATTGGGAAATGTGATTTTTTGAATTCCAAAGAGGTAAGAAATTTGATAAAATAGTGAAAGAAAAACATGCTAGAAAGGCCATAATCATGTTTTCTATATCAAACTCAATATAATTCTTATATTCTCTTTTGTGCCTTTATAGATTTGCAAAATCTCAAACGATGGCTAAAAATCCACTAAGCTTCATATCGAAAACCAATAAACTAATTAAGCTGAACTACTATGATTGGCTTTGTAATCTCAAAATTGTTCTTGACTCCAAAAAAGGGCATATGTCTTAACTCAAAGTCTATTGGACACCATAGGCGAGGATGCTGATCAAGAGGCATGAAATGTTCACAAAATAGGTAGAGAATGACCTCCAAACCCATTGCCTCATATAGCTTCTATGTCTAATGAAATCTAAAAGTCTCATGAGCACATGAATAGTGCCGTCGAGATACACTTGTACCTACTTGAGTTGTATGGTGTACAAACTAGGCATGAGAGGTACATGCTATCAAAGAAGCTCTTTAGGGCTAGGATGATTAAGGGGTCTAGTGTCTATGATCATGATCTCAAAATGATTGGGTTTATTGAGAAGCTCACTACTTTGGAAGTAGTAATGGGAATAACCTTTAGGTGGATTTGATCCTCCAATCTTTGCCCAGTTCATTTGACCAATTACTAATGAACTTTAACATGTCAAAACAAAAATTCATGTGCAATGAATTAGTCAACATGTTGGTAACTGCAGAGGCAACAATGAAAAAGGGCAAGCCTTTAATGCTTACTTCATCTTCTAAATCTAAAGCTCTAAGGGAAAGAAAAAAGGAGGTTAGAAGAAGAGGAGTTCTTCTACAAAAGGAAAAGAGATATTAAAGGCATTCGAATGGGTTAAGAAGAAAAAAAAGGACATAGAGGATGCTGCTTGTTTCTATTATGGCAAAACGGGATATTGGAAGCATAATTGCAAGGAATATCTTGCAACTTTTGGGAAGAGTAGATACTTTATTGAAGTGCACTTAACTACCAATTCTTTCTCATGGGTATTTGATACCACATGTGGTTCTCACCTTTGTAATTTGTTATAGGGGATCGAAAGAAAAATGAGTCTAAGTGATAAGGATATGATCCTACACTTAGGCAACAGTGTAAAGGTTGTAGCCATGGTTGAAGGTGTTATCAAATTGGACTTAGGAAATTCCCATATTGTATTAGATCCATGTTACTATATACCTAATCTTGTGAAGAATATTGTTTCAATTCCATTTTAGACAATGGAGGATTTGATTTTTCTATCTTAAATGGGAAGTTGAAAATAATGAAGAATGGTTCTTTGATTGCAAATGGTACATTTAGTAATGGATTATACATTTTGGATTCTTAATCATAACTTATGCACATTCAACAAAGTAACAAAAAAAAGTCAGATAATTAAGAAAATACATACATTTAGCATGTAAGACTTGCACATGTTTCTAAGAAAAGGATGAACAAGTTAGTAGCTCTCAAATAACTAAATGTTAAAGGATTTGAGGATCTACCTACTTGTGAATTTTGTTTAAAAGGAAAAATGACCAATGCTCATTTTCTAGGACAAATGGAGTGATCCACAGGTCTATTGGATTTGATCTATATAGACGTGTGTAGGCTAATAAAGTTGGTGCAAGAGGATGCTATTTTTACTTCATTACCTTCACTGATGACTTTACTTAGTTCAGATATGTGTATCTTATGAAGTATAAGTTTGAAGGTTTTGAAAAGTTGAAAGAGTATAGAAATGAAGTAGAAAAGTAATTGGGACTTAGCATCAAAATTCTTCAATCGAATTGAGTAGGTTATTACTTAGTATTGGATTCTTAGGCTATCTAAGAAAGAATGGGATTTTCTCACAATTGATTCCATATGGGACACTCTAACGTAATGGAGTAGCCGAAGGGAGAAATCATATTTTGTAGGACATGGTACGATCCATGATGATCTTCATCAAAGTCCTTATCTCCTTTTGGGGATGCGCTCTTGAGACAGCAGTGAGGCTACTAAATTTAGTACCTTCAAAGGTGGTGCCAAAGATACCACATGAGATGTGGTTTGGCAAAGCACCTTTTTACTCTTATTTAAGAGTTTAAGGATCTCCCGCCTATGTCAAAAGACTAGTGGGAGATAAGTTGGATGTAAGATCCACTTTGTGCAAGTTTGTGGATTATCCAAAAGAGTATTTGGGTTATTATTTCTATGATCCCTCAAAACAAAAAGTGTTTGTTTCAAGGAATGCCACCTTTTTAGGAAATGAGTTTCTACTAGATAGAAATAGCATTATTGTCGAACTTGATAAAGTTCAAAATGATAGTATTATCCCACAAGTGATAGAAATAAGAGAGCATAATGTGCCTAACACACAATTTCCTAGAAAATTGAACTGAATCAAGAAGCAACCTAAGAGGTTTGGATTCCTTTCATTAGATGGTGCAAATGGATAGTGATCCAAGGATTTTGAGGAAGTTATGTCAGACATAGATTCGGGTTACTGGCTTGAGGCCATGAAATTTGAAATGTACTCCATATACTTCAATAAAGTATGTACTTTGATAGATCCACCATATGATATAGCACGTATTAGTTGCAAGTGGATCTATAAGTATAAGCTAGGAGTTGATGGAGAGGTAACAAACTTTAAGGCTAGACTAGTGGCAAAAGGTTATACTTAAAGGCCTAGTATTGATTAAGGAAACTTTTTCACCGATCTCTATACCTAAGTCCATAAGGATTAAGTTTGCCATAACCTCTTACCATGACTATGAAATTTGGCAAATGGATGTAAAAACTATAGGTAGTAGATGAATTAGGATCTATAAAGTTAAACCAAAAAAAGGAAAAATTAAATTAATCATCTCCATTCCAAGGATCTAACTACATGCCAAAAATTAGGATTGAAAGGCTAAAAATTATGTTAGAGGAATGAATCACAGGAATCATGTGGATCTCTCAAATGACTCATCCAATTTAAGATCAACAAGCTTTGCAACCTTGATTTAGTTTCTTCGCTTCCAAGCCTCCAAAATTCGACAAATTGGCACACTCTTTCACCACCAAAATATTGAGTTGCTGGCCAAAAATTAGGAGAAAACTTAGCTCCGTGGTCTTCCAATCAAAATAGCAAACTCGGCCACAAAAATGACTCAATCAACCAACTCTAAGTTCCTCAAGTGTCAAGCCACTCACACACCTAATAGCTCTCAATCTACCTCACTTTGCTAGAGAAGAGAGGAATAAGATGATGATGGAGGTTAGCAGTTTGGAGGAAGGGAGAAGAAGGAGGGAATTTAGGAGGTTGTTGTTCAACATAAGAATTATAACACTTATTGGAGGGAAAATGTGAAGGCTTGAATCCTCCTCGCAAGTGGCCGGCCATACGCATTTATAGGAGAGGATGGAAGCCTCTCAGACTCTCCATGCATGTATGCCAACTTACCAAATTGCTAAATTCGCATTTACCTTGAATTTGTATTTGCATTTCATTTCTTAAATCAAAATACCAACTCGCATGATTCAAATGGATTCTTCCATTTGATTTCCCTTCGAAACTTAAATTCCCTATTTAATTAAATTAACACTTTAATTTAATTAATTTAACTCCTTAAGTTAGTTAACTTAACTCTTTAAGTTAACTTGAGTTAACTTAACTATTTAAGTTAACTTGATTAATTAATTGTCATATGGCACCAATTAAATTAACACCTTAATTTAATTGGCCTAATTTTATTGCTTAAATTATTTTGATAATTTAACACTTAAATTAATCAAGCTAATTTGACCAATTGATTATTAGTCAATTTCTTTCTCTTTTTAGGCAAAAATGCCTAGTAAGCAATTTTCTAACTCCTTAAAAAATTTCTTCATTTAAATAAGAGTTTCCTTAGGATTTTGCATGTGGCCCATTTGGTTCACCCATTCATTGGACATGAGTTGATAACGCATCATGATATTTTGAATATTAACTAATCATATTAGTTTAAACTCATTTAAATTAATAACTCTATAAATTAATCTTTATTAATTGAAGAGCACCCAATCTCCATAGTTGATACCTAGCAACAAGCCCATGGAGGCCAACTAATTGGATGAATGGATTATATGTTGATGAACCATTATTACTTACACTTACCATGCAAATATGTTCCTTCCGTCTCCCATTTCTCAAAGAAGGCCTAGGGTAAGATATTTGTCTGCTCCCTAATAGCCTCAATAACTATGTCTATACATTTAATATTTGATTCTCCTTTATAACCTCAATTTTGAAAAATGCCTTTTTCAAATTTTCAGACTATCTTGCGTAAGGATTTATTAGAATTGATCATTATAGAATATATAGGAGATGCATTCGTCCTTCATAGCAATGAGGAAATGAATCCCTTCTTGGATCTCACAAATCTCCATGTAAATAGCTTATGCCCAATTTGAACCCCAAATGACCTGCTATGTGGTTAGGGTAAAGTCAAAGCATAAGGACCTAAAGATAAGGTTATTATAGATCCTTAAGTCAAAGGACTAAATATATACACTATCATAAGCCCGAGAACTTTTCATTATTGATGTGCCACTATAGCTATCTGGTGGATTCTCTAGGTGGACATTCTATGAACTTGTTCTCTAACGAGCACCTACTGGCATGCATCTATGTCTAACATAGATTGCCCATGAAATGGGGTAATATCCAACCTCTTAGAGAGTATGTATCATTAGTACAAGTCTATCCAAATCTTAGAAGTCATTTCTCATAAGATTCTATGGTTTGAAATATTTAAAGTCATGATCATAGAGACTAGTTACATGATTACTACCATATGCACAAGTCTTATAGTCTTATATGATTTAAGGGCTTCAATTGAAGACAAGTAAAGTATAAAAGGCATAAGATGAAGATGACCATTTTGTAAAATATTATTCAATCAAGATTGTTGCACAATTGGAATAAGTATTAAATGCCAATTCTAACTGGTTGTGGGGCATCATTCCAACCAAAATCGTTTTTCTAAATGGAAACATTAATGAGGAAATATATATGGAGCAACCATAAGGATTTACACCCAAAGAGAGTGATCAAAAGGTTCACAAACTCCAAAGGTCCATTTATGGAATAAAGCAAGCATCCCAAAGTTGGAACATATGTTTTGATAAGATAGTCAAATCATTTCACTTTGTAAAAAATGTGTGTGAACTATGTGCATATAAAAAGGCTAGTGAGAGTTTGATATGATTTATTATGGTTTATGTCAATGAAATCCTTTTGATTGGAAATGAGAAAAAGAAGTTAAAGTGTACTAAAGTATGGCTATCTTCGCAATTCTCTGTAAAGGATTTTGGATAAGCTTCCTCCGTATTAGGAATATGGAAATATAGAGATATATCAAAAAGGATGTTAGGGCTCTCCCAATCATTGTACATTGACAAGATCCTAAGGAGATTTAGTATAGAGGAATAAAGGATAGCTCCAAATGGGACATGGTATTTGTCTCTCTGAGTTCATGGCCCCCAAAACTGAGGAAGAGATAAAGAGAATATCCCACATACCTTATGTATCAACTATTTGAAGCATAATTATGCTGTTCAATGTACAAGGCTGGATGTAGCTCATGCTCTAAGTGTTACGAGTCACTACCAATCTAATCTTGATAAGAGTCATTGGAAAGTCATGAAAACAATCCTTAAGTACTTGAGAAGAATTAAGGACTTATTTCTAGTGTATGAAAATAGAGAATAAAAACTTGAAGGGTTTTTGAATTCTAGTTTTCAATTGGATGAATATGACATAAAATCCACGTCTAGATTTATGTTTTGCCTCAACTGCAGCACGGTGAGTTGGCAGAGTTCTAAATAAGGCACTACTATTGATTTCACCATAGAAGAAGAATATATTATAGTGTTAGACACCCAAAGAAAGGTGTTTAGATGAAAAACTTTATCCGAAAGTTGGATGTAGTGCTTAGTGTGCAAGAGCTAATAACTACCTATTATAAAAACAACGGAGCCATTGCACAAGTAAAGGAGCCATGATCTCATCAATGATCTAAGCACATTTTAAGGTGATATCACTTGATCTAAGAGATTTTTGATAGAAGTGACATTTGAGTGGAGAGAGTTGCCTTGGAAGAGAATATAGCAAATCCATTGACTAAACCCCCAATATGATATGTCTTTGAAAGACATTTTGAGAAAATAAGCTTAAGGACTCTAGGGAAAATTGGCTTTAGAAAAAGTGGGGGATTGCTGGAATAGTTCCCCATAAGCCAATTAGATTACTTTGTATAACTAGTCGATGTAACAGTCTTGGTTGAATGATATTTAATAAAATAACCATTTTCATCTTATGCGTTTATGATTTCTTCACATGCATTTGGTTGAAGCCTTTAATTTATATAAGGCTATGAGATTTGGTTACGCATATGATAGTGATCATGAAATAAATTTGTATGGTCATGGTTTAAAATATTCCAAGTCATAGAATCTTATGAGATAGGGAATCTAAAATTCAGATAGACTTGCACTAACAATACATATTCTAAGAAGTTGGATATTGCGCCATTTCATGGACAATATATGTTAGACATAGATGCATGCTAATGAATGCTTATTAGGGAACAAGTTCACTGAAGGCTTGCTTGGAGAATCCATGAGGTAGTTGTAATGTCATGTCGGTAGTGACAAGTTCTCTAGCTTACGATAGCGCATATAATTAGTTCTTTAACTTGAGATTCTATGGTAGCCTTGTATTTAGGTCTTTATACTTTAATTTTGCTCTGACAACATAGAGGATCGCTTGAGCTTAGGTTGGGCACAAACTACCTATGTATACATATTGGTGAGTTTCAAGATGGGATTCATTTTGCATGTCAATGAAGAACAGGTTGGTCTCCTGTGTATTATAAGATGATCGATTCCAAGAAATCTATGCACAAGTGATATGAAAAATTGGGAAAGGAGTTTTCCAAAATTGAGGTCATAACAGAAAATCGAACATCAAGAATAGATATATAGTTATCAAGGCTATTAAAATACAGGCAAATATCTTGCCTTAGTCCTCTTTCAGGAGATTAGAGGTGGAAGAATTGTATTTGCACAACAATCATAAGCGATAATGGTTCACCTCAAAATAATTTATTCATCCAATTCGTTGGACTCTATGGGCTTGTTGCTAGACATCAATCATGGATATTAGGTACTCTTCAATTAATAAAGATTAATTGACAGACTTATTAGTTTAAATGAGTTTAAAATAATTTGAATATTTTCAATACTCAAAATATCACAAAGAATTGTGAGCCCATGTTTAATGAATTGATAAATCTAACGAGTCACTCAAAAGCATTTGAATACTCTTATTTGATAGGAGAATTTTCTAAAGAGTTAGAAATGTGATTGGGCGGTTTTTGCCTATGGGAGAGAGAGCTAGTTGGCTAATTATTAATTGTTCACTTTGGCTGGGTTAATTTAAGTGTTAAATTAATTAAAGTAATTTAAATAGTTAAATATGTCCAATCAATTATGTAGTTAATGTAATTAGTGCTATGTGACAATTTAATTACTCAAAGTCAACTTAAAGAGTTAAGTTGATTTAATTAACTTAAGGCATTAAGTGAAACTAATTAAATGAAAGAGTTGATTTAATTAGCTAAGAAATTTAAGTTATAGAGGGAAAATAAAATGGAGGTGTTCATTTGAAATTATCGAGTTGACATTTTTAATTTATGAAATTAAAATCTAATTCAAACTAGAATTAAATCTAGCAAGGTGGCACATGTGGGCATAGTGTGAAGAAAGCTTCCAAAATGTTCTAATCACACTATAAGTACCCCATGAGTGGCTGGCCAAGCTAGCCATGCTTTCATTTTCCCTCTAAAACAATGCTTTCAAAATTGGACTGAACAAAGAGCCAATGGTGATACTAGCAACCGGTTCCACCGGTATGAAGTCATAATGGTGTAATAATTATATTTAATTTTATAAATATTTATATAATATTTTAATATTAACAAAAAATAAAACTTCCAATTGATATAGAAAGAATATTATTTGAAAAAATTTCTACTTACTTATTTTTAAGTATGTTTTTAAAAAAATAATACTATTTCACAATTAGTCAGCTATAAATAAATTAAAAATAATATTTTATATTAATTTAAGCAATCATTCAGTTCATGCTTCAACTCCAAGTAAAAATAAATTCTTCTATATTAAATATTTAACATAATCTAAGAGAGATTAAACAAAACAAAACAATAAATTAAACATAAGCATTCTTATATAACAAACACTTCATTAAATTTTAAGAAAATGAATTCACTTTAAAAAAATACATGTTCAAAATATTTAATGATTATATTCAACTCATAATTTCTATTTTTTTTCTTACTTTTTCTTTTTTTTTAAAATAACTTTTAAATTTAAAAAAAAAAATTTAATTGGACTGGATTAGCCTTTGGTCACCGGTCTAACTAGTCGAACCTGTCGGTTTGGTCTAGTTTTTGAAACATTGCTCCAAAAGATTGCAAATCTCATGTGTTGAGTAATTACCTCTTTGTATTTTCTCATTTCTCTCTCCTTCCTAAAAATCGCCCTTCTCTCTCTCTCTCTCTCATCATCTTCTTGCTCCATTTTATTCTAACTTAGATTGTGAGGAATTGAGAGTTTTTCTAGGTGTGTGGATCACAATTAAAGGCTTCACACTTGGGGAGCTAAGAATTGGAGATTGATCCATTGTTGGCGGCCAATTTTGGTGGAGCTTTGGGCTAATTTTCGGAGCTATTTTTCCTCCTTATTTTCATCCATGTTGAGGTTTCTTTGGAGTCTTTTGGTGAGCAAGAGTTGCTACCACAAGGTGCTTTTGGTTTGGTGAAGAAGACCCAAGAAAAGAAGAGTGTTGATCATATTTTGGAAGATTCCAAGAGGAAGATCTACTTTGTTACCTTGATTTTTCTACAAATGTAATCTCCTTTCTTCTAAATTCTAGTTTATGACAGGATGATTGATCTTTGCTTAGGAGATGCAAGTTACTTTGGCCTTACTTTGGGTTTTAATTTTGAATCCTTGCACCTATCCTCTTTTCAGTAGTCTGGGGCATAAGCTCTCATATTAATGTTTAGGCATTTATTTTGTTTTACCTAGGGCTTGTTTGCTTGACATGATAGGATCATATGTGATTAATAAGTGTATGATTCACTATCTAGAAAGTATATGAATACTTTATTTGCTTATTTAGATTATTGATTTGGATATTCTAATCCTAATATAATTAGTTGTATGGATGTTTAGGATTATCTTACGAAAAGTGTGAAATATCAATTTTATCCCAAATCTTATTATAATAATTAATTTATCTTCATTGAAAAGATTTAAATATGTGCAGTGTTGTAGTGAGTAAGTATTTATTTTTAAACATTTTTCTCAAAGAGTTTATAATTTATCATTACCTAGAAAAGAGTTTATTTTTACTTTGAAAAGTAATTAACTTTAACGTTTTATAAAATTATACATGTATTTCAAAAATTAAACTATTTATAGTTGATATGTTTATGGATATTGGTTTGTAATTTTACAAAATAAATTCATATAAAGCATAATTTTATGTTAGAAAAATATTATTTATTTTTCAATTTATAGAAAAAGTTTAGTTATAAATCTTATTATCATGGAAGAAATAGTTTTTATATAAAAAGTTTCTATTTTTTAGATAAATATTGCACAAAAGAATCTTATAAAAATAAGTTTGATTGTGCAAATAATTTAGTGTTTTCTTAAAAAAAAACACTAAATTATATAAATCAAGTTTTAGTGATATGTATACATATTTGTTAATTAAATCCATATTTAGATTATATGTCAGGATAATTTTATTATTTGATATATTAATCTCAATGTTTCTAATTTTAGCATAATTAATCAAACCATGAGGGTGAAATATATAATCCTAATACTTTAGGATAAAATACAGGGCTTTTTAATAATCATGGATTTTAATTGTTACAATCAAACAATTAATTAAATTGGATAGACTGTGAAGTACATAATCCCAATACTTCAGGATAAAGTGCATGACTTTCTATTAATCATGGACTTTAATTGTTACGACTAAACAATTAATTAAACTAGATTATACATCTATCCTACATAATTCTTGCAAACAAACAAGCCCCTATTGTACTATTAATGTTTTTGAATGGAAAATACTTATTTATTTGGTAGTATCCACACATTTTGTATTGTGTGGTATCCACCTAATTTGTGTTTGTGGCATAAGCAACTGTGTATATAATGGTTTGGGCTGGTCCCATGTCTAATAGTCAAAAGTTTTTTGCTTTCCTAAAAGTTACCTAGTTGAGTCAAATGGATATGATATGTGTATTATATTAACTGTTAGTCAAAAGTCTCTTGTTTCAGTGAAAGGACCCTAGTGGTCCCATAGTGAAGCTCTTAGTATTTACTTATATATTGTAAGTTGTCCCCTATTTGTTATTGATTGTGTTTATTTGTTTGTTTTAAGTGGTCCTTTGTAATCGAGTTAATTTATCTTTTTGTTTTTTGGTTGTTGTCTGATCTAATGCTCATTTTATACCCTTTGGTAGTTGGCTTATTTAATGCAGATGTTATTAATGTGTGTTGAATCCAACAAAAATAAATTCCTGCTCTAAAAGTATGATTTGTAATCAGTGCTGAGTAGGGTTGTATCCTACGGGGACTGGTAAATTTTGTTTCTTCTGAGTCTACTAAATAAAATAAAATAGAAGGTGAATTTTATAAAAATGAAAAGCTAGAATCTTGAAAGCAAAATAAGTCACAAACAAAATAAGAAATCAATAAGAATAGAATATAGCCTAAGGTAAAAATCTAAATTAGGTTCTCAGATCTGATCATTGATGCAAAGATTAATTCTTTTTTTCTTGAATAAAATGGTTATAGTTACTCGGACGCTCTAATAACCAATCTTTGTTTACTATCTCGATAACTAAGAGAAGCTTGTTAGTTATTTTTCTTGCCAATAAACAACCCTAAAGAAACACTCCTAGGATTTAATTTATCAACAGCATTAAAAACTAGACAGACCCAACCTTAGCCAACAAACACACACAAACGGGGTTCACTAAGACTAGATTATTTATTCACATAACATAAATCATGCATGTGGTCACCACACACAACTATGTTGTTTGCCATAAGTATTATAACAATTAAATAATTATGGATTTAATATTTTAATTGATAGAACAATTATTCTAAGCTATCAAATTTGGGCACTAAATTTTATAAATCTGAATAATCGTAATGACAATAGAAGATAAATAAATATTCAAGAAATAAGAAATATGAATAAAGCTTTTTAATCTCACAAATACTGAAGAACCTAAACTTGGATAATCTCTTAGGCTAGAAGAAGAGTTTAGCAACTTATTTCTAAGATAAAAACGCAGAATAAGTAAAATATGCTAGTATGAAAGAATGAAAAGCTTGGCATGAAAGATACCTAGTTTCGTACAAATAGCTTACTACTCCTTATGCAATTAGGAAACTTATAAGAGTCCTATCAAAATAGGAAAACTCAAATTATCCTAATGAAAGAAACAAAAAATAAAATATTCCAAATATATACAACTACCAAAGTAGATTGAATGCTTCCAAATCAAACTTTACATAATAGTCTTGGGAATCAAGATACGATCACACTCAAATTACTTCATTCTCTCATTCCTCATCTCCTTGGGAATGCAATCTTTGCTCCATACATGTCAAATGCTCGATTTTCAACTCATAAGCTTGAATCTTCAATTTGCTTCACAAAATATGAAATGAAAGTTAAAACCCAACAATTAAGCATTTTTATTATTAATCACAAGGGGAAATTATATGAATAGAAGGACAAAAATGCAACTTAACAAATTCCTCTACACTTAGACAATGCTTGTCCTCAAGCATACAATAGTTTCAATAGTTCCAATATATCAATCTTTCTCACAATCCTTTCTTCCTATTTCTCAACTTATCCCCAAACAGTTTAATTTATCACATTTTGAGGGCTAAATCAAGATACAATCAACAACATACCTTTCATAGAAAGAACCCTTATAAATCACATAAATAATATGTCACTCTAGCAATCTCATCGAACTTGAAATGTAAAGGGGGATCTAACACTTCTTCATTACGTTTATTTTAAGTCAAGACATAGAAGGGAAAATATCAAAATCCTATAATAATATCACATATTCATAGAAGAATAGCAAGTCAAATGCAAGAAAACATAAGGGATGAAAGGGAAAAACCTTATTTGATCTCTCTTATTTCTTTTTTTTTTTTAGTCCTAAATTCAGTACGTAGACCAACCTTTTTATGTGAATACAGATATTAGTGGTGAATGTACTCGATTCCTCAGCCAGCCAAAATTTGTTTAGAATGTCATCTGACTTTTTTATACAAATATAGATATTTGTGATGAATGCACCTAGTTACTCAGCCAGTTATAAACCTAGATGTTTATTATCCCTACTCATAATCACTTTATTTTAGTGATTAGCAGAGTAATCGAGCCTTTTTTTTTTTGAGACAGAGAGGTTAAATGGTTAAACCAATCACCTTTATTATCTCAGTACATTTCAACTAAATAATGCAACTCAAATATGTTCATCAAGGCTAGTTCTAGAAATATTAACCTGCTATGCATGACAATTATTAAGGTGATATGCATTAATTCCCTCATACTTTTTCATCCAAATTAACTAACAAGGTAATAAGTCAAAGTGCAATAAACAAGAACTCAACTACTCATGCCATTCTTATAATGTGTTCTAATTCAACCCAATTAATTGAGTGTTACCTCAAGGACAAGCATCGAAAAAAGGCAAAAGATCAATGAGGAAAATTAACAAATCAAGAATTAAATCACACTTTAAAGGCAAATAAGAAAAATAAAAAGCCATTTCATACATGTTTGAAGCAAAATAAACCAAAATTTCCTCCCCCACACTTAAACCAAACATTGTCCTCAATGTTTCAAACTAAGATTTAAATGCATAAAAAAATGTGGAAGAGGGACTCCCTTAAGGAGACAAGGTTTGTATAACTTCAAAAGCTTTGTGGAAATAGGGGTGAGAGACCAACATGAGTGAAATAGGCCATAAGGTTGGTCTTTATGCATGGAAGTAGGAGAAGAAGAGCATGAAGATTATCAACACAGTCCTTAGTTTAGCTGCAACAAGGTGTGTGAGGTTCCCTCATCATCATCATCAAAAACTCCTATATGCTTCCATGACATACTAAGTACTATAAAGCAAAAATAAAACACACCATTCTGTCTACTAAATAAGCTAATTCCTTCTAAACAATTCAAATCCAAAGGTGTCATATCACAAGTATGATGTAATGTGTTATCATCAGGAGTGATCAAGTGCTCATGTATGGCCAAATGTGTAATGAATGATCCTAAGATTAAAGTATGTTTATCAGCTAAGACATTGGCAAACTGAATAGCCAACTAACACCTAAGGTTCATATTGTTAAGCATGCACAACAGAAAATAAAACTTAGCTTTTGATAGCATACTACAAAAATCCTTTCCACCCAAAAAAGAAAATACAAGAAAGTGATGAACACATTTCGAGTTAGGATCAATAAGAAAAGTATCTTTGGATTTGCTAGGATCATAAGGGATAGCTATGTTTTGAGTTAAATATCTATAAAGCATTTGAGGCACAAACTCACCATTGAAATCACATTTACTATTCAAATATTCATCAGAATGTGCATAATTAGGTGTGATAAAATTCAATGTCAAGTTAAATTTAGTGATAGACAAGCTAAACCTTTGACCTATTAATCGAAATACAATCACATTAGGAGTATTCAGAGAGAAATCAGCCAGTTTATTAAACTCAAAAGTAGTATAGAATTCATGCACAAGTTCAATATATGTTGGATAATGAATTGAAAAATAAAGGCTCTATCCAATACCATTAATTAATTGATTGACATTAACATGAATATTTAAAGTCTTAAGAGTGGGATAATGAATATACCTACAAGGGATGATTGGTTTAGGGCAAACCTTAGTGTATCTATCCTGTTCATGAGGTGTGGTGAACTAGAAAGACCATGCAAATTAGATTCTGTGGTTGGAAGGACAGTTTTTCCTTTTGTAAGTCTAGAATGACATCAAAATTTGGATGACGTTGATGGCCGAACATTAACAATAGAAGTAGTTGGCAGTTGAGATGATTCCAAAAGAGGTGTGGTTGAATGTGGACGAATCACCTGAGTATTCTTGGCTTATTGAGAATGGGTTGCTGGCTATTTTTTTTTTCATGTTTGGGTTTGTGCATATGATGATGGTGATGGTGGTTGAAAGTAATGGTGGTGTTGGAGGTGGGTTTGAGGGTGGTGATGTGTTTGGAAGATAGAGATAGTTGTGGGTTTGTGTTGAAGATGGTGGTGGCCTAGAGTTGTGGGACTTTTGGAGATGGAGATGGTGATGATGGATGTTGGTTGTTAGTGGTGGCTGAGAGTTATGGGATCTTTGGAGATGAAGATAGTGATTGGTAGTGATGGTGAATGAAGATGGAGATTATGGTTGAAGATGAAGATTGTAGTGAGTGATGGTAAAGATGAAGATGTAGATGGTGGTTTAATGTTGGCAGCTGTGTTTTGTGATGGCTGAGAGTGCTGGTTGTGGTGGTGGTGATGTTGGAGATACTGATGGGTGGTGAAGGATTTGGGTTTGAGAATGATGGTGATTTAAGGGTTAAATTGTGATAGTAATTGTGATGATGATGATGAGATTAAGATGGTGGTGGCGATTGTGTTGATTTCTTAGGGAAGAAGATGAATAGTGAGTTTAGGTTAGTTAAAATTGGAGAAAGTTTAGGTTAGTCAAAATTGGATCCTCCAATTTTGACTCTTTTTTTTTTTATTTTTTTGTTTGTTTTATAAATAAATATAAAAATATCAATAGTAAAAAATAAATAAAAATAAAAAAATACTAATAAAAATAAATAAATAAATAAATGGTGAAAATGTTTTAAGTTGTAGGAGAGTTGATGAAATAGAATGTGGGCACGAGTAAATTAAAGAGCTTTTCTGTCAATTAATTCTAACATGCCAGAAGATGTCTTTGAATACGGTGTTGGCACAGGTAGATTGTAAGGTTTTTCTACCTGAATTAATTATGCTCATAGGCTAATTTAAAATATCTCCTAGATTAGAGAAAAAAAAAGGTTAACTAGGGACACATTGTTTTTTTTTTAAAGGAATGTATACAACAAATTGAAAATTTAGGTTGCCTCCCAAAAAGCTCCATTCTTTAACGTCTTTGGCCATACATAGCTATTCCTCATGTCACAAAATTACTATCATTCAAATTCAAGGTTTCATGAGTCAAGTTATTAATATTATCCACAATAGAAACACAAGACTCATCACTAGAATATTTCATGGCATCATAAACATTGAATTTAACTATATTACCATCAAATTTCATAGTGAGTGTACCATCATGCACGTCAATTTTCATCTTAGGGGTTTTAATGAAAGGTCTTCCTATTAGTATTTGTGATGAATTAGGAGAGTTATCTTCAGGCATGTTAAGTACATAAACATCAGTAGGAAAAATCAATTTGTTAACTTGTACTAACACATCCTCCAAGACTTCCTCGGGATATACAACAGACCTATTAGCAAGTTGAAGTGCTATTCCTATTTCTTTCAAAAGACCAACATTCGAGAAAGAGTGGATAGAAAGAGGCATGATATTAATTGAAGCACTAAGATCGCATATAACCTTTTCAATTCTAACTTTGCCAATTTTGCAAGGGATAGTAAACATACCTAGGTCCTTGCATTTTAGGGATAATTTCCTTTGTATCACTACTAAGATATTTTTTCCCACACTTATTCTTTCATTACCTTTTAATTTTCTTTTATTTGTGCACAATTGTTTGAAAAATTTAGCATATCGAGGTATTTGCTTAATTACATCAAGTAATGGAATATTTACCTTGACTTTGCGAAAGGTTTCAAAAATCTCCTTTTCCTCTTCATGCCTTTTAGTTTTATTGAACCTTTTAGGAAATAGAGGGTTTACAACTAATGGGCTTGTTCTCTTACCATTAGGTTCATGCGAATGTTCAACCAAATCTTGGGGCATGATAATCTCTCTCCCCACCTTTTTCACAGCAGTATTTTCTCGTGTCTTCTTGGTGGGTTCCTTCCACTCCTTACCATTCTTCAAAGGAATCACGCTAACGTTCCACCTAGGATTGATAACTATTTGAGAGGTAGCTTTTCTTGGGATTCTATCTTACTCATTGAAACGGCTAGTTGACTTATTTGATTATTCAGGTTTTGAATGCTTACTCACATTTCCTGTTGAAATTACTGAGTGTTAGTTGCAAGCAATTTAACAACATCTGTGAGAGACATATTTGTATTTGAAGAGGATGGTCGCTGCAGAAGAGGAGATTTTTGTTGGGAGTGTTGGTAATTCTACAGTTTTCCTCCATAACTAAAATTCAAATGATCCCTCCATCCTAGGTTATAGGTGTTTGAGTAGGGATCGTACTTTCTTTGCAATGGTCCAGGAAATCTTCCAACTGCATTAGTTTGTTCACATGAATCTTTTTGGAGCGTACGACACATATTTGTATGATGACCAACATTAGCACAAATCCCACAAGCCTTAACTTGTTGTATATTTCCTATAACCAATTATTGAATAGGAGAAGTTAAAGTAGAAATTTGACGCTCAAGAGATGAATTATTTACCTCATTGACACTTTTAGGAGGGCCCTAAGAGTATCCAAATTATTAGGAGTTGGCAACTATTGTAGAGATTAATTCTTTAGCTTTACTTTGAGTTTTGTTCACTATGGATCCTTGACTTGTTGTGTCCATCTTCCTCCTTTCCATTGATAAAATCCCTTTATAAAAGTATTGAATAAGAAGTCACTCAATAATACTATGTTGTGGGCAACTCACGCAAAGTTGTTTAAACCTTTCCTAATATTCATGAAGATTCTCTGTGTAGCTCTGTCTTATCCCATTGATCCCTTTTCTAATGCTATTGGCATGTGACACGGGGAAAATTTCTCAAGAAATAATTTTTCCATATCTGTCTTAGTAGTGATAGGGCTAGGGGATAGATAAAACAACCAATCCTTAGCTTTGTCTATTAACAAAAATGGAAAAGCTCGCAATTTGACTTGCTCTATCAGACACTCCTGGCGTTTCATAGTCAAGCGCACAATAAGAAATGTCTTTAAATGCTTATGGGGTCTTCATTCTCCAAGCTGTAAAAAATAGTTAGTAGATGAATTAACCTAGATTTTAAATTAAAAGGTGCTTCCAGATTTGGATATTCAATACAAAGTGGTTATTGAGTTAAAATTGGTTCAGCAAATCCCCTTAAAGTTCTTTCTCGAGCTATTGTTTCCTCTTTTCTAGAATCGCTAGAATTGACTAAATTGGATGTATCTAGATTGAGATCCGAAGGTGATGATTTGCTTTTCTTTTGAAATCTAGTCTCTTTTTGCAATCTGCGAGCAATTTTCTCAATCTTTGGATTGTATTGAAGTTCACTTGTACGAGAAGATTGGGGCATTAAAAAGAAACAAAATTATTTGACACCAATCCCCGGCAATGGTGCCAAAAATTTGATGGGTGTCGAATCCAACAAAAATAAATTCTTACTCTAAAAGTATGATTTGTAATTAGTAGTGAGTATGTCCGTATTCCACAGGGATTGGTAAATTTTGTTTCGTCCAAGTTTAGTAAATAAAATGAAATAGAAGGGGAATTTTATAAAAATAAAAACCTAGAATCTTA
This sequence comes from Jacaranda copaia, assembly GCA_014898725.1. Taxonomy (NCBI): domain Eukaryota; kingdom Viridiplantae; phylum Streptophyta; class Magnoliopsida; order Lamiales; family Bignoniaceae; genus Jacaranda; species Jacaranda copaia. The sequence goes on from JACGDI010000003.1 coordinate 1,695,903, forward strand.
AAAGCAAAATAAATCACAAATAAAATAAGAAATCAATAAGAATGGAATCTAGCCTAAAATAAAAATCTCAATTTGATTATCAAATCTAATCATTGATGCAGCGATTAATTCCTCTTTTCTGGAATAAATTGGTTATAGTTACTTGGACACCCTAATAACCAATCTCTTCTTACTAGTTCAATAATATAAGAGAAGCTCGTTAGTTATTTCCATTACTAATAAACAATCCTAAAGAAACACTCCTAGGACTTAATTTATCAATAGCATTAAAAACTAGAGAGACCCAGCCCTAGCCAATAAATACACACAAACAGGATTTGTTTAGACTAGATAATTTATCCACATAACATAAATCATGCATGTGGTCACCATGCATAACTATGTTATTTGCCACAATTATTAGAATAATTAAATAATTATGGATTTAATGTTCTAATTAACAGAAAAATTATTCTAAGTTATCAAATTTGCACTCCAAATTCAATAAACCTGAATAATTCGAATGAAAATAGAAGATAAATAAATATTCAAGAAATAGGAAATATGAACAAAAATATTTAAATCTCACAAATATTGAAGAACTAAAGCTTGGATAATCCTTTAAGCTAGAAGAAGAGTTTAGCAACTCATGTCTAAGATAGAAACGCAGAATAAGTAAAATATGCTATTGTGAAAGAATGAAAGCTTGCTATGAAAGATACCTAGTTACCTACAAATAGCCTACTACTCCTAGTGCAATTGGGAAAGTAATAAGATTCCTATTAGAATAGGAGAACTCAAATTATCCTAATGAAAGAAACAAAAATTAAAATATTCCAAATATATATAATTGCCAAAGTAGATTGAATGCTTCCAAATCTAATTTTATGTAATAGTCTTGGATATGAAGACATGCCCGTATGCAAATTACTTCCTTCTCTTATTCCTTGTCTAATTGGGAATGCAATCTTTGCCCTAAACATGTCAAATGCTCAATTTTCAACTGCATAAGCTCGAATCTTCAATTTGCTTCACAAAATATAAAATGTAAGTTAAAACCCAATAATTAAGTGTTTTTATTATTAATCACAAGGGAACATTATATGAATAAAAAGATAAAAATGCAACATAATAGTTATGCTTATTCTATGCTTGTTCATTAATTAAATTATGTGGTCATTTGTATATTTTCGTGTCATTTGTCTAACATGATATAAATTAATATCTATAGATCATTAATGTTGGAGCTATTAATCCACCTTACCATGTTTGTAGGGCGTAGATTAGAGAGATTTTGTATAACTAGATATGCTAGAGGTTCAAGGCATGACTACTTAAGGTTGAATTTGGATTTCCTAAACTAAGATTTCTTATATGAACTCCACACCTAGACTGATGAGAAAGCAATCAATGTGAACTTTTATTATGCCATCTCAAGCATGTCAATGGAAAGTAGATTGAGGCTTTGCAATGGAGATTCATGAATATATGACCCTATTCCCTACTTCAAATGATTACCTTGATACACTTTAAATGTGGACAATAGTCAAGGAGAGCCTTTACATGTTATTGACACTTAAAGGAACTTCATCATCAATGAAAAAGCTATTAATAGATTGGAGGATGATAGTTTCAGGTAAGCTTTGAGAACAACATAGATGATTTAGTGAAAGATATCAATTTCAACAATAGTTATGAAGAGATTGCAACTGAAGCATATTCAATAGGGGTAGAGGGTGTACAAAATGCTAATGTAATGGAGGAAAATGATATTTAAGTTAATGTTCAACCACATGAGATAATGGATGAATATGATCCTCAACAAGCTAAGTTAAGGTATGAGGATCATAGTAAACAAACATAGACAGTACACCAGCAACCTATTGAAGAAGCTAAGTTTGCGAACAAATACCCTAATGAACAAGTTGAACAACTTGAGTGACCTAGTGAGGCAGTGCATGAGCAACCTAGTGATCTAGATATAGGATTAACAAAGCTGTAAGGAATAGTTTAAAGAAAAGTTGGTGCGGAAGTGACCATTAGAAAGGTGATAAAGGCAAAGAGAACTACAATGTATAAATTATGAGAAGTATACAACAAAGAATATGAGCTCCTTTGGAATTATTGTGAGACAGTTAGAGAGAATAATCCAAACAACAAGCTTATATTGAGAAAAAAATTATAATTTAGAGACTCTAACATTTTAGAGAATGTATTTTAGTCTAAATGCAATGAAAATAAGGTTTTTTTTGCTAAGTTGTAGACCAATTATTGGTCTTGTTGGAAGTTTCTTGAAAACTATACATGGTAAACAATTGTTGGTGGTAGTTGGGAGGGATGGTAATGACAATATGTATATCCCATTGTCATTGCTGTCTTGGAACTTGAAAATAGGGATGCATGGCATGCCTTTTGTGAAAGCTCTTAGTGGATATTGGTGGCAGGGAAGAACTGAGGTGGACCTTTATTTCTAACAGATAAAAAAGTTGATTGATGTAGTTGAAGTGCTAATGCTAGGGTATGAACACAGATATTATTCAAGACACTTGTATGTAAAATTTAAAATGAAGTATGGCACTTCAGAGTTGAAGAAATTATTTTTGGAAAGCTTCAAGTATAGCTAATAGGGTTGCAAGCAAATTGAAGTTGTTGATTCCAAAGTCAATGTGAATGTTGAAACTTCAGTAGAGTAGTTGAGGAAAATACCTCCAGCTTATTAGACTAGATCCCACGTTTCCATAAGATATAAGCTAACAACTTATTTGAATCATTCAATAAATACATTTTTGTAGCTAGGGATAAGCTAATTGTATCTATGTTTAAATAGATTAGAGAACGGCTTATGACAAGGATTCAAGTGCAAAGATAAGGAATGGAAAAATATGGAGGATCATTGTACCCTAATATCTTGAGAAAACTTGATACGCTATTCAAGATTTTAAGAAATTATATTCCAGGATTGTGTGAAGAGCTTGAATTTGAGGCCTTCTCTCCAACAGGTAAGTATGTAGTTATCTTAGACAAGGGTACATGTACAGTAGGATGTTTTGATTGAATGGTTACCGTTGTTTGCAAGCATATGATGTAATATCAGAGAGAAGATATAATGTTGAAGATCATGCGGATGCATATTTTAAGAAAAATATGTATTTAAGGGTGTATGACTACATCATTAATGGGGTTAGAGGTCAAAATAACTTCATTAAGACTAGTTGCACTCCATTACAACTACTAATTTTCTAGAGAAAAAAGGAAATGCCTAAGAAGATGGGGAAAAAAACCTAAGTTGAGGTGTGGTTGGTCTACAAGGAAGGGCCTCACACATACTTGCTCACGATACTTTCAACTTGGACACAACATTGGGAATGTAGAAATGCAATTCATCCTAACTCTAAATTATTAAAAGCTAGTGATTAAGTTGGAATTATTTATATGTAAATTAAACTTTATGCTTATTTAACATTTGTTTGTTTGTGTGTGAAGGAAAACAGTTTAGCAAGTGGGAGGCAGCATAATAATAGCTCTGACCTTATGTTAAAACCTACCGCTCAGCCTATTTCACAACTTTTTTCACATCTATCTTCACTGGGCATTTCACAGTCCAGTCAAAGGACAAAAATCACTTAAAGGAGATCAGTAGGACAACTATCAAATAATGTAATATCTTTATTTTAATGTATTACTATATTTATTGTTGTTCTATCTATAAAAATTTTATTTGTTCTAATTACAGTAGAGTAACATGAGCCAAGGTTCCCTAATAAGTCATCTAGGAGAAAGCTAAGGGACTAATGGAGGTTGGAGAAGAAATAAAGGTGAAAGGAGATAGAGAAGTGCACATTTTAGTACAAACCAAAGAGGGTTAGTTTCAGCATATGCTAATGCACACTCAACTTTTGGGTCAGCAACTGTACAAACTTCATGTTTTAAGTTATATTCAAGGGCTTTATCTAAAGTTGTGCACACCAATTATCTAAGACCTTTATCTGTGTAAGGTTCACAATCCTTAGGTTTGAAAAATCTTTCTCAAGCCTCATCAAGACATCCTTAGCCACCAAAGAATGCTCCTTAAGCACAAATAAATATAGTTCATATTAAAAAAATTTATATCATTCTTAAGCATTTAGAATTTATTGATGGAGTTCAAATTTACTTCAAATAAAATAATTACGGGAAAAAGGGGAGATTGTGCATAGGAAGGATGAATAATACATTGTTGGGAAGGAAAACTAATGTTAGTAGCAGTGCAATTCTAAATCAGCTGCAAGAGAGGGTTTTAGTGCGGCTCTAGCTTTAGCTGCAACAAAAGGGTTTGGCATAGTTCCAAGATTAGCACTAAGGGTTGCTTCTAAGTCAACTAGAAAGGTGGAAAATCTATCTACTTCAAGGGTTCAAAGAGTGAGGAACCCAAGTTTGAATCAATTATTGAAAAATAGAAAGAAGAGGACTAGATAGAGAATAAAAGATAATGCGTATATATAGTGGGTGTAGGATCAAACAAACTTTTAGTTTATGGTTGTAATATTTACATTAGGAATACTTTTGGCTTTTAAAATTTTTTTGGTATAACTTTATGTTTTGGGATGTTTTGTATTATGATTGCAAAGGATTTATGGTTTTAGTTTATCTTAAAGTTTGTTTGTTTAATGGATTGATTGTTGGGATAGATGTTTCACTCCACTTCATTCCTTGTTGCCTTACATTTGTTTAATTTGCTTTGCCAGAATTGTATTAATGTCATTTGTTTTTCAAAAATCCAATTGTCATTTCAATTTAGGATGTAGCCGTTTTCAATGTGGTTTAATTTGAGTGTAGAGCAAACATCTTTTGTATTCATTTGATGTCATCTTATATGAGCACAAATAGTTTAAGTTGTGGTTTATATGGCTACAATTGGTTTGAACATATTGCACATTTGAAAATACTGTACATTTGATGATATTGCACATTGCCATTTTCTTAGAATTGCACAATTTGCATTAGAAGGTTATTACGTTGCACATTTGCACATTGCACGCCAATTTAGGACCGCAAAAAGTATTTATTTGGGGATCTAAAATTGTCTTTAATTTCATTCAACTTCATACAATTATATTAAAAACAAAGTTAACAAGACTGACACTACCTTTATATTTTTTCATTTATTCAACAACAATACCATAATGAAGACTAAAGTAGTTGTGAAAATCCAAGGGATGGGGGATAGTTGACATGATTTTGTGAAACAACCCTTGACATGCTTGACACCTCCTCATACATGTTTTAATCACCATCATTGAATCCGTGGAAAAACCCATCTATTATGTATTAAACATAGGCCTTCAATCGGATAGGTTACAGAAACTCTTAAGGGTGCCCAAGTTGTATTATTTGGTGAACACCAACCAAATAAACTATACCTTTGATGCAGGAAATTGTAAAAATGCCTCACGTTTGATGCTTTTTTTGAGGACTTCACAACTCTAATGATAGCTTTCAAATTATAATCACATAGTGGAGTGGAGGCATATCTTAGATCTAGTGATGGTTTGAGAGGGAATTTCTTCTTCAACCTATTACTGTACAAGGAAGATATTTTTGGACAAAATTATAGCTAGAAATTATGGAGATTTAGGGATCTAGTTGAAGGAGACAAGAAAGGAATATATGGTCAACAGTTTGATTTTATATTGATTTTATTGATGGTATTAAGGTCATTACATTGCCCAAATTGAAGCACCAATCACATTTTCGAGTGTGTTTAAGTACTACCCCAATTTGGATGCCTTGAGTTATTATTATTAGAATTTGAGATTTTATTAGCTATTTAATTTTTAATAGGGGGTTATCAGCTAATTTAAAATTTCACAGGGAGTATATGCAATTCTCACTATGTATTTATTTCTTAGAGGTCTTTACTTAATTTGTCCACATGCTCACCAAGAGAAATTGTGGTTGGGGTAGAAAGAAACATTAGAGGAATGGATTGAATAGTAAAGAGAATTGTTGAAGCAACAACGTATTGAAGGTTTACTCTAAATTACAATTAAATTATAATCCAATTTACGAGTTAAGTTATAGGAACAAGTTATTTTAATGCAAGAAAAAGTAGAAATAACAAGTGAAAATCCCTTATAGCTCGCTTGGTTTCATTTGCATGAGGAGCTTTCATTTTCATTTGGAAATGAAAAAATAGAAACTATCATTTTCTCCCAATGTATTTTGGAAAAAATACAATTTTTATTCTCAAAACCCATTTCCATCCCAACATGTTCCTTCCCAAACCTATACTTACTCCTACTGCACCTTACTACATCTAACCATACACATCTCATCCTAACCCCCTATTAGTGAGTGCCCAATCAACTACTCCTCTGTACCTACAAACCTTCTCCTTTCACAAAACCCTTTTCCCATGGAAAAAGAAGAAGCTCTCATCCTCTTTCACCAAAATATTATGATGGAGACCTATCAAAGTTTATCTTTCTCGGGTGAACATAGTTCTTTAACATGATCGACAAAGTGGTTGAAGGTACTGAACTGCTACCATATTTGTTATGTCATAATAGAGGTTAGCCTAATCCAAACTAGAGGGAACTCAAAAAAAAATTGTGATTCTCTTCGAATATGGTGATAGAAGAATAGAATTTTCTTTTCTCTTCTCATTTTCATTTGATTATTTCATGGTTGCTTGAAAATATCAGTATGCTCTTGAATGTGTTGGTTGAATTCATATGTTCAAAGTGTGCATGCTTTTATTTCCCATTATTATTGTTGTTGTTGTTGTTGTTGTTATTTTGTTTTAAGATTTATGAATTTACATTAGCTAGTCTTTGTTTAGGCTTCATAGATATGTTACAGTTTGCTCAAATTTATGGCTTCAGATATGAATTATATTCTATTTCTTTTAATTGTTTCATGTTTAGTTTGATTTTAGGGTTTCATGGTGGATTTTATCTACACCTGTCAGTGTATTCCTTTGTTTGGGTTGAAGTCGCCTTGAGTATGGCATTTGTATGTATTGTGTGCCACCGTAACATCTATAGGTTGTTAACCCATTGTTGGAATAGGATATGAAGTCATGAATAAGGTGTTAAAGTTTAAATATACCACTTTTGAAAGAAAATATGAAGTTAAAATTTCATTATACAACAGTTAAATATACTATGTAATAGTTTGATGAAAGATTTTACTAATAGGTTTAAGACACTAGATCATGTTAAAATGATGGTCCTCAAATATGTAATACAGTTCTCTTCTTTTAAAAATTTAATTTATGAATGCAACATTATGCATATTTGTTAGCAAATGATATTTAAATATTTTTAATTTAAATAGAGTAATAAATGAGAATGATGATGTTGATACTAAGATCTACATTATTTGATCCTAACATTTATCCGACTAGAGTCATCTATCTTATTCTTATTCAAATTAAAATTCCAAACCACTTACACTCTTAATTAAACAAATAAGCACAAATTTATAAGTACATCGTAATAATCATTTGATAATAGAAGCCTAAAAATAATTTTTTATTATCTTACAAATATTGATTTAGAAAAATTTTAAGTTGGTTTATACATTTTGAATTACTCTAATTGATTGAATTGGTGATACATTGACAATTAAATAATATATGGATACAATATTTGGCAAAATATTTTACTTTGTTCTTCGAAAATAAGAATTTAATGTTAAGGATAAATTTTAAAGTACTTTAGGTGGCTAAGTGTAAATTTTTTAAAACATCAAAGGGTAAAGTGCAACAACTTTAAAATATATCACCAAAAAATTGGAATATGAGGTGTTTGAGCACATTTAGCAAATTTTGGGTATTCATTCTAAACATTTTCAATAATTGGGGGCAGAGTGCAAATGATACTATAATTGGGTATATGTCTACTATTTATCCTGATTGAAACTTTCCTCATGACAGAGGTATAGAAAGTGATAGGGTAGCATATTGTGGAACTTTGCAAAAGGATACTCGTATTTGATAAAAAAATTGTACTATACTACAAAAGGAATAAAATGAGAGTTATGCAATTTGAAATTTTAATTTCAACAAAATAGAAAGATTATGTTCAATTACAACACCCCTTTTATTTTATAAAGATTTTATAAACTCTATATTTGTTATTAATACATTACGTTAGCCCCTTTTATAATATATAAATATTACATATACCTCATGTTTAATGATGGTGCAAACTACAAATTAAAATAGATGTTACAAGTAAAGGTAAAATAGTTTTAAAAAAGGTGTAATATTTACTTATTTAAACATGCATAAACGCCAAGAATTTGTTAGAATCGAAATTCCAAACCTCACACATAAAAAAGTCAGGACGGAGCAATTAGACTACTTGATTATCTAGTATTTAAAAAGGTGTATTCTTGAAATATTATAATAACATACGTTACAATATTACAATATTAAAGTATTAGATAAACCTATATCAAGGGTGAAAAGATCATTTAGTTCTTTAGTTCATTTTGATATTTTCTTAATTCTTTCTCTGCTTGAAATGCCTTAAGGATATTGAAATTTTTTTACTACATTTCGTTTGGGTTTCTTATGATTTAAGACTCTCAAGGATACAAAAGCATTTTTAAAAATAGGGTTAATTACCCAGACCCCCTTGAGGTTTGACCTATTTACAATGACGTTCAAAGGTTTAAGAAAATTAAGAAAATTGCCCTAAGGTTTTGCTCTATCTTACATTTTTCAAAGTCTGTTAAGCTTCATCAAAACAAATGATGATGTCAGCAAAACATTTACATGAAAATCCAAAAATGTCTTTTAGTTAATATTATGGTTATTTCTGAGACAAAAATACCCGTGGACCTACTTGTAATAATTTTAAGACTATAAGGTTTTATTTGTTGATTTTTTGTAAAGCATTGCAGTTGGTAGTTAGACAAAATTTCCAATAATTTTGATTTGTTTAATGATTGATTTTACATTTATAAATATATTTTTCATCCCCTTAAGTTGAACTAGACAACATTACTTTTACCCCCCTAGAAAAATAATAAGCTTACATAAGTTGAATCACTCATTCCTTTTATAAATAAAAATTAAGAAACATTGCAAACACCACCCTGAACTATGAATAAAACTACATGATATGTTAGAAAGAAAGACTGCAATTTGTGCACCAACTATAAATACTGCAAGACCTTACATTTTAATTCTTCAAATATTCAAATTTTGACAGATTCATCATCCAAATACTTACCAAATATAGTCAGAAGATTATCCACCAAGACAACAAAAACATCCATTGTAGGGTTCTAATTTAGTCATAAAACAACAGACCCCAATATAGAGTTTTTTGAAAATTCATATTGATAAAAGAAATAGAGCAATGGTTTAGGCAACATCTCTAGACTGTCCTCCACCCTTATGTGCACACGTGCCACAGTAGATGTAGAGTTAGTTTTAGCCTTCTTTTTCTTCTTCATTTTCCTTAGAATTTTAGCCAAAGGTCTGTTAGCATCAAAGTGGATAAATTTGCCACTTATTCTCTGCAAAAAGAAAAGAAAACATTAATCAACAAGTTTTAAAAATTTAAATATGCCTTAGTATCATCAATTAGAGACTTCAAACCTTCTTCCTATTCTTAGAGGTGGACTGAGATGCTTGTTTGAAGATCTTTTTGTTGTGCCCAAATGACTAGTAGGTGCTATATCTAAGAGTGCATGATCTCTTACTTTGTGTGATAGTTTGTGCCTCGCTTTGGCTCTCTTCTTCTACGTTTCTTGAGCCTACTTGGTAGTTTCTTAATTTTAGGAGGATGAACTTTTTGTGGCCATGGATTCAAGTTTGAAGGCCAAAATGCAATATTTGGAATTAGATGTATCACCTCTAAGTAGGCTTTCAAGTAAATAGTCTTGTAGAAGCTAAGATATGAATAAAGCTCTACTAATTCTCTCATATGGGATATGGCTAATATAGCATGGTTACATGGAATGCTACAAATCTCCCATTCTAGGCAATCATAGCTCTTATCATCAAGGTTGACAATGCAATGCATCCCTTTATCTAACACCTAGAACTTATATGCACTACTAATTGTTACTGACATGATACAGCTTCCTTCTTCAAACTATTGATCTTTGAGATCACATTCTCATGGACACAATTAGTCCACCTCTACCCTTTCTCAAACCTCAACCTCAGCCTAGTCATTAACTTTGTTCAAAGACCATCAAGAGGGGTTAAAATTGGTTTTGTCCTTAGCTGACTTATCTAGTTATTGTAAGATTCAGCAATATTATTTGTGACATGATCATTTTTCAACCTTGAATCAAAAGCATGTGTTGCTCGTAGATAAATAGGAATTCCTATCAACTGATCATGTATAGCCTGCCTACGCTCTCTAATCTTATACATTGCCCAATTAAAACCTTGGACATTGTAAGAATGTGCAGCTATCCAAAAATATTTTTTCAAAAACACTTTTGGAAATTGTTGTCTAAAATTGGCATAAAAAGGCTTGCAACACTTCCTATTTACTGCATTAGGAACAAGCTTAGTTATAACTTCAATGAGACCTTACCAACAAAAAAGAAGTTATCAATAATATCATAGAAAACTTTTAACTTTCTAATATATAGCTAAAAAAACCCTTTAGTTATTGTTACTATTACATTTACCCTCTAAAGGTAATTTTAGTATTACATTTACCACCTTTGTATTTGAGAAGCTTGACAAAGACTCAATCAAATTTGCATGCAGAAGACATCACTTGGAAAAGTTTATAATTTTGTACATACATATTAAGGAAACCTTTAACTATAACAAACATAAAATGCACATCGTTGAAATAGTTATAATCTTTCCTTTACCCTTTTATATTTTACAGATGTAACAAACAAACAATCTAAAAATGCAATCATAGTACATACTTTGACAAATCCATATATGACATTACACTCACCCCTTTAATTTTTTGCAAACCTAACTAAAAAGTCATTTAGGTTAATCAAAGATAATCAATAAAACTATTTAAGTTGCAAAAAGACAACAGATTATATGAATACCTTCTATCTGTTAGTTATAAAGGTCCAGGGCCTGCTTGTCAGTAATGAATCCTCGAAGCATATCCCTTAAGCACCCAAACAAAAATTCCCAAGTGTCCTTACATTCAGTTTCAACAACTGCAAATGCAATTGAAAATAGTCCGTTGTTTCCATTAAGACTCACTATTGCCAGCAAAACGTATCCATATGGCCCCTTTAAGTGACATCCATTAAATCCTAGAAAGGGCCCACAACCATTAAGAAAACCACCTTTCAAAGCTTTCAATCCCATGAAGCATCTCTTAAAAGTAGGTTTATTTGGTATTAAACTAATTTAAGCACCATTTTTAGATTCCACTTCTTTTTCAAATTGCATGCTAAATATGGAATTAGGGTCTTCCTTATAACCACCACACCTTGTGAGGGCAGCTGAGCATATGACTCAATGTGGTTACCTTTAATGTCAGTAATTGCCTTTCTCTTGGCCTTATAAAGTTGCACATAAGCAAAAGCACGCCCATATTTTCTCAGCTTTATCCTAACTCTTCTAGGCCTCATGGTGGGATTATCTCTCAAAACTTTTTTCGATTTCTCAACCATCCACTTTGCAGAAACTTCTTTAATGCAATCAATTCTAACACATGTGTGATCTGGCACTTTTATTTTGATTGAAAATGCAACACCATCTGGCATGGTGAGGGCATGAATCCTCCAAAGGCAACCATTAGCGGCACACTTAGTAGTCACTTTACTTCTATCATTTTTGATCCTAATGATCTCAAATCCTGCTCTTATGACATACTTTTGCAATGCATCTTTGAAGGCATACACATTAGAGAACACCATTCCTTTCTAAAGTTTGATTTTTTATGATAAGTCTTCTAAAATGGTGAATTCCTCTCTGTCCATCGCAACACCTCCTAGAGGATCATCTGGAATCTCCTCATCTGGTGAGTTCTGAACCTTACAATGGTCATATGACTAGTAGTCAAACAACTCAGAGCCTGAACCATCAAGAACATTAAACTTTTTATCAGATTCACTTATCTTTTCTTTGTTTGAGTCTTTCTCATTTTTCTCTTTCTTATTTTCCTTACTTGACTCTGAGGAACTTGTCTCTGACTCACCACCGTCATTAGAATCATTAGCTATATTATTTTCATCTTCATTCAAACTCTGGTCTTAAAAAAAGACATCAACAACAACCTCATTCAAGAAATATTTAGCAACCTAAAGTACATTACAATAAAAAGATAAACAATACTTTAGATTAAGTATGAAGGACATAAGTATGTAAAATAACTAAAACAAACTCTTCAAAGTTTACATACACTTTGAATAAACCCTATATTGTTTACATAAATCTACAATGAACCCTTTACAGCAGGGCTATAGGTCTATTTATAGAGATTTCAAAGTCCTTTTATTATTATTATTATTATTATTATTATTATTATTATTATTATTATTTATGGGGCACAAAACAAGAATCAATGATAATTGCATGTAGCAATCTTCATATATAATTACAATAGTTCTCACTATAAAATATTTAATTCGAATCATAACTACTACTATTTAAATTAATTATGGTCAATCTACAAAAGTTATATTCACTCTATTTGAAGTCATGAGAGGGCCAAAATAGTAATTTGGAAGGATAAGTTCAAAATTATTGATTTATTAGTCATTGATTAACCAATTATGTTTAATAAGATGATTTAAAATATGATACAAATTTTAGAATATATTTAGAAATGAGGATACTTTTAATAATTAATTATTATTTGAAAGACGAGAGGTCATTTTCCATAAATATAAAAGCGACCATATAATTTTGTTTGTGGTTTCATCAGTACCTCTTGAATTAAATTCTTTGTCCAATAGTTTTATAATAATTTTGTATTAAAACATTTCCCATATCATAAATTTTAATCGTTCTCAAAAAAAAAAAAAAATCGGATATAATAATTTGTTTAAACATATCATGTCAAGTGAACATACCCTAAATTATCAATTAATTTTTTTTTTCCACTAAAAACTGTGAGCAACTCAGATACCAGTGCATGTGTGTGTATAGCAATGTTCAAATCATAACCTCCTAATCTCCTATGGGAACTAAACAAAATTTGTTTTATCGCAGGGTGAGTGGGATCGATGATACAATTGTCAGCATGCATCTAAGGTTGTCCGTCGGGTTAGAATAATCAAAATGCACAAATTAATTAATATTCGTGTAAATGCTACGTACTGCAATCAATGATGAAGCTCATTTCATTGGTATATTCACATCCAAATTGAAAATAAAAAAGAGAAAAGAAAAGGTCATGATCATGATCAGTTGCACATTGTATGCTGCTTGCTTGTTTATTAATAGAATTAACTAATTATGTCCGGTACTTGTAGCCAGTGGCGTATCCA
>JACGDI010000003.1:1709412-1767732 GCA_014898725.1 Jacaranda copaia
CACTGCTTGTAGCTAAACGATCGAAAACAGATCAATATCGTACTGCCAAGCGAACCAATTGCCTTATGAGAGAATCGCATTTTCTCAAAGTGCTGCTTTAATCGTACAAAAGAAAGTACTTTTCCAGATCTTGCATTACAAGTCCCCAAACATCAGACGACAGATTACTTTATTTAATTTATGCTAAATTTGATATATATATATATATATATCTATAAATAAATCTAATACCATCTTGATTAATTCATAATGTGTCGACACCATTATATATATTATATTATATGCTGATCAATGATACTCGTTTGGATGAATATTCCAAGTGTCTCAATGCTTGTAAAAGTTCAGTTTGATAGGAACAGGCCCATATCTAATTATAAATCCAAAAAAATTCACAATTGGGTCATCTATCAACCAATTGCTATTCATGGTACCTAATCAATTCCTTAAATTATCTTATAAATTATGCAATTGAATACATGCGTCAAACCACAATAAATTAACCATATACTTGCAACACGTCGATCACATGGATATATTTTATTCAATAAGATATAATTGTTAATTTACACTTAACATCAATCAATGTGCTTGATTAAAATTAAAAAAATTGATAGGACAGATTGACACATCGTAGCTTCCTACTCGCTTGTCCTCAAATCCTAGTATTCAAGAATACCTAAAGAAAAAATAAAAAAAATTTATATTCTGTTGTCCATTCAAAATAAATGCTATCGGATAACTTAAATCTTTAATGTGAATCACCTGAGCCTTCATACATTGGATGAACAAGAAAACGTGTCCTAATGATATAGAGAACATGTTTTAGAACTGTCCTTTGCCCTACTACCCTTGTATAATTTATTATGAGTAATTTAGATAATATTATAATTAAACCCTATGGTATGCAAAATATAATAAATAGGTCTATAATTTTTTTTGTTAAAAAAATAATTAGAATTATTATCGAAGTATATTTTTGAATTTTCATATAAAATTTTGAATGACCTTAGTGAATTTGTTAATGAAGGCTAACAATTTTTAAAAAATATTAAAAGGATCGAAATATTAGGGGTAGCATAAATTCTCTTGATTTATTTGTAAATGAGTCGAATTTTAGGGTTTTTTTTTTATGTAATTAAACAAAATAATATATTAAAAATGTTAACATTTAATCGAAAATGTGAACTTTTTCGTCAATTTTAATGGTGAAGGATTGAAAGTATTAAAAGAAATAGAAAATTTGGATTGAAAATATTGAGTGGTACAAGTTTGAGACCAACAATATATACAGCGTCGAATTTTGGGATGAAAAAGGCATTTTTCCCAATAATGAGATCCATTATGTTAGCGTAAAATTGGTGTCATTATCATAATTCTGACCTCCATTTGATATGCAAACACTTTATGTAGGTAAGAATTTCTGTACAATTTTCTAATTATAGAACCAAAATGATTTTAGCAGTAATTAAGTGCAGAAGTAGCACACAAGGATTATAATCAGAGAGTTAATTAGGAGGTAAAGTGCAGTTAATGGTTCTCGACAGGATAAGAAAATGATTTGAGGTCAAGTGTGACTCCTCTACATATATTCTCATATGTTGTTGGAAAATTTTCGAGGTCAGATTTAGTTTATTGATCTAATCTGAATTTGAGAGCTTTGATGTGTTATAATTCTCAATGATTGTCAACTATTTCAAACGTTTTTCATTCATGGACGCTAATCAAGAAAAGATGTGATTTTGATTTAATGGTATGAGTCTCATATATAAAATGTGATATTAGAATTCAAAATTTAGTGAACTCCTAATGTAAGCGTGTATAAATAGAAAAAAAAATCTTTTGATTTATTTATATATAGGAAAATATATCTCTGCCATGAGAATTTTTTTTTTTGTCTAATTAATTATCATCCATAATCAGAAAATAGAAAGTTTTGATACCTCTTTTGATATTTAACAAAATCAATATTTGATTTTAAAAGACTTGCTATATTTTTGAGAATTCGAGTTCGTTCTTAAAGTACGTGCGTTTTACAGGGCAAAAAAATTTCTGTAACTGGGCTTTGATTTTAATAATTTTCACCATCCGATTCCATCAATTTCAATATTCTTTCTTAGAATCTCAAGACAAAATTATGTCTTATCAGAATTTGCTGCGATATTTCGCAATTGATTTCTTCCAATTAAGAGAGGTTTTCGATGGTGGAAATTTCAAGTGATGGCACAAGAAGTTCTGCTTCCCCTTTTTGATGCTTGTCCTGAAGTATGTTTTGACAACAATGAAGCTGTAAGAATAGGACAATGGAACTTTAGTTGAATCTTGAATGAGAACTTAGTTGAATCTTGAATGAGAACTAGCGAGGTGGGTGAAAGATGATGAAATCTGCCCACTACATCTTGAATGCAGCACCATCGCCATTTGTCAGTTACAAGATGATAGATGAAAATTCATGGGTGAGCAATTGCAATGCATCTTAGGACACATATAAAATAATTAAATTTTACTAAGAATGTATGCATTATTGAAAAACTTCCTCTTTCATAAAACGATTTTAGGAGAGAAAATTATAATGTTAGTCTTCAAATATAACCACTTATTTATTTTTAGTCCTTAAATAATGTTGAGTTATACTTTTGATCTTCAAATTATTTTTTAAACAATTTTTATCCTTGTCGTTACTTCAAAAGTTAAAACTAATGAAAAGTGGTCATGAGACACTCACATGACCACTTTTGGAGGGGCTAAAGCAGGATTGACCATGCCTCCATTTCATTTCCTATTTTCAAACAAAATTAACCTAAGTTTCAGTCAAATTGCAAACTCGAAATCCCATAATCTATCACTCTAAATTCCTATTTTTTTTCATAAATCTATAAATGGTCATATATTATAATCAACCAAGAGAAATGATACCTGAAAATGAGGAAGAATGCAGAAATGGCCTTCACCTTCCAAGATGTATTCATCTTTTCATCTTCTCTACTAAATTTCCCTGGACAAGAGGATATGCAAGCGAACAACCTGAGAGAACTAAACTGCAAAAGGAATAATACAAAGTGGTCTCTCTTAATCCATATAAAACTTTCACCTAGCCAACTAAGATAAACACATCAACATATGACAGAAATCACTGGCTTATCCCACCAATTGCATCTAACAAAACATCTTGTAAGTATGTAATGGGGTTGATATTCAAGAGCCTATCCAAGACTAGAACAAACACCTTGGATCAGTCTATTTATATTTACCCTAAACAGATTATATTATAATAAGAACAATTGTTCCTTCTTCTTGGTGATTCTAGTTCAAGATCCAACTTCGGATAAATGGCATTGATTAAAGCATGATACATTCGATCAACTATCTAGAGTTTAGCAAATAATGAGGAGACGAGGTAAGCCAGTGACCTGTTCAATGAGCCAAATGCTAGCCTCGGCTTTAGTTGGGTGGATGATCATGTGGAATGGGACGTTCTCATCCTCTGCTCTAAGCCTCTCTTGGTTGAACTGTTTCAAGTGAACATTGGTGAGGTAATGCAAAGGATGCTCGTGTATCTGCTTAATCAAACTACCTAATTAGTCCATTAGGTGTTGGGGCTCCAACGGAACTATTGAGGTTTATCGAGATATCCCGAGAAATGGTATTGATATGACTTTATTATAAGAGAAGTAAGCAAGCAAATTTTATGCCTTTTTTCTTCCCTCAATTGCAAATTTTATGCAATGGAAGAAATTTGTGTAGAACATAAGGTAAATTTGGAATAAAAATGACGATGGTGGGTGAGCTACAACATTGAAACATACACATCCGCATGCTGTGGTTAGCCGGAGAAGATGACTAGATAATCTGTCACTTGGTGAGTTTGTTCTTTCTTTTTTTAGGTTAAATAAATTGATTCTTTTTGCATGGTTTTCAAATTTAAAAGCAACACGTTTGTTGGCCAAAGACATGATTTTTCTGGTTTTCACACTTGATAATTTTCAATTGGGTGAGCGCACGTTTAGTGAATATTGGGATCAACTTCATGTATTCTGGGTAACTTTTTGCTCTTCTGAATAGCCATGCTTCATCAGATAATACTATGGCGGGTGCATCATTTGGCTTCTGGCTCCTTAAGACATCATTGTCTTCGTCGGAGGAAGAATAATCGTTTGCTGAAATATCTAGCTACTTGCTTATCAGCTGGCAGAGTCCTCTTCATATTTGTGTTTGTTGTGCTTTGCATTTGCAGAGAATGAAAACTGAAATACAGTTGAAAGGCTTGTTATCTAGAGTTTGAAATTTATGAAGAAGTTAAGTTTTAGTGGATTTTGTATGAAAATGGAGCATGAATTAAGTCAATAACAAAGTATGAAGTTTTTCCTTCCAACAATGGTCATGTGCCGTGCACATGATCAATTTCTATTAGTTGTCCCTTGCAGTAACAGAAAATTATTAAAACTTTATCAATTTGAGAATTAAAAATATAACTCGATATCATTTAAGAACTAAAAAGGGATAAGTGGTTAGATTTGAAAATTAAAATTATAATTTTTCTGATTTTAGAGCCTGTAGTTTAAAGCACATGAAAGAAGAGAATTAATTATTGTCAAAGAAGTACTTTCACCAATTATGGACACACTTGTAGGCTTGCTCCTCACTGGTAGAACCCTTGGGTAGAGCCTCAAGGCAAGCTGGTGTAAACACATGGATTCTCCTTTAGTTTAAAATAATTCTTATACTATTCAATTCAGGTAATTGTTACTAGTCAATTAGTTGACAGGGGTAAAGGTAATTAGATTTTTGGTCTTCGTGTAATAAGCAATCTCGATATCAAATGCGAAGTATGCAGGGCGGTATCAACAAAGTTTAAGATGTAATGCAAAATATGAAAATAAGGACTTTTTAATAGAAATGTCTGGCATTTTGTATGTTATAGGAAAAAAACTTTACATATAAAATGTTACTGTTTAATTATATTTTATCTTTCTATCTTTTTGAAATTCAATTATAATTTTGTCTAGTCGCTTGTAGGCCAATGATGTCAGTCTCCTCCGCCATTTGGGAGGTCTTGTATTCGAGCTTGAATGAGCTCCTCTATGCACCTTATGTGCATTGTGTGTAATTTGTACTTTGATTTATTTGATTTGAAAATAAAAAAATATTAATTTATTGAAATGATATAAATTCGTAATTTATAATGCTCTATCACCAAAAATAAAAATAAAAATACAATTATAATTTTATAATTAATTTTTTATAACATTTCTTTATCAATTAATAGCTTGAATATGAGAGGTTATTGATCTGAAGCAAAATTGTATTTGTTTCAAATTTGAAAAACTTCTTTTAGAGGAAGCAAAGGAAAGAACAAATAGTTAAGAAATAAAATATTGATTTGAAGTTGACATTATTCAGTAATTAATACTGGAATATTATTTAGTGGCGAGAAAATTGAGAAGCAACACTTGTGGCATGTGACCAACCCCCCGTTCTGATAATGATGACACAACATGGTTAGGGAGCCCTTTTTTCCTTCTTCTTACCGTCTGTCTTTCATCTCTTCTCGGCATGGACAGTATGCTATGGCGAAGATTTATTTTATGTTGACACGCTCTGGTACTTCCCAACTTTTGTTCTTATTTTTCATTTTTAGATCAAAACTCTTCCCAACTTCCCTCTTATGTTGACAGTAATTATGATTTTCTTTGGCAAATGAATAAGCTAAAGAGGAAGCTTGAGCATGCAACGAAAAAGCAAAAAGAAAGGAGCCAAACAACAACCACTATGATAGAGCCAAACAATCAATCATAAGGACTAATGGAGTCTGCGCCATGACTCTCGACACAGCATTGCGGTGCTAGCTGGACAAGTGTGGGAGCCGTCTATTAATAAATGTAGCTCATGGATCAAGTCAAGTGACCCACCCTCTCTATGCTAGCTAATATATTCAAATTAATAGGACAGAGCAATAAATTATAATACTCAAGCATCTCAAAATATGCAAATCATTCAAATCAAACTTGAGGTGCGCAAGTGAACGATTCAAAGACAAATACACTTGATGAATTCGAGGTTGTATTCCATGGTGAATGGATTGCAAGTACTTAAGCCCTTGCCACTTATGACTATTTAGAAGACTAGATAGTGAAATAATTGTTGAATCAGTAATTAAACAAATACTAGAACTATTCATGAAAACTTATATTTTTCCATTTTATCTCCCTCAACCTGGGTAGCTCTTGAGAGTGGAAATAACTTATTTAAAAAATTTCCTGCTACTGTCCCGAAGAGGGTCATATCCATATGGAATTGGGATGAGTACCCTATCTTCCTCACTCAAACTATCTTATCAAACAATAAAATGGAATGAAATGCTAACATCTAAAATTAATGAATCATAGCTTGACAAATTAACTAAAGTAAGTGCATCCTTGATCGCAAAAATAAGGTAATTTAAATATGACCTAATTACTCCTAATTCAAGCATCCAATTGATAGATTAAGGGTACAATTATCATATGTAAATGACTACAGTCTCTAGGCCTCAAGCCATTACGCCTAAGCAAAAAATGTAAGGCCTAAACCTATTGAGCATATCCTATGGTGCCGGATAAGTACCCCACCAATCACTTCATTGTGTCATGGATTGGCAAAACATGGTTGCTCCCAAGTGTCAAATGCCAATTATCAATTCTCAATCTCAAACCAATACAAATCCAATTCCAAGGTGATCAAGCTTAAAATGGTACCAAGCACAAGGAAATAAACAATAATCCATCAACAGTCTAGTTTAAATTCATAATTAAATTCAATAATTATCAACATATATCCACAATCTAAAATTATATCACAAAAACCTAGCTTAAAATATGTAATCATTCAAAATAATACCAATACAAAATGAGTATAAAATCAAGAAACAAAGAGACAAAACATCCAAATCTTTTGTGAATACCCTCCCTCCCTTTAGCTACATCGTCTTCAACAATAAAACACACTAGATTATCAAAATGATACAAAATAAGTGTTCTTTCAATGAAATTGCTATTGAACTAGCTCTTTTGCTCCACAAAATAAGGATAAAATAACTCTCTTTTAGAGAGTTATCAATGTTCCCAAATTTACAATTTGCCATTCCTCAAGCAAAATAAGAAGAAAGACGCCAAAGCAGAAGGCACGAAAGCACAAGAAAATAAGTTTTCTTCGTAGAGTTCATGTAAGTACAAATTAGTTCATAGCGTTATCAGAAGTCTCTTAAAAAAACATGATAATCAATCAAGTAATCACAGGGTGCTGAACTCATGCTTGGACTCTTGAAATAATGCTCATTACAAGTATGATGTCATGTACGTGTGTACAATCTCACATAAAGTCAAGTAGGCAGGCTAAACTTGGGTGTACTCCCTTGAGTTGACACTAGTTCATGCTCCTAATAGACTTGTTATCATCACTTTCAACATTAATCTATGTCATTATGATCAAGGAATCAATAGGACTTTTGATCTTGTAATGTAAGGCTGGGGTCATAGTTATAATAATTATGGATGAGTAGCTCATGCACAGCTGTAGCACTTCATGGATTTTTGCATTCTCCAATAATTGACATCAATCCACACTACTTCCCTATTGTTATTCATTCGCATGTTCTTTCATCTCCATGCTTAGGTAAAATATTTTGGATGGGCCACAATTTTGAATTAAAAACCTCTTTTGCTTATTTTCTTCCCATCTAAGCTTCTTTATTTTTCACTTTTCTTTTTGTGTTTCTTTTTCTATTTCATATTTTCAGCTTTTTGCACAAAAGCCTCTTTTATGCACCTCCATCATGGCATATTTTTCACTTTGCTCATGACAACACAAGTGCCATGTAATAAGCTCAAATTGAAGTGTTAGGGATAGGCTTGAAAGGCTCAATCAATTCAAAGATATCCTAAGCATCTTCCACCACATAACTTCCTAGGATTTCGTTTGGAGTTAGAATCAAGCAAATTCTAGTAGACAAGATCTAGAGTCCACCCTTGTAAGCACACTTTCATCCACTACTCATCACTCTTCTAAGTATGAAACTAAGTCATCAAGAATGAATATTCATACTTGATTATGACAAGCATGGTTTAAAAAATTGGATTGGATCGGTCAGACCGTCGATCTGCCATTGAACTGGTTTGTTTTTTTGAAAAAATCAAAAAAATAAAAAAAGCACCTTATTTTGTTAAAACCATTCAAACTAGTGGTTGAATTGTTCGAACTGGTGAACTGTTCACTATTTAATTAAATCAAATAATTTTTTTTCATTTAATTGTTAACTAGACTAATATATTTTTTTAAAATTTTTTTTGGTCTATGTACAAAGTTTTAAGGTTACGATACACCTCCGTTAGCTATCTAAAAGTTAAGACGATGAGGAGTGGCTCCGATATCACTAAATTATTGATGTGTTTAAACTTTAGACATGAAATATTTAATATGTGGTTATCGCTTATAATATGAATTGTGAAATTTAGAGTGTGAAGTTAAACAATATCATTTAAGCTTTTTATGTTTTATATTTTGACATTTTATTAATTCTTAAGTAATATATATAATGTAAATACATATATATATTTATTATGTAATTATGATATCACAATTTAATTGTAGTTCAATTATGATTTGACCAATGGTTATCAGTGAATCATGAACTAGTAAGTTTTTCAGTTTAATGAACAGTTCGATTTTTTGAATACTAATGACAAGATGCAAAAGACAAAAATCACTCTAAATCAAGTAGATTTTATTATGGATAGTAGACCAAAATATCCTACGGTACCTCTAACATGCAATTAACACAACCAAACAACAATAAAAAAAAATGACATGGAAAATAAGAGAATTTGGCTAGAATTAGTATACTTATTAATATAGTGCTAAAAGTAGCCAAATAGGGCATAACAATGAAAGTTCAAAAAGATAAACTTCAGGGTCAAGATAACTATTAGCAAAATGAAGCTGAAGCGAAAAGAAAAAAAAACCTAATTGTAAGAAAATAAAACAAAGTTGAACAAAATTGAAAGTTACAACATGCATAGAATATTTATTGCAATTAAACACAGATTATAGGTAATTATTGCTCCCAACCCAAATTATCATGCTGCAAAAAGTTGAATCTCCCTCCAAATTTAAATTGCACAATGTCCTCATTAGGCTTGACTAAACAAAGGGGACAAAATTGACTCCCTTTGGCTATTGAAGCTCATAAAATATAGATTTTTGTAATCCAAGATGGATAGATAGTTAAGAACTTTAGTTTTTAACTTCATGCCCACAAGCTTGAAATAATATTCATATCTCTTCTCTTAATAATTAACACAAGAAGCACAAAAATAATAGTATGAGCTTCTATGCCGACTATAGCGTTAGCCTCCGTAAAGTTTACTCCAATGGATGATGAAAAAGAAACTTGAAAACAGAAGGCATTCTACACAATAGTTTTATCGAATACATAGGATGCGTTCATATAACTTGATCAATTTTTACTCTCAATGCATCTATGTCCATTATTCTCATTTTCACATTCAGCATTATTCATGATAATGAAGCTCCATCATAGGTAATCAAATAAAGGCTTGAAAACACTATAATGTTGGCATATAGCTTTAAAGAAGTACCCATTCAAATCCTCATGAATTCCAATTCAACAAGTACATGAGCTTCACGAATAAGTCCAACAAAGTTTTCAAAGATTAAGGGATACTCATCAATTTAATCATAAAACTAGACTTTTTCTAATGATTGTGCATTTCTCATTTAATTATCATTATGCAAAATCAATACTTCAAGCTCAAATTTCTTCATAAACATAGCATAAATATGATGGAAATCATGGTTGAATGCATCAATTATCATTTAATCTAAATGAAAAATCATAAGTGAAAAGTGATGGGAAGGAAGAACAAAATTTGAAGAAAAAAGTTGGTGGTCACAGCATTAAGGTGAACTTCATAGCCCCATCTCACAATAAACTTCTTTCTAGTGGAAATTTTGTGAACCTTCTACACACTACAATTTATGTTCACTAACAACCTCATCACTATAGCTATCCTTGATCTCTAAACTATGAGTCCTCATGGTCAAGTTTTATCCCTCACGGTGTGGCTAAAGAGGAAATGGGTTTTTGGTTCCTCAAAGGACATTTGTTTAATGATTTGGGATTCAGTTCAGGTAGAGAATCAGCTCTTTACAAATCCTCTAGTTAGCTCAGTTGGGCTACTAAGTCGTAAAGCCCATCTTCCAAATGTGGTAAGTGTGTCTCCAACCTTGTTGCTCAAGCATCATTCCCAACAAGATAACCCTTTATTATTCTAATGAAGTTGCAAACCATATTTTCCATTCTGAGCTCTTAGATGTATTTGCGGACCAACTCATCCAATTTTAGCATCTCTTACCACAGCAAGCATCAATTGGGTTGGCCATCTAAATCATAGCTACAAGAGTTATTGCAACAAAGCTACTTCTTAATTCCTAACCAACACGATGGCACTTGATAAGAGCTCATTTCTTTTCAAATATAATCATAAGATTAATAAGCTCGGTCGACCATCTTTCAACCACTAGAAAATAACTAAAATAAAAAAAATAATATAAGCACATACAAATAAAATTTCTAGAGAATTACTAGTAATTTGAATAAAATATGAATGTGACATTCCCCAACAATGATGCCACAAACTTGACCCTCTTATTTGCAAACATAAACGACAACTAATATAGCAAAATCATGTAATATAGAGTATTTCAAAACATGAAAGATGAGTTAATAACTTGAGGGCGCAGTAGAAATGTACTGATCATGTTTTAATATAGTCTCAGTGAGTACTAAAGACACATGAAATAGATATGAGTACGCCATCTTCATCACTAGATGAATGATAAAAATGAACAAAATGGTAGAACCTAAACATAATAAATCAAAGCATAATAACTAACAAAAATAGGTGCATTCTAGATTGCAAACACATGGCAAGCCAAATGACCTAACTGAAGGTAAAGGTGAGGCAAGGAATACTAAGAAATTAAAACATAAAATCTAACATACATCACCTCACCCAAGGATCTAGATTATGCCTTAATTAAGGATTTTGGATCAAGAGAAAGTACTTTAATAGAACTTTGCAAATCAAGTTGAAGATTTTCCACTAGAAGCTTTTCTAAAGAGGATCTACCACTTCCTTCTCTTGGATACTCCTTTCCACTCCTTGGTCACCTGGGGTAGAAACTTTTGATCTTAAAATTACCTCTCAAATATGGAAAAATAGTAGTAAATTTAATGCTCTAAAGCACCTAGCTACCGATTAGATTGTCTCCAAAAATCTACTCTTCAATCTATGAAGAACTCTTTTCCAAGAGCTAGATATTGTTCACCAACACCAAGCACTCGAATTGTAGTACCTCCAAAAGTATTCACACCTATCACACTTTGGATCCTCAATCTTTCTCTAGAATTAGAATAAGGAATGAGGAAGAAAGAAGAGACAATGTATAAGAGTTGGAAGAGAGAGAGGGAAGTTGTAAATAATCTGATAGAGTAGTTTTTGTCAACATATGAGATAATATTTTGGGAGGGAAAATGTGTGTGTGATGGTTAGTCATAGTGTGAAGGAGTAAGGTTATTATAGTGTGACTTAGATGCTCCTAGAAGTGCTCATCACACTGTCCTCACACCTTACTAACTAGCATGCCCATTTGCACGCTTTATTAGATTTTATTTTCCAAAATTAAAATTCCGCATCAATATTCTAAATGGAATCTTCCATTTTAATTTTCTCTCCAAAATTAAGTTCTCTCACTAATTAAATTAACTCCTTAATTTAATTAAATCAACTTAACTCTTTAAGTTAACTTGACTAATTTAATTATCATATGGTCCCAATTAAATTAACTCCTTAATTTAATAGATTTAATTTAACTTTTTAAATTAATTTAATACTTTAAATTAATTAAGCTATATTGACCAACTCTTAATTAGTCAACTTGGTCTCTTCAAAACTTTGGCCAATTACATTATCTAACTTCTTAGATAATTTCTCCATTTCTAATAAGAGTGTTCTAGGCCATTGTGTGTGACCCCACTTTAAGTTTATCAACTAATTAGATATAGGCTCACAACTCTTTGTGACTTATTGAATACAAATATTATGATTAGTCAAAGTTGTTTTAAACTAATAACTCTCTCAATTAATCAGTATTAATTGAAAAATATCTAATCTCAATAGTTGATGCCTAACATAAGCTTGTAGAGCCCAACCAATTGGATGAATTAATTTTAAGTGAACCATCAGTGCTTATGATAACTATGAAAATACGGTCCTTCTATTTTCTACC
Source organism: Jacaranda copaia (assembly GCA_014898725.1). NCBI lineage: Eukaryota > Viridiplantae > Streptophyta > Magnoliopsida > Lamiales > Bignoniaceae > Jacaranda > Jacaranda copaia. The sequence goes on from JACGDI010000003.1 coordinate 1,721,755, forward strand.
TCTTAAAAGAGGCCTAAGACAAATTATTTATCGATTTTCTAATAGCCTCAACTACTATGCATCTATTCTTAATGTTTGATTCCTAATTACAACCCCAACTTTGAAAATTTTCCTTTTTTCAAATTATCATATCACATTGCATAAGGATTTTGTGGAATCAATTAGCTTATAATACATAGGAATTCTATCCATTCTTCATAAATGAGTGAAGCAAATCCCATCTTAGTACTCATTAACCTCCATATTTAGGTAGCTTGTGCCCAACTTGAGGCCCGGGCTACTCGCTACGTGGTCGAAGCAAAATGTCATAGACTTATCCCTTATAAGCTATTGTGCGGCACTTAACCCCTCATTCGCCCCTTGCAACATTAGCTAAGTCAGCCTCACTTGGTTTGCAAATGCTCAAGTGATGTGTGTGCTAAGTGAGTTAGCCAAGTGTTAAGCACAAGAGAGAGTTGAGACAAAACTCAAAGAGGCTTTATATTACTTGAACTCTACTTGATTACAACTTCTTTTACTTCTTTCTCTATTTCTTCTCTACTTCTACTTTTTTTCTCTACTTCTCTTCTACTTGGTTCTATACAAATGAACTCTTCACTTATCTATACTAATTATGAATGGACAGTGGAGATCACTTTAATCCTATGGTCTATGTTACACTACTAGAATTTTCCCTAATCTAGAATATTCCAGAAACTTCCAGAGTTTTCTAGCAACTTACTTTAGAAACTTCTGTATAAGTTATACAAAATTTCTTCAAGTATGTACAAGGTTTTACAAGGTTCCAAAGCCTCCTAGATTAGCATTAACCTCTTTTATTTTGTTTTCTTGCACATCTTCGGTTGTGGCGTGACATCCTCTCCCACCTAAGTTAGCAATGCCTTCATCATATCAAAGCTTCAAAGTTGGTCATGAAACTGCCACAAGTTTTCCTTAGTCTACCAAGTTACCTCAGACTCGGGTTGTCTCTGCCACTTGATTAGGTACTATATACTTGGTGGAATGCCTTACCATCTCACAACTTTTGACGTTAAGACTGCCTCTACTTCTTCATCATGTGACTTCACCATAGTGAGAGGTGCTCGATGTGATTCCCCTTAGCTCAGGTCTTCCTCGTCCCTTTGGTATGGCTTAAGTATATTCAAGTGGAAAATTAAGTGAATCTTCAACGTACTTGGTAGGTCCAATCAATAAGAGACCTTTCCTACCCGTGCCATGATCTCGAATGGCCTCTCATACTTGCGAAACAAGCCTTTGTGCATTCTCTGCAATGCCTTGAAATATTAAGGCAATAGTTTCACCAAGACTTGGTCATCAATCTCGTCAGCCTACTTCTTTGTCCCTCATCAGTCTACTTCTTCGTCCTTTTGTGGGCTTTCTATAAATTTGAGTGCACTAAGTTGGATTGCTCTTTTCATGACTTAGCTATTTTTACTGCACTGGGATGCTCTAGAATCGATAATGGTTCAAGTAGTCAAATAGATTGTTTATTCTTGCCTTTATCTTATTGGCACATGAGGCACATCCGTACGTACACCTCAACCTCATCCTCATCTGAGGCAAAAAATATGCCATCTCAATAAGCACTAATGTCTTTTTTTATCTCAGGTATCCTACCCACTTAGTGTCATAGCATTCCCAAATAAGCTTCTACCTAAGGTTGTTCCACTTAGGCATGTATAAGCATTGCCCCTTGGTGTACAGTAGACCATTTCTACCCAAAATCATCCCCTCCTTAGCTAATTTCCTTAGCTCCCTAGCCATGGGATCATTCTCCAATCCCTGCTTGATTATGTCTACCATGGGCCCTTTAGTTAGGCTCACGGCTACAAATTTTACCTTGTGACTCAGGGCATCAGTGACCACTTCTGCTTTGCTGGACTTGTACTTTTCTTGGGTGGTCCATCATCCCCTTGTGCACCACTCATTGGTTCTAGCACTTCCATAATTACCAAGCACATCGACTTTGCTTTCTTGACCCCCTTAGCCAATTCCATAGCTAATAGTTGTGGCATTTTGCCATTTTTTTTTAGGTGCACTCATTATGGGTACCATGCACATCGTCTCCTTATCTAGTATAGACACCGAGTTGAAGTAAGGTATAAGGATAGCGATTACCTTGTATAGAAAGTCTATCTTTAGCATAACTTTGTAGTTATCCATCGATGCTATCAAGAAGTCCACTTGGCTCTTCCAAGTGCCCAACATCATGTCCACCCCTTTAGAAGTGCCATTGAGTAGTTTGGCACTCGTGTTCACTGTCTTAAGCTAATAGTCCCCCTTCACAATGTGTAAGCTCAATCATTTTGCCTTTTGCTCATCTACAAAGTTATGTGTTGCCCCTGTGTCTACTATCACCTTTGTGGTTATGCTATTGATGTTAGCTTCCACATATAATAGCCTCTTGCTCAATTTCATGGGTATCACCATGGCATTAATGGCATTTAACGATTGCAAAGATTTGATATAGCTCACACCTTGTTCCTGGCTACTCATTACTATCTCATGCTCTTTGGCGATAGCCGATAAGAAACCTAACTTTAGGCAGTTTTTCATTACATGCAACCCCTTGCACACATAGCAACCACCTCTTGGTACAAATGCCTTCTTCTTGTCCTCATAGTTCTTCTTTCTAGATGAGGACTTGTCATGGCTACCCTAGTGGTTTTCTTCTCTCCCCTACCTTTAGCTGAGTTACTCCTCTTATTTTTTGCTTTGTCCTTTGATACTCAGCAAATGACTTAACTGTAGCAATGGCCTTGTCTAGCATTTCATGTTCCTCTGTTACACTTCTTACCTTGCCCAACCTTGGAGACTATCGATGAAATAGAACATCAAGTTCTCTTCCACAGTATTATGTATTTAGAGCATGAGAGTCTTGAACTTCTTGACATACTCTGGAATAGTCGTTTGCTGCTTCAACTCTTATAACTTTTTTCGAGCCTCATATACGATGCTTTTAGAGTAGAAGTGCTTCTTTAGCTCCCGTTTGAAATCTTTCTAATTATCAACTCAACTCGTCCCTCTTTTAACATCAGCTTATTTTTTACATCACCATAATGTAGCAATGTTGATAAGGTAGGGAGAAGCCATCCACACCTTAGTCAGTTCATTGATAAGACTTAGGCTATCGAAGTACATCTCTATTTTCCATAAGAAGTTCTCAATCTCACCTAGGCTATCGAAGTACATCTCTATTTTCCATAAAAAGTTATCAATCTCTTGTGCATCCCTTTTCCCATAAAACATCTTGAGTTTTTAGTGGTCTACTCTCATAGCGACAACCCCAAAAGTGGTAGCCCTATTAGCTATAGCTGGACGACACAGTGTGATCTCCTTTACATCCCCTTGATGCTAGCATGGGGTATTTGAATAATACCCCAGATCTCTTCATCCATACAAGTTAGATACTTTTCCACCTCAGTCTCTATCCATGCTACTAGTTTTTTTGTCAGAGTGTCAGCATTAAGGCAAGTTTGAAGGTCTCCCTTGAATGTGTCAAGTTGTTCGAGCACGTGTTCCTCTAATATCTCGACAGTATTTTCAACTCATTTGACCTCTCATTTAACTTACCAATGGCACCTTCCTAAATAGCTCCCTCATGAGTCTTGCTCTAGTCCCGATGTTTCTTTTTGTTGTAGGTTGGCATGTTCTCACTGCCCCTCACCTTGTTCATGACTAAAATATTGTCATTGGCCATACTTAGTTCCTTCACAGCACTACTCCCAACTTGGCTCTGATACTTCCTGTCACAGACTTGTCCTTTACAAGCTACAGTATGGTACTTAGCCCCTCGTTTGCCCTTTGCAACACTAGCTAAGTCAGCCTCACCCTATTTGCAAATGCTCAAGTGTTATGCGTAATAAGTAAGTTAGCTAAGTGTTAAGCACAAGAGAGAGTTGAGAGGAAACTCAAAGAGGCTTTGTATTACTTGAACTCTACTTAATTACAACTTTTTCTACTTCTTTCTCTACTTCTTCTGTACTTCTACTTTTACTATTTCTCTTCTACTTGGTTCTATACAAGTGAACTCTTAGCCTATTTATACTAGTCTTCTCCTGAATGGACGATGGATATCACTTTAATTCTATGATCTACATTACATTTCCAAAATTTTCCCTACTCTAGAATATTCCAAAAAATACTCCAGCGTTTTCTAGAAACCTACTCTAGAAACTTTTGTACAAGTTCCACAAACTTCCTTCCAGTATGTGCAAGTTTCTACAAGGTTCTAAAGCCTTTTAAATCAACATTAACCTCTTCTGTCTAGTTTTCTTACATGTCTTCGGCTGGGGTGTGACAAAATTCATAGCATAAAGAACTAAATACAAGGTTACCATGAAACCTCAAGTCAAAGGACTAATTATATACACTATCATAAGTTAGAGATTTTTTCACTCCCGATATGCTATTATGACCTTCTCGTGGATTCTTTGAATAAGTTTTCAATGAACTTGTTCCTAACTTGCATCCTTGTCTTACATAGATTGCCCATAAAATGGTATGGGCAATATCCAACTCCTTAGAGTATGCATCGTTAGTACAAGTCTTTCTAAATCTTAGATGCCCCTTCATCTCTTAAGATTCTATGACTTGGAATATTTAGAATCATGACTATAGAGGCTTATTTTATGATCATTGTCATATGTGTGATCAAGTTTTGTAGTCTACATGATTTAAGGGCATCAGCCAAATGCATGTGAATGAAATCATAAACACATTAGATAAAGATGACCATTTTACTAAATATTATTCAATCAAGACTATTACATGGAGTAATTTTACATGCCAATCTAATTAGCTGATGGTATAATATTTCAACAATCTCTGTTGGCCCTAAAACCAATTCTCCATAGTTTTTAAGCTCATTTTTCAAGATATCCTTCAAAGACCTTTTGCATTAGGCGTTTAGTCAGTGGATCTGCTATATTCTCTTTTGAGGTAACTCTCTCATCTCGAATGTCGCCTCTATCAGTGATCTCTAAGATCAATAGATAATACCTCAAAATATGCTTGGGTCATTGATAAGATCTTGGTTTCTTTGCTTATGCAATAGCTCTATTATTGTCACAATAGATAACTACTAGCTTTGTGATGCTAGGCATTGCATCTAACTCTTAGAAAAAGTTTTTCATCCAAACACCTTTATTTACACCATTTGATACTGCAATGTATTCTGCCTCAGTGGTAGAGTTAGCCATGGTATCTTATTTGAAGCTCTTCTAATTCATTGCACTGCTATTGAGGAAAATATAAAACCAAATATGGATTTGAGGTCATGATCATTCGATTGAAAACTAGAATATGAAAACTCTTCAAGTTTTAATTCTCTATTTTAATATACAAGAAACAAATTCTTAGTTCTTCTCAAGCACTTTAGGATTGTTTTTATAGTTTTCTAGTGACTCTCACTGGGAATAGATTGATAGCTACTAGTAACATTAAGCGCCTGAGCTATAACTGGCCTTGTACATTGAACAACATAATTTATGCTTTCAATGGTGGATGTGTAAGGTATGTGGGACATTATTTTTCTCTCCTTCTTAATCTTAGGGGCCATAGACCTACAGAGATATATGCATGCCCTATTTGAACTTGCATTTCTCCATACTAAACCTCTTTTGATCTATCTCTATAGATCTGTATTTCCAATATGAAGGATGTTTCTCCCAAATCATTCATAGAGAATTATGAAGATAACCATACTTTAGTACACTCTAACATTTCTTGTTCATTCCCAATAACAAGGATGTCACTGACATAAATCACAACAAATTATTTCTAACTCCTACTAGTCTCTTATACACACATGGTTCATACATATTTTTGATGAAGCTAAATGATTTGATTGTTTTATCAATATATGTGTTCCAACTTTGGGATGCTTGTTTGAGTCCATAAATTGACAGAGTTTGTAAACCTTTTTCCTACTCTTTTGGATGTAAATCCTTTTGATTCCTCCATGTAAATTTCCTTATCAATGTTGCCATTCTGAAAAGCAGTCTTTACATCCACTTGCCAAATTTCATAGTCATGGTAAACGATTATGGCAAGTATAATCCTTATGGACTTAGGCATTACGATTGGTGAAAAGGTTTCCTTGAAGTCAATATTGGGTGTTTGAGTATAACCTTTTGTCACTAGTTTAGCCTTAAAGGTAGTCATCAACTCCAAGCTTTCACTTATAGATCCACTTGCAACCAATAGACCCTATAACCTCTAGTGGATCTACTAATGTCCATACTTTATTAGAATACATGGAGCCTATTTTGGATTTCATGGCCTTAATCCAATATCCCGAATCCATGTTTAACATAGCATTCTCAAAGGTCTTTAGATCCCTATTCATTTGGCCCATCTCATGAAGGAATTCGAACTTTTTGAGTTGCTTCTTGATTTAGTCCAACCTTTTAAAAGTTGTGTAGTAGACTCAAGATGCTTTTTTATTTCTAAAGCTTGTGAGATTGTATGATCATCTTGAATTTTATCAAGTTCAACACCAACAACTTCTCTATCTAAAAGAAACTTCTTTTCTGAAAAGATGGCATTTAAATCACCTTTTTTTTCGAGGAATCATAGAAGTATTAACTTAAAGACTCTTTTAGATATCCCACAAACCTGCACAAGATGGATCTCATATCCAACTTGTCTTTCACTGGTCGTTTGTCACAGGTGGGAGATCCCTAAACTTTTAAATAAGAATAAGAGAGTGCTTTGCCATACCACATCTCATGTCATGTTTTTGGCATTGACTTTGAGAGAACTATGTTTAGTATCTTTACCTCTATGTAAAGGGTGTATCCCCAAAAAGAGATAGGGATATTGGTAAAGCTCATCATACAATGTACCATTTTTCCTATCGACTACTCTATTATGTTGGGGTGTAACAAATGACATCCATTGTGAGAGCATCCAATTCTCACTTAGATAATCCAAAAATTCGATACTTAAGTATTTTTTTCCTTGATTCGATCGATGAGCCTTGATACTAAGTCCAATTTATTTTTACACTTCATTCTTATACTCTTCAAACTTTTCAAAGGCTTAGGACTTGTACTTTAGGATACACATGCCGAACCAAGTGAAATCATCAATGAAGGTAATGAAATAAGAATAGTTTTCTCTTACACTAACTCTTAGTGGACCACAAATGTCCATATAGATTAAATCTAAAGGACTAGTGGATCACTCTATTTATCCTACAAAAGGAGCATTGATCATTTTTCCTTTTAAACAAAACTCACAAGTAGGTAAGTCCTCTAATCTACTAACATTTAGTGATTTGAGGGCTAGTAACTTGTTCATCCTATTCTTAAAAATATGTCTATGTCCAAGTCTAGCATGCCAAAGGTATGCATTTTCTTGGTTATCTAATTTTTTTTTGTTGCTTTTTTGAATGTGTATAAGAGATGGTTGAGAATCTAGAATATATAGTCCTTTACATAACACACTAATAGCTACCAAAGAACCATTTTTCATTGCTTTCAAATTCTCATCTTTGATTGAAAAATAATATCCTTTATTATCCAAAATGGGAATTAAAACTATATTTTTAACAAGATTCAGTATATAAAAACAAGGATCAAGTACAATCATAGCTTTCCCTAAGTTTAACTTTACTATGCCTTTGGCTATAGCAGCAACGTTTGCTTCATGGCCAAGGTAAAGGATCATATCCACTTAGAATCCATATTCTCTCTACCTCTATAACAAATTGCAAAGATGAGAACCACATGCGGTATCAAATACCTAAGAGAAAGAATTGGTAGTTGAGTTCACTTTAGTGAAGAACATACCCTTCCCAAAGGTTGCAAGATACTCCTAGTAATTTTGTTTCCAATGGAATCCTTCTTATCTTTTTTATTTTTCTTAACCCTACTGGACTCTTTCAATAGTTGTTTCTCCTTCGAAGAAGAGCCATTTTTCTTCTTATTCTATTTCTTCTTGCCTCTAAGCCTTTAGATTGGGCGGAGGAGGTAATCATTAAAGGCTTATTTTCTTCATTGTTACCTCCGCGATTACCAACATATGGACCAATTCCTTGATAGTGATCTCTTGCTTAGATTTGTTAAAGTTCATCACAATTTGGTCAAATAAACTTGACAATGATTGTAATATCAAATCAACATAGAGGTGTTGTCCTTGACCACTTCCAAAGTAGTGAGCTTCTCAATAAGCCCAATCATTTTGAGGCCATTATCATGGACACTTGACCCCTTATCCTTTCTAGTCCTAAAGGGATCCTTCGATAGTATGTATCGTTCATGTCTAGTTTTCACATCATAGAACTCTTGCATGTGTAAATGAATCTCTGAGGTACTTTTCATATTTTGTTGGGACTTTTGGAGCTTATTAGACTGGATGTCATCATAAGGCAATAGGTTTGAAGGTTATTCCCTACCTATTTAGTGAATGTTTCATGTGCCTCTTGGTCGGTATCATCACCAAGGGTACTTAGTGGACTTTTAGTCAAGATATATGTCCTTTTCTCACAATTAAGAGCAATCTTGAGGTTTCTAAGCCAAACGCAATAGTTTAGTTTCCAAAGTGATGCAGCGAGGAAGAGAATATAAACATTTGATTGAATTTTGATATTGAAAATATAATTGTAGTTTTTCAAGCATGTTTTACTACTACTATTTTATCAAATTCCTTGCCCTCATGAGAAATTTAGAAAATCATATTTCCTACTAAGAATTAAGGCCCAAAGGCATCACTTTTGGACCCATGACTCGTGAGACACCCTATTATGATCCTAAGGCAAGTAACTTTTACTAATTGCCTCTCTATGCAATCCTTAGTGTGTTTTGCTTCACTTTCCATATAGGCCCCCGACTCATGCGACATCTATTTTACTAAGCATTAAGTTGGACCTACCAATCCTCTTTAATTGTGCACCTAACTATGAACATTCCACGACTCATGAGATAATTCCATAGTAAGGTCACATTAAAGTGCATCTCATGCTAAGGTAGTGATCATAGCTTTCCAACAAAAATGTGTCCCACCACTTATGAGACAACACGTAACTGTGGTCGCATCTCATGTCACACAGCTATTGGTAAGAGGCTTGGATTATTGAATCCTATTTAATTTATCCATTTTGACTTAATACTAATTGAACTTCGACACTTTTTAGTGAGAGATATTTATTTGCTTGAACGATTTCATCATTTTATCTTTAAGGGTATCAAAATCAAACCCAACCTAATGACTAGACCATGACCTACCGGAAAATTATTAGGTTTAGGTTTGATATTTTTGGATTTGGGCCAAATTAGGACGGACCAAAAACTAACCTGAGAAAAAAGAATAAGGTTGAGCTGGTTTTGGTTCAACCCACTAAACATGAAAATAATAAGTGGGTGACTTAATAATCCAACCTAACCTAACCTAACATAACCCAATCCAAAAATAATTGGCTAATTAAAATAAAATCTAAATTTAAAAAATATATATACAATAATCTAAACCAAGAAAAAAAACTATATCCAAAATTTCAAAAATCTTAAAATCTCCAATGCACACCAAAAGAAGATTTCTTTGTGGAGTTTTGGGTTATAAATTAATGGAGGAAACTAGCTGCTAGTACAAAGAAGGTTTTGGATTTGTTGGCTGTTATAAATTATATTTGGACTTTAATTTGAAGTTTTTGTTTTTCAACTTTGATGTTACTATTTAGTAGTTAATTTTGTATTGATGGTTGTTATTAAAATTGTTTATTGAACAATGGTTTATTACTTTTTGTATTTGGAGTAATTATGGATATGACAAGTTTTAAATTTATTATGTTTCTTATTTTCTTAGACCTTATGATTATTTAGAATTATAAATTCTAATGGTAGATCAAACTTTTACTCAATTATAATGTTGGAATTTACTAGTATGAAAAATAACATATATAGATCAGGTTAGGTTGGGTCAAGTTTATCAGGTTGTTGGGGAACCTAATTTAAAATTAGATCAACCCAAACCTGACTTAATTTTTTATAGGTTAGGTTATGGTTAAGCCTTCTCGGTTTAGCGCCGGATTGGGTTGGGATTTGCTATTTTTATGTTATACCCTTACCTCAATCCAACCCTAACCCCCCCAACCTACCCAAATTGACACCCTAATTATCTTAGCTTATTTCGGTTGTCTATTCAAAGCATGCATCTCCATACATCTATAGGATAAAGAAAACATAAATAAGTAAATAGACCTGGCATTCTCCTAAAGTTGGGATGATCATGAGCTTTAGCCAAGTAGTGCATTTAGAGCTATAGGTGCATTGCTTAATTAATTTAGGTAGGTTGATTAAATTAATAGATCTTATCTATGATATGAATATATCCCATACCTTTATGGATGTTCAAGCCTCTTTGATCCTTTTGGCCTTCTTTCAACAATGAAGAAATCTCATCACCTAGGAGTTCTACTCTCATAACAATTGCAGATAGAAAATCAAGAGGCATGCAAACCCCACTTAATACAAGTCATTCAATCAACACTAAATTTTAATTCAACCAAATTAAAAGCTCATGTTCATTCTTATACATCTATTATCCATTCAACAATCAAATGAATAATAACTAGAATTGACAATCCATTAATTAAGAGTTTATCACCTAAAGAATTAGTTATAGGCAAAATTTAGAATAACACTTTTGCATTCTAATTTTGCACAAAACTTGAAGAGTTACTTAAACTTGATTTTAAAAGCATAGCAAAATGTCCAACATTGCTTTGAGTACTTACAAATATTTGTGCATAAAAATCAGGATGAAATAATGAAGTTTAGCAAGTCAAAAGCACCAAAATAGCACAAAACACATGCTTAGGCAACTTTTGGGTGAGCAACTGGCTTGTTAGTGCCTAGGTGTGCTAGCAGATATGTGCACGATATGCCTATTGTTGTGCCAAGCTACTGCCACATGGGTGGCAGCACTGCCTCTAGATTGCCAAGGCAACCATTTTGTGCTATTTACTAGCCTAAACCACATGGGCATTTCCATAACATTATTTCACACATTTTGACAAATTTCTGGATTCTAAACACCTTTAAGAACTAGAAATTAAAGTGCTCAAAATTCTTCAAAAATTAAATCTAAAAGAATCATTATTATTCAAATAACTTCAAGAAGCTCTAATTGAATTAGATCCAAAAATTTCCAAAACCCTTTTAAGCAATTATCAACTTGCGAAAACAACATTTAACATCATCTCATGCTAAATCTAAAATCAAGTAAGGCACTAGGATCCAATTATAAAAATTTTAAAAGTATGAAATTAACCAGTGCTTACAAGCATACCAAAGATCAAATCATGCTAGGGATTCAGATTTGGTGAGAGCATTACCTTGAAAAGAAAAATCCAAGAGAGATTTGTGAACTCTTCACAATTCCAGAAACTATCTACCATTGCTGTAGCTGGAAAAGTGCAAAAATCGCCTAACCAAAACTACTCCAAAAATTCCAAAAAAATTAATAGAGCTTCACAACACCTTGAAGAACTTATTGTAAAAAAATTGGATAAAAAATAATTCTGAAACTCCCTGGAAAAATTCACCAAATTAGACTCTGTGTAGGTAGATCTCCAAATCAAGCAAACTCTCTTGTTTGCCTCTATTGTTATAATCCACACACCAATTAAATCTTCCCAAATCTCCAATCTATAATCTGTAATAAGAAAGTAGATTTGCATTAGTGGAGGCTAATTTTAGGTAGGGAAGAGGAAGAAGAAAGCAAAGCTTTCAACATATGAATCTAATGCTTGCTAGAGATTTTTGGAGGAAAATCGCAGAGAATCTAATTCTTCACAAATGGTGGATATGGTGGCCGATCCTCTCTTTCTCTCTCTATATATATCTATATATCTATATATCTATATATAGATGCTGAATGGTGTGATGCTAAGGTGGCATCACACCTTCCATGAGAAGGGGCAGCCAAGTGGGGTGCCAAGATGGCAAATTAAATTCAAATCTCATTTGAATTTCATGTGCATTTTAATTACATTTGAAATCTAATTCCAAATTAATTAAGATGCTACTTCAAACGAACTTTTCATTTGAATATTTCCTCCAAAATTCATTCTTCCCATTAATTAAATTAAACTCTTTAATTTAATTAAATATCCTTTAACTTAACTCTTTAAGTCAAACTAACTTAACTCTTTAAGCTTAATTTGCTAACTTAATGCTTTAAGTTATCTTGACCAATTGATGGTCATGTTTACACCAAATAATTAACTCTTTAATTATTGATCTAATTTAACTTCTTAAATTAATTGATTAATTTAACACTTAAATTAATCAAGCTAAAAATGACCTTGAAAATTGGCAACTTAAATTCGGTCCACTGGGAGTTAGTTTTCTAACACTTAAAAAATTTTCTCCATCAATTAGAAAGCTAATTGGCTTTTGTGTGTAACTCAATAGGTTTTACCATTCATTGGACACAACTTCTTGTAATTTTTGGATATCTAATATTCAGTTTAAAACTCTTTTTAAACTAATTGACTTAATTTAATTAATCTCATTAATTGAAAAGTACCCAATTTTCATGGTTGATATCCAACCTCAAGCCCATGGAATCCAACTAATTGGCTGAAATGAATATTTTGGAAAACCATTATAGCTTTATGCATACCATCCAAATATGGTTTTTTCGTCTCCTATCTCCCGAAAGAGACCAAGGGCAAAATATTTGTCAGCTCTCTAATAACCTCGATACTATGTCTCTATTCTTAATGTTCGAACACATACTGTGACCTCACCTTTTAAAAACGTCTTTTTCAAATTGTTACACCACCTTGCACAAGGATTTCTGAGAATTGATCATTATTAAATGCATAAAAGATACACTTACTCTTCATAATAGCAAAGAGTCAGATTCCATCTTGGATCTCAAAAATCTCTATGCCAAGTAGCTTATGCCCAATCTCAATCTGAAAGATCCGCTAGGTGGTTAAGAAAGAATCAAAGCATGAGGACCAGATACAAGATTACCATGGATCCTCAGGTTAGAGGACTATATGTACTAGGATAAGTGGGTGAATTAGCTATTACTAACTTGCCACTATATCTATCTTATGGATTCTTCGGTGGGTCTTCAGTGCCTTGTTCTCAAATAAGCACCCATTAATATGCACATGTTTCTCATACAGTTGCTCATGAAATGGAGCAATATCCAACACTTGGATTTATGCATCATTAGTGCAAATCTATCCGAATCTTAGATGCCTTATCTCTTAAGATCCTATGACTTGGAATATTTGAGATCACAATCATGTGAAACTTATCCATGGTCACTAAACTAAGTCCAGCAGTCTTAGGTGATCTAAGGGATTTATCCAAATGTCAGTGAAGTGAAATAAAGCATAAGATGAAGATAGCCATATAAAGAATATCATTCAATCAAGATTATTTTTACAAGGAAATAGCTTTTGCAAGGCTAATCCTATTGGCTTGCAGGATAGTATTCCAACAAAACCAACATCTAGCAATAGAATCAAAACTCATTCGAACATAACTAAATCATTATCTAGCAAATATTAACATATTTCAATTCAACATATAGAGAGTCACATACATCAACTCTGAAATCTTAAATCCATTTATTGAATCAAGAAATTAGAATCCTAGAATCAATTCATTACAATAAATCCAAATTTAGGTAAAGGTAAGGCAAGGATCCAATAATAGTAGAAAATCAAAAACATAAAATCTAACTTACATCACCGCACCCAAGGATCTAGATTATGCTTTAATAAAGAATTTTGGATCAAGAGAAAGTACCTTGATAGAACTATGCAAATCAAGTTAGAGATTTTCCACTAGAAGCTTTTCTAAAAGGGATCTACCACTTCTTGATCTTTGATACTCCTTTCACTCCTTGGTCACCTATGAAAAAAACTTTTGGCCTTAAAATGATCTTCAAAGTGTGGCAAAATAGCAACAAATTTTGTGCTCTAAAGCACCTAGTTGCCAGTTAGATTGTCTCCAAGAATCTCCTCTTGAATCTACGATGAACTTTTCTCCTGGAGTTAGATCTTGTTCACCAACACCAAGCACTCAATTGTATTACCTCCATAGGTATCCACACACCTATCACACTCTAGATCCTCACTCTTATGTTAGAATTAGAATGAGGAAGTTGGAAGAGCGAGAGCGAAGTTGCAAAGAATATAGGAGTTAGTTTTTCTCAACACATGAGATAATATTTTGGTAGGGGGGGAATGTGTGTGTGGTGGACGACCATAGCGTGAGGGAGTGAGATGTTTATAATGTGACTTAAATGCTCCTAGAAGCATTCATCACGCTATCATCACACCTTGCCAACTAACATGCCCACTTTTATGCTTAATTGTATTTTAATTTCCAAAATTAAAATGCCAAATAAATATTTTAGATGAAATTGTCTAATTTAATTTTTTCTCCAAAATTGGATTCTCTCACTAATGAAATTATCCCCTTAATTTAATTAAGTCAACTTATCTCTTTAAGTTGACTTGACTAATTAAATTATCACATGGTCTCAATTAAATTAACTCCTTAATTTAATTGGTCTAGTTTAACTCTTTAGGTAATTCACTTAATTTAACACTTTAAATTAATCTACCCACTATGACTAACTTTCAATTAGTCAACTTAGTCTATTACAAATTTTGATCAATTAAATTATCCAACTCCTTAGATAATTTCTCCATATCTAATTGGTATGTTCTAGACATTTTTGTGAGACCTTTTAGGTTCACTAATTCATTAGACATGGGCTCGCAACTCTTTGTAACTTATTGAATATCAAATATTATGATTAGTTTAAATTCTTTTAAAATAATTACTCTCTTAATTAATCACTATTAATTGAAGAGTACCTAATCTTCATAGTCGATGCCTAGCACAAGTCTTTAGAGCCTAACCAATTGGACCAATTGATTTTAGGTGAACCATTATTGCTTATGATTACCATGCAAATATGGTCCATTTTCTATCCCCCAAAAGAGGCTTAGAGCAAGATATTTGTTGGTTTCCTAATAGCTTCAACTACTATGTATCTATTCTTGATGTTTGATTCCTAATTATGACCTCAACTTTGAAAATCCAAATTGTCACGTCACCTTACTCAAGGATTATTGGAATCAATCATCCTAAAATACAAAAGAGATCAAACCATTCTTCATTAATAGGTGAAACAAATCCCATCTTGGTACTCACTAATCTTTATACTTAGGTAGCTTATGTCTAGAATAAACACCAGGCGACCCACAACATGGTCAGAGTGAAATCAAATCTCAAGGACCTAAGTACTAGGTTACTATGGAACCTCAAATCAAATGACTAATATATGTTCTATCGTATGATAGAGAATTTTCCACTACCGACATGTCACTAAGGCTACCTAATAGATTCTTTGAGCGAGCTTTCAGTGAGATTATTATCTAATAAGCATGCATTAACATAAATCCATGTCTTATAGAGATTGCCTATGAAATTAGGCAAAATCCAACTCCTTGGAGTATGCATCATTAGTGCAAGTTAATCCGAATCTTAGATGCCTCGTCTTTTAAGATTCTATCACTTAGAATATTTAAAATTATGACTACAAAGACTTATTTCATAAACACCATCATATACATGACCAAGTCTTGCAGTCTTATATGATTTAAGGGCTTCAACAAAATACATATGAAAAAAAATCATTAATGTATAAGATGAAGATGGTCATTTTACTAAATATCATTCAATCAAGATTGTTATGTAGGGTAGTTTTATAAGCCAATCTAGGCAAGGCAACAGACATCTAATTGATAGATTATGGATATTATTATTGTATATAGATAACTATCGCCCTTTGATCCCAATCCATCATGCCTATGCAAAGATTGTAATGCCTAGACCTATTAAGTATATCTTATACTATCAAATAACCTCACTAGTTATCTCTTAATCTTATGGAATGGCTATACATGATTTCTCCTAGGTGTTGATTGTCAATTATCACCTCTTTTGTTGGGTGATCAAGCTAAGGAGGAGATTAAGCATAACATAATCAACAATAATCCATGAACATTCAACATGAAATTTATAATCAAATTCATAAATCACCAATATATGTTCACAATTCTTAATTACACCATAAAAACCTAGCTTAGATATATAATTTTCTAGCGAACTAATATTCTTACAAAATAAATACAAAATCATGAAAAAATGAGAGAAAAGAAAACACTAAATCCTCTGTGAATAGTGAGCCATCCTTCAATGAGCTCCTTTTGATCTTTTATGTTGATTAAAGAGACTAGTATCTAGGCTAGAAAAAAGAAAAGGAGTGTGTAACAAAAGGATCCTTAAAATAAAGCAAGTGAAGCTAAATCATAACTTGAATACACATCTCCCAAGAATCAAATCATTATGTAAAATGGATTTGGTAGAAGATAAATACCTTGATTGCTCAAAAATCTAAGGTAGAATGGAAGAAAGATTTGAACACTTCATGATTGTCTTCTTCTAGCATAGTTGAAATGTGGCAACTTTTGCCCTATCAAAACACCTCCGAATTTGCTGAAATTTGGACAACACCTCAACACCTTGAGGAAGACTCAGCTTAAAATTAAGCAAAAAATATCGGTAAGTACCTCAAAGATGCCTCCGAAGTCTTTGCCATTGCAGTGGATCTTCCAAAAGCAAAGCTATCCAATTGTCTAACCTCTAATGTGATGATCCACACACCATAGGCAAATCCCAATCAATCATTAATCAGCTGGAAAACCAAGGAGTGAAGAAATGATAAAGGCTGAATTGAGGAGTGAGAGTGAAGATGAGAGGTGAGAAACTTCAACACATGAGTGAATTACACAATTTGGAGAAAAAAGGGAATCTAGCACGCATGCTTGCATTGTGGCTGCCCACCCTCTGTTTATAGAGAAGGGAATGTGTGATTCTAGTTGGCATCATACCTCCCATGAGCTGAGGTGCCACCTAAGCAAAGCATGGAGCATGTCAAATGTTAATTTCTCTTGCATTTGAATTTTATTTGAAATCTTCATTTTATCTCATGAAATGTCATCCAAATAAATTTTAAATGCACTTCAAATGAACTCCATTTGAATTTTCCTCCAAAATAAAATTTCACATTAATTAAATTAACCCCTTAATTTAATTAATTGGACTTGACTTTAACTCCTTAAGTTAGAAAGTGTTAACTTAACCTCTTAAGTTAACTTGACTAATTGATAGTCATATAGCACCAATTAAGTTAACTTCTCAATCTAATTGGAGTAATTTCACTCCTTAAATTATTTTTATCAATTTAACAATTAAATTGATCAAATCAAAATGATCAAAAATTAGTTAACCATTTTTCTCCATAAAATTGGTCATGTGGAATTTTCTAACTCTTAGAAAATTTCCTTCATCAAGTAGAACTTTTTATTGGTTTTTGTGTATAACTCATTAGGTTCTACCATTCATTAAACATGGGCTCACAACTCTTGTAATATTAAGAATATCAAAATATTTATATTAATTTAAACTCTTTTAAACTAATGACTTAATTGAATTAATCTTTATTAATTTAAGAGTACCCAATTTTCATGGCCAAAGTCCAACCTTAAGCCCATGGAGCCCAACTAAATTGGCCAAAATAAATACGCACTTGGTGAACCATTCTAGCTTTGCTCTTGCCATGCAAATGCTATTCTTCCATCTCCTATCTCTCGAAAAAAATTTAAGGCAGGATATTTGCCAGCTTCTTAATAGTCTCGATAACTATGTTCTATTCCTAATGTTTGATTCCTCTTTTTGACATTATCTTTGAAAAACTCCTTTTCTAAATTTTCAAACTATCTGGAACAAGAATTTTTTGGAATTGATCATTATAAAATACATAAGAGATGTACTTGCCCTTCATATTAATGAGGAGATAGACCTATCTTGGATCTCACAAATCTTTATATCTAAGTAGTTTATATACAATCTCAACCTGAATGATCCGTAGAATGGTTAAGGAAAAGTCAAAGCATGAGGATCTAAGCATAAGATTACCATAGATCTTGAGGTCTAAGTACTAGACCTAGAGCACGAGAGAAGTCTAAGGCTGCTGTCTAGCAGTTAAGTTAAGAAGAAAGTCACCCCGCTACTCTATGCTTACCCATGCCTAGCTCTACTCTAATGAAGTTACTTGTTTTCAAGTATAAATGCCCCTAGGGGGTTGCCTACCATATCTCTCATATGCACTAGCGTAAGCTAGAGAACTTGTCATTATTGACTTGCTACTATGGCTATTTAGTGGATTCTTCAATAGGCCTTCGGTGAACTTATTCTTTAATAAGCACCTACTAACATGCACCTATGTCTAACATGGATTAATCATGAAATGGAACAATATCCAACCCCTTAGATTCATGCATTATTAGTACAAGTCTATCTGAATCTTAGATAAAGGTATTTGTAGCACTAAGATCCAAATATTTTCAAAAACAAACTGAATAAACTAGTCCACACAACACCACAAGGATCTAGATATGCATAGGATTCAGATTTATAATAGGAAATACCTGGGTGAAAGTAGAAAATTTGAACAGCAAGAAAACTCTCTTCAATCATCAAACAAGCTCTTCACTGGTGTAGCATAATTACCATTGATTTTCCCTAGATGGACGCTTCCGTTTTAACTAAAATTTTTACTAAAACTCCTTAACCCTTTGAAGATTCTTCAATCTAAATTTCAAGCTGATCAAACACCACAGGTACTCCCAGAAGAAGCAAAAATCGGCTGCCAAAAATTGTTCTAGTCAAGAGTAAAAGCAACCAAAATAGATTATCTCTAATGTAAATGTCCACACACCAAATCTATAGCCTATTCTCTACCAAAAGGCTGGAAAATCTATAGAGAATGAGGGGAGGAAGGCTGGGGATATTGAGGTGGAAGGAGGAGGGAGTAAGAGAGAGTGATGGGAGGCTAACAACTTAGATTCCCACTACACAATATTGTTGAGAGAAAATCACACAAAATATGCACACCTCACATACATTTGGCCAGCTACTCTACCCATCCATATATAGGAGTGGTCACACACCTCCTACAAGGAAGCAATGCCAAGTGTCCCTTACTTATGTGGCCACTAATTTTCTAATTAGTGAATTTAATTGAAGCACAAATTTCATCTAATGAAATGTCTTGCAATTAAATTCTATTTCTTATTAAATGAAGTCTTCATTTAATAATTCTCCCAAAAATTATCTCTCCAACTTAATTAAATTAAACACTTTAATTTAATTAATAATCGTTTGACTTAACTCTTAAGTTAAAATGCTTAACAATTTAAACTAGTCAAAATTAACTCAACCCTTAAATTCATTTTGACCAATTGATAGTCATGTGACATCAATTAATTAACCTTGAATTAATTAATCTTAATTTAACTCTTAAATTAATTTGATCAATTTAACATTTAAATTTATCAAGCCAGAATAACTACAATTTTACCTCCTCCAAAAATCGATCATGAATTTTCTAATTTTTCAAAAATTCTCCTTTCTTCAATAGACCATGTCATTGGCTTTTGTGTGTACCCCATTAGTTTCTACCATTCATTAGATATGGGCTCACAACTCCTTGTGACTTTTGGAATATCAAATATTCACTTTAGTTTAAACTCCTTTAAACTAAGCAACTCAATTTAATTAATCTCATTAATTGAAAATTACCTACTCTTCATGATTGATGTCCAACCTCATGCCCATGGAACCCAACTAATTGGTCGAAATGAATACTCTTGAAGAACCATTTTAGCATTACACATACCAAACAAATATGATCCTTTCGTCTCCTATCTCCTAAACAGGCCTAGGGTAAGATATTTGTCAGCTTCTTAATAGCCTAGATACTATGTTTCTATTCTTAATGTTTAATTCCTTTTATGACCTCATCTTTGGAAACCCTTCGCAAATTATCACGTTACCTTGCGCAATGATTCCTTGGAATCAATCATTATAGAACATATAGGAGATGCACTCGCCCTTCACAAAGACGAGGAGTCATATTCCATCTTGGATCTCACAAACCTCTACGCCAAGTAGCTCATACTCAATCTACACGCAAAAGACCCTCTAGGTGGTCAAGGAAGAGTCAAAGCATGAGGACTAGATACATGGTTACCATGGACCCTTAGGTTATAGGACTAATAATATGCACTAGTGTAAGAAGGAGAACTAGCCACTATCGATTTGCCACTGAGACTATCTAGTGGATTCTTCAGTAGGTCTTTAGTGCCTTGTTTTCTAATAAGCACCCACTAACATGCACCTATATCTCATAAAGTTGCTAATGGAATGGAGCAATATCCAACTTTGAATTTATGCATTTTTAGTGCAAGTTTATTTAGATCTTAGATGTCTCATCTTATAAGATCCTATGACTAGGAAGATTTAAAATCATGACTGTGTGAGATTTATTACATGTTTACCAAATCAAATCCCGCAATCATAGGTGATCTAAGGGTTTTATCCAAATGCTAATAAAGTGAAACAAAGCATAAGACAAAAATGACTATAGAAAGAATATTATTCAATCAAGATTGTACCATAAGTAAAATAGTTTATAAGGCCAATCTCATTAACTTGCAGGGCACTATTCCAACATTAGATGCTCTATCTTATAAGATTTTATGACTTGAAGTATTTTAAGACCACGATCATGTAAGACTTATTTCATAATCACCACCAAATGCATGACCAAGTCTTGTAGTCTTTTGTGATTTAAATGCTTCAATCAAATATTAGTGAAGCAAATTAAGCATAAGATAAAGATAATCATTTATTAAAAATATTATTCAATTAAGATTTTATGACAAGTGAAATAATTTACATACCAATCTAATTAGTTGTGGGGCACTATTCCAACAAAAAGATTATCAAAATTTTAGAAAGAGTGAGAAATTAAACTTGTAGAAGTTAAAATGATTGTGGAAGATTATTCCTTTAAAATCAACTAACTTGAACCATAAGTAAAATTTTTCAATGAAGAAAAAAACTAAGCTTAGTGAACAATACAAGAAAAAAGTGATATTACTACACTACTTTTCCTACACTTTTATATAAGTGTAGTAACTTATATGCCTCCCTATATTTTTCGATTAAGTGAAGGAAAGATAAAACAAATACTTTTTATTTAATTTTTTATTCATAAAAAACATGTTGGGGGACAAAAATTGGCTCCAAATTTTTCCCTATACTTTCATAAAAGAGTAGTAATGAATATTTCTCCCTATATTTTACTATTAAGTGCAGTGAAATAAAATACAAAATTTTTTATTTACAAAAAGATGGAGAAATTTTCACTCCAAAACCTTTTCTTCTCTTTGTTTTTTTTTTAATTAACTTTTCCTTTGGCTCCCAAGTCTTTCTGCTAAACTAAAATCCCTAAATCTACAAACACAGAAAAATTCACTCTTCTCTCTCGACTATTCCTCCCCAAACAAATCTTCATCTTCATTCATGTATTAGAAACGAACTTTCAGTTGAAGAAACCCTAGCCTGATGATTTCTCAATTTCTTTGCTTTAGAGAATTGATTTGCGCAAGGATTTTGCAGCTAAGCTGATTTTCTTCTCTGGCATGTCTTATAACTTGTATATATGGAAATAATTAGTTTTTTTAGAGGGTTTTATGCTGGTGTTGAAATAAAAAATGGGACTGAAATTTTGATTGTGAGTAATTATTTAAGAAATTGAATTGGGAATTCTTTTGATTTTTTAGTTTCATGTTTCAAAATAAATATAAGTGAAATAGCATGGTGGAGAAACACTGTTGTTGCTTCCTCGTCGACCTTTGGAGATTCTGACATTGTATATAAATATATATCTCAGCTCTGTATTGGTAGTTGTTGATGCTTGAAGATTATCAGGGAATCCATTTATATATGTTGTGGATTTGGAAGTTAAGATATTGCAGTTGGAAGAGGGATGGAGATGAAAAAGTGAAAAGTTAAGCTGAAAGTTGAAACCAGTTGTTCATAAAAATGGTGAGGGGCAAGGATATGGGGTATATGCCAGATGTGGTGTTGGAATTCTGGCTGGAGGGCGTAACAGTGGAGAACTTTTTATGGGAGGGGATTGATTTAATTTAATTAATTATGGAGTTGAGTACATTAGAGTGAGTGATTTGATTTAAATGACAGTAGGGAGCTTAGCATTTTTTCTGTTGCATATGCTGGAAATGGAATGTGTGGGATGTTGATATGTAGGTGACTAAATGGTCAAATAGTTGAACTAATTGTTGAACTTGACTTCTGTCTCTTAGGTTTCCTGTATGTGTTTGTGTGTTTATTTGTTGGGTGCATGTTTGTGTGCCTATCTGTGAGTAAGAATGTGCTTGAATATGTAAGAATGTGGGTGCCTGGAAAGCTGATTGCATGTTTATGTGTTTGAGCTAGTAATCGTTCATCAGATTCGAGAATATAAAATTGGAAGAAAAGTTTGATAAAAATTTTGATAGATTGCATGACTCTTAGTTGTCTTATGTTCTTAAGAGGTCAAAATTGTAATTCTCATGCATGATATTATTCACTAATTGTTAATTTTTATTGATTTTTCAGGTTTGTGTTGTCAATAGTGTAGAAGGCTCTTTAAAGTAAAAAACAATGTCTAAAAATTTGGAGTTTATTGTGATGCTTATCTTAAGTTTGTGTTACAAATAGAGATTGCTCATAAAATCATTCATGATATCCAATCCCTATTTTTATAGCATTTTAAGAAGACAAGTTTTTTAAGAAATTTATGTGTCTTTGGAAAAACAAGGAACTAAGTAAAATGAAATAATAAATGCCTATTTTTATTATGCTTGAATGAATTTGTGGCTATTATTGGAGTAATTGATGAGGCTTTTTTTTGTTCCCTCATTTTCAGTTTTTTCTTCTTTAGTGGAAAGTTTATGTGCAGGCTTGTTTTTTCATATTTTAACTCAGACATAAAATAAAGGTATGCTTCTGTCTTCGAATGCTCTTTTGTTAATTATGATGTTGTGTTTAATTACTTGACATTTATTTGAAGAAAATATTAGATGGCAAAACCTGTTTCATTGCTATGATGGTATGCATGTGATGTGTTGGAGCCGTGTTATATGCAATCAGTGTACTGTACTATTTTCAGTTGTGAGGTATTTCATTAATGGAACATGAAAACCAATTGAATTTTCAATTTTAGTGTGTTTTTTGGCCTGAAACTATTTAACAGAAACACATTTTACATTTCCAACTTTCGCTTCATTAAGTTGACCCCACTAGTCTAAATAAAATCTCATTTTCATGCAAAAACCCAAGCAAAGGATTTTTGATAGTTGACATATTAGATGTCAGAATTAAAAAAAAAAATGAGACACAACACCACCAAGTTTCGTGTGTAATATATATAATACATTGCCCATTTTATCATTGTGGTAGTTAATCTTCAATAGTTTTATAATAAAACTTAAGATGGAAATAAGTGGTGTTGCTTGCAAAACCTTATGTGTGCGTGTATATTTGACCATCTTATTGTGGTCATGTTTTTGTTTATAATAAAAGGTCTGGGTCCAATATTTGGCCACTATATACATGTATTAATCAATAAGTATGGCTAAAATATTCCATTTTAACTATGTGTATATACATACTTATACATACATACATATATATCAAAAAGTTTACATGTTTTCAAACTTTCTTTCTTAGTTAAACTAAACACCTCAAAGTAGTTAACTATGTGTATATACATATATATATTCTATGCATTTAGTTTATAAAAGAGTAATTATATGAAATATTAATAAATAAATTTAATATATTACTTGAGTTAGATACTTGATTTGATCTATGGATAGCTTGCTTACCTCTCAAAAAACAACTATAATATGCTACTGCCTACTGTTTATAAAAGATAGCGAGAAATAAATAGTAGCATGTTTCTAATATTCTCCCCCTCAATATGCAAACTTTAAAATCTATTAGTACTTTTAGGAAAGATAGCATAAAATTATTTGGTATACCCTATCATTCAGATACAGACTTTGAATAGAGAAGAATTGGTAAATTAAGATAAAAGGTTCTGCCAAGATTATTTGTATGCAAACAGCCAAAGCAGTCAAAAAGAAGTGATCTAACTGAACTGATGACTAGAACTGCCATTGCCTCCTAGCAGTCCTTAATTGCCTTCGATATCAGTAGTGATCTTTACACTACGAAAACAAAATTCCCACTCCTTTTTGTCGGTATATACTCAACTACTCAGCTGCTCATCATTTTTTATGCTAGCCTTCATGGAAAGATTAATAAATTAAATAAATAACTTTAATTAATTCAATCTATGCATTCAAGAGAAGATAATATACTAATATTTAACTAGATAAATAGCTTTATATATTATTAATTTTTTTTCTTTTAAGACTTTTTAATACCTTTAAGGTCCCACTAATAGCTACTAAATCATCAATGACCAGTGTCTTTTCCCCTTGTTGTAATGCATCTCTAGACAATCCTTACCATATTACCACTCATAAGCTTAAGAGATTATTAAAACAAAACATCTGTTAAATTTAATTATTTAATATATAATGATTATTTGTTTGAAAGAATACTATAGTTATAAGTAATCATTCAACTTTTCAGTAAAACCATATTACTCATTAAATATAAACTTTTTACTTTTACCCTATACTACTCTACTTTATCTTAAGTTATTCTTTATTTTTTTTAACAAACTAATTCTATTTTATTTCTAATGTTGAATTAGTTATCAATCATTTGATGGTTATATTTAGTCTAGATATGGATAAAACTTGGATGAATTTGCCAAGGGCAAGTCATGCATACAAAGCTAGAGTTGACACATTCCTTAATTTTACATTTTCACATTCTGGCATTGATGGAATTATTTTATGTCAATGTAAAAACTGCAAAAATGGGTTAAGCAAGTTAAGTGAATTAGTATAGGATCATTTGATTTGCAATGGTTTTGCTAAAGGTTATATAAGGTGGCTAGTACATGGTGAGCTTAAATTTTCTATTGCATCTTCAACACCGAGACCTACTGCAATGAATGTTTAGAATGACATCCAAGGATTATTATATGATACATTTGGGCTTGTAACTGATGATTGTGTTATGGGTGGTTTAGATTAAGAACCTAATGTTGAGGCTGCAAAATTCTGTAAGTTTCTTAAGGATTCTCAACAAGAGTTTTACCCTAGTTGCGAAAAATTCTCAAAATTTTCTTTCTTGATTAGAATGCTTAACATAAAATATCTTGGTAAGTGGACTGATAAATCCATTGCAATGATGATTGACTTGCAGGCTTTTCTCGAAGGCGTGCAACTACCAAAATCTTGGTATGATGCTTAGAAGATAATTAAAGAACTTAGCATGGGTTGTGAAAAATATGATTCTTGTCAAAATGATTGCATGTTGTATTGTGGTGTAGATCAATAGAGAATTAAATATAAAATATGTCATGAATCTAGATGGATTAAAAAAACAGAAGGTAAGAATGTTGCAAACAAGATGCAAATGGGATTACCTTAACAAATTTTACAAATGTAAAGCATCATAATGAGCCTGTTATACTTGCATCTCAAACACAATAGGTCTTTTATGTCGAAGATCCTGTGGATCCATAGGTAGTGATGAAATCAATAGCAAGAGATCAATATGATATGATAGAAGAGGCTAATGTTGAAGTGGAATTAGAACATGTCATGGTTCCAACATCTTGTGGTGATGAAGTAGTTGTTTGGGTTAGGGATGGTGTAGTTGGAACTAAAGTTGATATGCCAATGACATTAATTGTGGAGATGCCAAGACACAAAAAGGAGATGGATAGACTAAAAGCACAAAAGAAGAGACATTCTACTGCTGAATTTGTTGTGTTGCTATTGTGATGATTGCTAGTGAGCTTTTTTGTGAAAACTATATGTATAATATTCATATTTGAACTTTTTATACATATGGATTTTGACATTTCTATTGCATTAAAATGTGTAACAAGATGGCTTTTACTAGGTTTTGTTAGTTTATCTTTTGAAGCTCTACTTAGTTGATTGAGTAATTTAACACATATATCAATATTTTGAGTTCAAGTTTTTATTTCTTTTTTTTCTATAACCCTATCATATACTTTATGGAATTATATTTTTGTATTAATAGTGATGGCTAAAAAGGATCCAAAGAGAAAGCTTCAGGATGTGTCAAGCTTTGATGCTAACCAACAAAGAGCTTAAATGGCACATTACACATGAAGTCTTCAATTTAATGCATGCCCAACATCAAGTAAACTTCATTTTTACTTAATTTATGTAAAATTAATTTACTAGTTAATTTCAATATTTTCTTCCATTGTGCTTATGCTCAAAATTATTGCACTCTATTATATAACAATGTTACTTTTAATAGGTGTAGGCATGGAGAGAAAAGGAACAAAAGGAGCTATTCATATGTTGAAGATTTAGGTCTTACCTCCTAGTGTAAGACTTTCAGTGGAATGCAACAAGTATGGACAGCCTATTGCTAGCAATAGATCAAATTTGCTTGCTTTTTTTAGGTGTTCTATCTACAACACATCCTTATGCTCCCATTGATTTCTTAGAATGCCGTGAAATTCCAAGATCTAAAAAGTAGGATATGTTGAATTGTTGAAGGTAATTTTAGAATTTTTTATATTATAAGATTATATTTATGTGTTGAGAATTATCTAATTGTAGCATTTAACCATAGAAATATTTATTAATGATAAGATTTGATTACAGGAAAAGTTTGATCACCCTCTTGACTTAGAGGAATGGATTTTGCAATCAATTAATATTAAGTGGAGAAATAGGAAGGCTGATTTGAAATATGATTATTTTGATCCTACACTTTCAATTGAAGATTTGGTAAAAGAAAGAGATGAAATAGTTCATGAAGAGCAATGAAGGAGGCTTATCATGCATTGGCTATCTGAAGAGGGGAAGGTATAGAAAATGGTGATTTCTACCTCATGATTTATTAATGTTGTTTTATAATTTTTTTTTATCATAATTCTAGAAAGCTAGTATTTGTGGTCAAGAAAGTAGAAAGTACAAGACAGTACATCATAATGTAGGAAAAAGATCTTTTGCCCAAGTTCAATTGGATGAGGTAAGGAAATGTCTTTTATGTTCCAATTTTTCATTATATTTGAATTTAAAGATATGAAGCTAATAATAAATAAATATTTATAAATTATATCATTGAATTAGGAGAAAAAAAAATTAATCGTGAACCAACTTGAGTAGAGACTTACAAGATTTATTACCTTATGGAAAATGGTGGAGAGGCTGGATGAATAATGGTGAGTACATTAGTTAATTGAATCCTATATTACGATAGTATAAGCTAAGTTCATGAGATTTGTGTTCTTATGTTTATTAGGAAACAGGGCAAGAATTATGTGATAAACTAATGGATCCTTCTCAAGATGTTGTTTCAAGAGATGATATATTTTCTAGAGCTAATGGTCCAAATAAGCCAAGATGGGTTCGCATGATGAGACATGGGGTAACTCCAACTAATGTCTTTTAGGCAATTCCTTCACGAAAAGCCTGCTATAGAATGCTTATGGAGAATAGAATAGAAACACAAAAACTTAATGAGGAAGTTCGAGTTTATAACAACAAATGACTAGCCAATAAAGCATGAATGCGGGGAATCCACCTCTTGCTTCTAGTCCTCCACCATCTCCTCTACAACAAAGAAGTTCAACTCCAACTTCACCAAATATCTTACTACCTCTTGAAGTGAGTGCTTGATCTAAATCTTAATAACATAGCCAATAGTTTTTAAAATTTATTGTCCTTTTTGGAGTTCACATATTACATGACATATTTACCTCCTAATTTTACGTTAATTGCTCAGTTGTACTCCTAAGCATTATAGATCCAAGCAAAATTGTGGCCAAGGGTTATTTTGCATAGCATGAATTCTACTACATTTGTGGGAGGTGAAGAACTAGGCAAAAATTGGTGTTCAGTCCATATAAGTGTGCTAGTGGCTTGAGAAGAGCACTTGATAAGATCTGTGTTTGTGTTCCAAACTATAGGTGAAGTTATTGGAACAATAGTTGCTTCGCCATGTAACTTGGTATGTGCTTGTTCATTATCCAACTACAAGTTTAATTATAGAATTTTTTTAATAAAATTTCTTGTGTGTTTTGTTCAAGTATTTATAATTTTGTCAATAAGATTACTAAAGCTTATATAATAGACTTAGAGTTTTTGGATGTTTCGTCATGCTTCAAGTTAGCAATTTTTGATATGACGATCCACACAATTAAAAATTATTTTAGTTGTTGCTTTGCTTGCATGAACTTAAAGGAGAGAATTGTTCTTTTACTTTGGAGTGCCGAGAGTAAAGTGATGGAGTTTTTGGGTAAAAACCCAAGAAAGATTGTGAAACTTAGGCCTTAATATGTGTGCAAAAGCTTCTCATAATGCTTATAACTATTATTTTGTTGTAGGTGGTGATTTTTGGTGGTCGTGATTTTCTTATTCTTCTTAGGCAACCATTTTATTTTGTGAAAAATTGTCTCTATTTGGAAACTATTTTTGTAGTGGTATCTTTTTATTTCATTTCATGTGTGTAAATTAGATTATATTATTTATTTTAAAATTGGGCATGATATGTGTTCTTCATTATATAATTTTGTTCTCTTTAAATGAGATTTTGTTTGCTATAATTGCATATTATGATATTCTGCTTCGATTGCTAAGATACTTTCCTAGTAAATACTTAGATACATTGATGAGCTTCATTTGACAAATCATTTTAATAGTATTTTGCGAATGAAGGAAGCAGTTGGATGTTGGGATTTAATTGTTGGAAGTAATTGGTTTGATGAAGAGTGATATTTGGATGTGTTTTTTAATACTTTTAGTTTATTTTTTTGTTAAAGTTTAATTGGTGATGTATTTTATATATGTTGATGGAATTAATATGTATTTTGGTAGTGCTTATTCATATGTGTGTGTGTGTGTGGAAGTAGATTTTATATTTAAAACCAAAAAAAATAGAAAAAACCTAGCCTAAACACGTGCTCAAGAGTGCATGGAAGATTTTTTATCCCAATGGTTTTATATGTAGGTGGGAGAAATTTTTATAGCAAATCAAATATTTAATGGCACTTGAAAGCATAGTTTCAAATTTGTGTTACTACATATAAAATGCATCACAAGTAATAGATTTTACTACACTTTGATAGTGTAGCATGAGGAAAATTTATAACTACTTTTTCCAATTTTTCTGACAAATAAAGGTGTAGTATGAAAATTATCGTACTGCACTTGAAAGTGTTGTGCCAAGTATGTATGTTCCTACACTTGTAAATGTAATATGTAGTTTCTACTGCACCATATGTTACTAAACTTGAATTAATTGTTGCTTGAGATAAAATGTAGTAATACAATTTATCTTCCAACACTATTAAATACATTTATAGCTCTCTCTCTCTCTCTCTCTCTCTCTCTCTCTCTCTCTCTCTCTCTCTCTGTTTGTAATGGAACTATCTTATCTGGTAAGCACCAAAGACATTGGTGCCCAAACTAGCACTAGGGTTTCAAAGTATAGCAAGCTTTCCTACATTTTGGCACCGCACACCAAGATTGGTAGTACTGCCTTAATTATAACTGTAAATTTGCCTCTCATGTTATCCAAGATGAGCAATACAACCTTAATTATCAATTGCAAATTAACTTCTCGTGTCATTCTCGTGTATATTGAAGCCTAGTTTTGGAGTTTTTTTATTCTTGAATACAAATCAAATGAAAAAAAAAAAGTCATTCACTCAAAATCAATTAGGGATAATAAGAAAATGGCATAAAAACAACAAAACCTATCAAAGCACCAAAATGGGAAAAATAAGTATTTTCTTGACAAAATTACTCTTAAACAAGCTCTTAGTAAGGGGAAATACTCTCTTTTGGAGAGTTATTGGGTAGTTTATTCTTCAAAATTGTGTGATTCTTTGAAAAACGTAGAGAAGTTTATAGTGTATACCTTAAATACTTAATCATTATAGTTCAAATTTAATGAACATCAATGATTGATGTAGTATACTATTGTCTAGTCTTTTCACTATTTTGCAATTGTGAATTAACTCATATCGGTGGGTCGTCACCTATGGTAGGAGTGCCTCTGGCGTGATCATGAGTTGTGCAATTTAGAGATCTTTATCTTCCACAATCTTTTGTTGGTCAACTATTGCTTAAGCCATCTAAGAATGTTTTTCATCCATAATTGTTGTTCTAATCACCATAGCAGCCAACTTAATAAAAGAGCACAACTTGGGTTTCATCTCCCTTGGACCCATAGAGTTTGAACTATCAAATGTAGTAGAATCAACAATTTTGTACCCAATCATCGACTGATTGAGCGTAATTAGTAACAAGGCTAGCAACATTCTTCTTGGTTAAAAGGAGTTGGTTTTCCTTAAGAGTCATTGAATGGTTGTGCCTAACTTCAAGATTCATGGTGAAGGAAGAGATAAGGGATGGGCTATTGTCCCGTTACATATGCAAAACTTTATTCACTCACAATTCTGTTGTTTGCAAAAGTAAATATAAGACAAGAAAGCTTATATGACAAATTGAATTTTTACAATTGGAAAAAGAATTACAATTTATAAAAACAATTCCTATTGAAGAAGACTAACCCATGATTCATCTCTCCTAATTAGTGACCTAAGAGCTTGAAAGTTGTTCTTGGATAAGTGGTTTGGTTTTCTTAAATTCATGGAAGGACACCACAAAATTCCTCAAACTCAAACCATGGCTTTGAAATCTAAGGAACTTAATGATTTGGCGCCTTGAAGAAGTATATGATCTTTCTAATAATACTTCATTGTGGCAGAAACTTGGAGCTTTGGAGATTAGAGAGCTCTAGGATTGGACTATTGAAAACTAGAGTTTGGGACTTGATATATTAGATTCTGCTATTGTACACTTGTGTATTTCTTCGTATGTACGTCTTTCCTCAATTGAGTTGTGATTGCCTCTTTATACACATGACTGAGTATGAGCTTCATGAAAAACTTAAAATTCTTCGATATTTATTCTTTGATATTCATATACTACCATTTTAACTAATTAATTGGGCTCCATGGGCTTGAAGTTGGACATTAACCATAGAGATTGGATATTCTTCAATTAATGAGATTAATTAAATTGAGTCGATTAGTTTAAAATGATTTTTAAACTAAAATGAATATAAGACATTCAAAAGTCACAAGGAGTTGTAAACCCATGTCCAATGAATGGTAGAACCTATTGGGTCACACACAAAAGCTAATTAGCTTCCTAATTTTAGGAGAAAATTTTCTAATTATTAGAAAAAAATTTCTCCTAGGAGATTGATATTTAGGTACCAAGTTTGTAGGTCAATTTTTGGCTTAGTTAATTTAAGTGTTAAATTAATCAACTAATTTAAAAGGTTAAATTAGACCAATAATTAAGGAGTTAATTATTTGGTGCCCATATGACCATCAATTGGTCAAGTTAACTTAAAACGTTAAATTAACAAAGTTAAGCTTAAAGAGTTAAGCTAATTTAACTTAAAAAGTTAAGTCAAAGGATAATTAATTAAATTAGAGAGTTTAATTTGATTAATTGGGAAGAATAAATTTGGGAGGGAAAATTCAAATGAGATTTGAATTAGCATCTTAATTAATTTGAAATAAAATTTCAAATATATTTAAGATGCAAATGAAATTCAAATGAGATTTGGATTTACATTTGCCACATGGGCAAGCCCACTTGACTGCCCCCACTCATGCATTGTGTGATGCCACCTTGGCATCACACATTTTCAACATCTATATATAGATATTGAGAGAGAGAGATAGTGGGTCATTTCACAATTGGTGTAAAGATTAGAATCTTTGCAAACTTCCCTCCAAAACCATCGTACAAGCATTACATTCATGTGTTGAAAGCATTGCTCTCTTCTTCCTCCTTCCAACCTGAAATCGGCCTTTACCATTATTGAATCGCTGGTCTTATTCCAACTTATAGACTAGAAATTTTGGAAGAATTAATTGGTGTGTGGATTATTTCAATAGAGGCAAACAAGAGAGTTTGCTAGTTTTTGGGACCCATCTGCATAGAGTCCAATTTAGCAAATTGCTCTAGGGAGTTCAGAAATGAATTTTGATCCAAAATTTTAATAGAGAATTCTTCAAGATGTTGAAAAGATCCACGTACATTTTTGGAATTTTTGGAGGAGTTTTTGTGGGGTAATTTTCGCACTCTTCCAGCTACAACAGTGGCAGCTGTTTCTAGAGTAATGAAGAGTTTACTAGCTTCTCCTTAGATTTTACTTTTCAAGGTAATGCTCTCACCAAATTTGAATCCTTAGCATTATTATATCTTTTTTATGCTTGTAAGCACTAGTTAATTTCATGCTTTTGAAGTTTTGATAATTAGCTCTTAGTACCTTGCTTTCATCAAACTATTATTCACCGATGGGAAAAACGGATCCTATCTTGGAACTTGCCAGCCTCCATATTTAGATAGCTTGTGCCCAACCTAAACCTTAGGCAATCCACCACATGATCAAAGCACTGGGACTTAAATACAAGATTATTATGAAACCTCAAGTCAAAGGACTAATTATATGTACCATCTTAAGCTAGAGAATTCACTGCTATCGACATACCAATATGGCTACTTCATGGATTCTCTAAGTGAGTCTTCAATGAACTTGTTCTCTAACAAGCACCCATTAACATGCATTCATATCTAATATCGATTGCCTATGAAACGAGGAAATATCCAACTCCTTGGAATATAAATCGTTAGTCTAAGTTTATCAAAATCTTCGATGTTTTATCTCATAAGATTCTATAACTTAGAATATTTAAAATTATGACCACAGAAACTTGTTTCATAATCACCATTATATGTGTGACTAGGTCCCTTAGTCTCGCATAATTTAAAGAATTTAACCAAATGCATGTCAAGAAATCATAAATGGATAAGATAAAGATGGTCATTTTATTGAATATCATTCAATCAAGATTGTTACACTAAGTAGTTCTACATGCCAATCTAATTGGCTTATGGGGCACTATTCCAACATAGAAGCATCAATAGGTGGAACGCCAAAGATGATTTTGCATGGTAGGATTGTAGTAACAATCATATACTCTATCATTCTTGTTTTTGTGAAAGTATGTTTGCATATTGAAATAGAAAGCATGATACGACAGGCTAGAAAGATCATCTTGCTAGTGAAATCTTGCTTCAAGGTTGCAATATGTGAGAGGTGGAGTTTACTTAACTCCATTTGTTATAGGGCAGTAGAAGTGATGATGTTGATGAAGTTAACTGTATCCATCAAAACTATTGTCATTGTGTAGTTGGCTATACTAGCTTGCATGATCATTTGAAAGTGCTCACTCTCACTCACACATATGGTTGTTAGGGTTTGTTAACTATGGTTTAAAGAGATTATCATTGGGGTGAGAATACTTTACTTGATTTTATTTCAGAAATGATCTCAATTCTACTTCAACCGTTAGGATAGCTACTTTCTGGCTAGAATCTTCTCCAATTGATCCTCCTAGTATGGGCAATAGAATGGCCTTTTAAGCCAATATTTTGGGTATGTGGGATGGGTGCCAAATCTTGATTTGCTGGTAAAGCATGTTGGGGGTTAACCATTTTCTGTTAAATTGTAGGCTTTATTCATGCAGACTACACCAAAATGATATGGTAAAATTTTGTGGGAAGTAATTATAGTAAGGGAGATAATAGATTATGGGTGTTTATGAGGTCGAACTCAAGTTTTTCAATGAGTGCGGAGGTTAAACCTACAACCAAAGAAACTCCATTAGGCTTGCTATGGTGGCCCTCAACTAAAACCCTATACTGCTTAAATTAGTAAATTAGAGAGAATGGAAGGAATATTTAGCTTGGGCAAAATATAAAAATGGGAGTGCACCATTTGATGGGTGTTTTGGGACTTATTTATAGGTGGTGTTTTGGGACTTATTTATAGGTATTTCAATGCAAATTCCTTCTTTTAACCTTTGATGTTCATGTAAGGTTGTGGAGAGGATAGGGCAATATGGACCATCTCTTCAGGTAACAATCTACAAGATTTCTAGCTACTTTAGTACCTTGGGTCATTTATTGCTCTTGTACAATGCTAGTACATCCATTGAGAAGTGGAGATTTTTTTCAGTATCCGAATGAGACAAGTGGTGTGGAGGACAACTTACCATTAAAACAATCACATTCACTTAAGGTCAAGGGTTGTAGATCCCCATCATCATGAGTCATGGTTTTCCTTAATATTTCAAGAATGGGGTTGAAGATAGAGAAAAGCTCGGAATTTCCTCACATCAAATGGCTAGTTCCTAGACATGGCTTTTACTCTTACTTGCATCCTTGGAACAAAATGTTAAGGTGCCTAGTACTCCAAAAAAAGTAAAGAACGAAAAGAAAAGCTTACTGACTCTGCTACACCCTCTACCTTAGAATCTAAAACTCCATAATTTCACAACTTCAAATTTTATATCGAAGGTGTCGAGTTGGCAGGTTTACCTTGGAGTTCTTTTGGGAAATCTCCTTAATCAGAATCGCCATGGTAATTGCTATCAAGAATAATGATTCCTTGTCATTCTCTAACCTTATAGCACAAAAACAAATGAAAACATTTGGCAATGATACTCGAAACACACCAAAAAAAAAGGTCAGATAAAATACCTTCAAAGGTCACAACAATGGCATCCACTATTTATGGAAGCATTGCCAAAAATGGCAAGCCTCTCCTCTCCCCAAGATCGAGGCAAGGAATTTGTCAAAGGTGGCAATAAAAGGGACTTGTTTACTAATGGTATGAATTAACATGTAATCACTACTAGGTAAAAGAGGGCACTATAACCTATTGGTTTGTAAAGGGTAGTCAAATGTGGAACCACCTCAAGATTTTTTTTTTCCTCCTTTCTCTTTGATAACTAAACCATACTCTTTGGGACCTTTCCTCTTTTTTGGTTAGAAAGTCCTTATGTGCTGCTTCAATGGTGTGTGCCTTTTTACCGAGGTTTCAAATGATCTTTTTAAAAGTCAAACGCATCTAATACTCTTTCTTGTTAGCTAAAAGTAGTAAAACTAAAATTCTTTAAGGAAAGCAATATTCGTCTTAGTTCATTTGAGTTTTGGCCTAGTAAGAGCTTTACCAACTTGAATGAGAACCACAATTCGTAGCATGATTAAACTCATACAATCAAAAAACTTTAAAGATAGCTAAAGTTCTCTCATAAAGGCTATAAAAGGTATCAACATTAACCTCGTTGAGGTCTTCCAACTTGAAAGGATTGGTATTTATGTTATGGCAAGAGTAGGGGAACATTTAAAAAAGTCCAAATTATCTAGCTATGAGGTGGAGGCAATAAGGGAACACCTTATTGTTTACCATATTAGCGAAGTGTAGACCATATATAAGATTCCATGCATTTAGAAAACACACCATCTTTGCCTGTCCTCATCCAAAATACCCTGATTACCCCCTGAAAGTGCCTCTCATTGTGCAAACATAAAAAGTTAAAAGGCTCCTTTCCTGAAGCTCATAAAATTATGCAAAACCCTACTGCACATTTGCCACACTAAACCACCAATCCTGGTGAAAAAACATAAACAACTTGCCCTCTTACAAACAAGCTTATGAACTACATCTGTGAAAATACAATTGTAACCACATTCAAACTAGTTTTAAATTCTTTAAACTATTTTTCTCATGCTTTTTATAAACAAATGTTGAAATAATTAGACCTAAGGCAACCTTCCACCCCAAACAAATACAAATGCAACCTTAAAGAGCTCTATTGCTTAGGAACAAGCACTAATACAACAAACATAATGAGACAACCAAAAGGAAAGAACAGTTAATAAAGCTAATTATTTCAACAAAATATTCATGATTAGGTTATAATTTGTGACTAAATTATCTTTTACAGGCATATGGCTAAAGCCCTTGCCTTCAACTGATAATGCCATGTCCGTATTAAAATAAGTCCTAGTTAGAGATAATGATATTAGTAACTTGTATAGTTCACACCATACCCTTTAGATCTACCTATGAGTTACTTAGAGAGTTAGCAATCGCTTAGATAGCCATAAGGATCAAAGTTATGGACAAGCAACAAAATGGAAGTAGTGATCCAAAATGTTCCAAAAATGTAAGGCCACTTTAGTGGACCTAAATCGAGTATATAGATAGAATTGTTGTCCTTAATCGCAGTTAGATACAAGCATGATGTCATACTCATAATGTGTATGTTCCAAGCGATGGCTCTAGCACACCCATTCCCAAAAATGAGGAAAGCAGTAGACTAAGGTCAATTCCTGAAACTGATGCTAAACCTATGGTTGGAATGGCATAAGTGCCTCTTGCCATATGTTTCCAACACCAAATCCTCAAATGACTTTTTTCCCTCTAGTGGCCTAGCATAAGCCTCACCTAGCGAAATCATCACATCATGCTAGTAACTTGATTAGATTACTACTACCAAATTTAAATTGAGAGAGAGAAAGAGAGAGAGAGAGAGAGAGAGAGAGAAAGAGAAAGAGAAAGAGAGAGACAGAGAGAGAGAGAATAATATATAATCACCCTCACTTTGTAGTTCATAAATTAAGGTTAATTCAAACTAAATATTTGATTAAGAGTTACAGGGTCATTATTTGTACCAAAAATAATTTTTATCCTGGTCTAGAGAAAATAAGGCCAAAGACCTACAAATTCATAAAATTTACCCATAAATGTCTACAGAGCCAACCTATCTAAGAGGCCCATGAAGAGCTATAACAAAATAAAAGACCCAACCCACCAAGCATCATTTGGCATAATTTTCTAAAAATTCCTATTGTAGAAAAATGACCAATGAATATCTTAGAAGATCTAAAAAGATAAGTTCCCTCTCAACAGCTAAAACATTATAAAGGAGGATTCAATTTGTTTGTGCCCTTATTTGTACTAAGGTAATATAAACTTTTGTAAAACACACAGTTCAACACTCCAATAGTCAATGCAACACAATGATTTAATGTAAGCTATTTTTTTATTTTTAAGTTTTCTCTTGCACATCGTGCATCTTGATTTTACATTACTACTTTTAAATAAGTTATTTCTATATTAATTAAGCAATTTGCTTGCAAATTCACTCATTTTTTGCATGTTTTCAAGTTAACTCAAACGAGGATAGCACTAACGTTGAACCTAGTTTAATTAAAAAGCCCTACAATTAAATTATCCAAAAGATTTCAAAAATATTAGTTTGTTGTACTTCACTCAATCATTTGAAGAGGTTAGAGTACAAGTATAAAATTTTTATTTTTATTTTTATTTTGATTACATGTATATACACGCATACACTAACAAGCATCAAACATTCATTAAATTTTAATTTTTAATTTTTAGATTAAACACATTGTAAACCATCCACATCCCAGACAATTGACTCATATCAATATTATTATCCTCTTGAACAAAAGTTTGTTAGTACCTTCCACACACATCTCGTAAGATGAGTATAAAGTTTTGCGATCGTCCTTGACGATAGCATTTCATTATATGCAGTAGCTAAGTCAAACACCATAATTAGGTTACATATGTCTCCAATAGTACATGTAACATATTGTGTTCCTTTTAAGTTCGCATAGATCTTGAAAGGACATTTTTGAACTGATAATGCATTAGCTCAACACTATTAGTACCAGTGCCTTTTTTCATGGTGGCCAAAATTCCTACTAAACTTGCTCCACCAAAGAAACATTTGAACTATGTTGAAGGATGAGAATATGAGAATAAAACCTTGAAATTTGTCTCATGTACATTAAAGAATATTTTTATTTGTTAAAGTTCAAGTGATTGCCAATCATCAAAAATTTGTAAATTTGCAGTATAGTAATTAATATATGCATGAAGATTATATTTAGTAAATAAAAATGTGAATATAGTTAATCCAGAGAATGGGAATTAATTACTTTGTCCTATAAGATATTCAAATACTATGTGGTAATATATTGACCCCTTTACCTAATGGCATATTACCAAGGTGATAGTTAGGTCAACATACAATACTCGACCTGACTTAATTGTGGAATGAAAAGGACAACCAAATTGTATGACCACTTGGATCTCTTCTACCCATCTCAATTTGATCAACCATAGGGCATTGTGAGCCAAAGTTAACAATCCACAACCAACCTCAACTGTAAGAATCCAAAACCCATAAGCGATATGAGATGGCCACATTAAATGTTTGCCAAGCCCCCAATACGTTTTCTTTCTTTTCAATATTATATAATAAGCTGCAGCATGTTCCTTTCGCACTAAAATTGGCAACCATCATTTCCTAACAAAGTGCTAGTACATGTCTTTTTCTAGCAGATGGGGTACCCATCTACCCATCCAGGAGAAAAACCCATTCTAACCGTGTGCTATAGAGACCAATTTTGTCTTTAGTGGGATCAGATGGCAAATTTGACCCTAAAGTGTCCTATAAATACCTTAAACTAACATTTGCCCCAGATATATACTCTACTCCCACTTTTTCCTAGGTACCTTACATTACTTACTCTTTCATTATACTAACTTAAGTATCGGAGGTTCTTAGCTATGGCCTACCTCAAAAAGCCTAATGTGCTTTTTATGGTTGAAGGTTCGATTCACAAGCTTCAAGCTAAGCTTGACCTCTATAACCAATTCTCCAAACAATTTCAACATCCATCTTCCTTACTAAACATTATACAATAAAAATTTATTTCATCAGTTGGCACCATCTGCATAAATAGAAATATGTAACTTAAGATGATGCACATGAGATGTATAATTTTTGTGAATCAAAACCATGTTCCTAACCTACCCACCTAAATGGAAAATACACAGTCAGTAACCTGGCTAATCATAAGCAAGATATTTCAAGCCTTAGCATATTGCCCACATAAATAGTTAATAGTTTTATCCATCACAATGCTACATCAGCTCATCAGAAATGTGGTTAATGCCACACTCCAAAAGCAATAAGAACTTCTTAATCAATAGAGACCCTTGCCAATCTTGTACTTTATCTTCCCTATCAAAAACAGAACATCTTAACCCAAATGCCATGCCACCAACAAAGCTTTATGTAAGAGAATGGGCCGACCACTTCAACCTCATACTCAAGAAGAAATAGTAGACTCCACCTTGGAAATTCCAAGCTCAACCACACCCTACAATGTAATAGGCCATGTAGAGAACATGAGAGACCAAGCAGGATCTACTAGTTGTTAGAGTCCCACGAGTAAGAAGAGGTGACAAAGAAAGGACAGAAAGTTCTTATTCATCTAGGAGATTGTGGAAAAAAAAGATACATGTACATAGCAAAATCCCAACCAAGTTACCACATTATAATAGATTCATAGACCCACATAAGCGTTTATTATGGTGGTTCAAGCATATCATGCAACTTCATGGTCACAGTTATAATATATATGCTAAGCTACCTTCACTTAATTAAATAGAATGAAAAAGAGTCCTTATGTGAGTTTTTCACTCGTTATCTTCATATTGATTTCATTATTGATGTGCTCTTTCTAGGTTTGAGGCATAAAAACTATATTAATACCCTTATTTAGGAGCGACCTTGAATGAAAAAAAACTTGCTCAACCTAGCCAACAAGTAAATGGCCCAAGAGGAAATGAACATAATAAAATTTGGAGACATCAATCTAACAGAAAAGCTAAGTTGAAAAGAGGAGAGAAAGACAACAAGTAGAACAAGGACATAACCCATTCACCAATCAAGAGATTCCATCAATACACACAACGCCACCAGAATAGAGGTTTTTCTAGCCATCAAGGGAAAAGATATCCCAAAGAAACCAAGAAAGTTGACGGAACAATCAAAGACCAATTACTCTAGAAAGTATTATGCTTTTCACAAATAGAAAAGCTATGATAGTGAGGACTAGTTTTAGCTCCATGACATTTGAAAAAGTATGTGGCAACCAAATAAGAGTACAAAGATGAAAATAGATCTCATGCTAGAGAAAGGTCACACCACCCTAAGCAAGAGCATAATAAGGTTGGAGGAAGCTATGTTGCAAAAAGTATCACAAATACTATCATCAATGAACTAATTGGAGGGGACTCTAAGTCCTTTAGGAAGACTATGCAAAAACAACTACATGAAGGAAGTGAGGATCAAGGTGCTATTTTCTCTGTCTCGACCATCTCCAACCCTATTTCTTTCATCAATGATGATTAGCAACATCTTCTATGAGAACACTACAACATGCAAATGGACTGCCCCATGGTGGTCAGCTTGGAGGTCGACAACTACTCTATTTGAAAGATCCTAGTCGACAATGAAAGCTTAGTTAATATCAATATTTTAACTTTTTTTACTACTTTGGATAAAATGAAGGGCTCACTCCAATTAGAGGCAATTCAAACCCCACTAGTAAGGTTTAGTAGTTTAAAGATTACTCTAATTAGCTCCATCCAATTGTTCACATCATTAAGTGTAGTCCCAATAAGGAGGACTCTAATGGCTAAATACTTGGTCGTCATGCTCTATTTGCATGTAATGAAATTTTTAGATAACTGACACTTAATGACTTACAAGCTGTGGTCTCAACATATCACTAGAAAATGAAATTCTCGATGCCAGGGTGAATCAAGAAAGTAATATGCAATGTGGAAGAAGTATGGAAATGCTATGTTATATTAATTGGTGTGGGACAGCTCAAAGCGATTCAACTATCTACCATGACACCCATACAACTTACGTCACTAGCAATAGAAAGAAGAGAAAGCTTCAGGAGATGATCACATTAAAGCACAACATCGAAATGGAACCAGGAAATAATTAACACCAGTTAGGAAAGCTATCCAACTTTATCTACAAGTTTGATGTTTTTCTTTCTAAAAGTTTTTAGAATGATATGCATTTATAGCATCTGCTCTAATGGAACTCTTCCTCTCTTAATATTACTTTTTATAACAATTTTTTTATGCTATGAGATATCCTATAGCTAAATCCAAAAACATGCCTAGTGAGAAATTTGGATTAAGTGCTACCTAAGAAACAATATAGAGCAACAAAGAGTGAAATAGGACAAAGAAAGCAACACAAAGACTAGTCCAATTATTGAAAACATAATACACAAGGCATTGCCAACTGCAACACCATAATTAAAAAATGATGCTCAGTCTTGCTTGCCATATTATTATTCAACTCAAACAATCCCAATAAAGGTAACCATCTTGGCATAATGTTGGCAAGCTAATCAATATTCCATACTCATATCATGGCACAAACTCCCCCATGAGAATGCTTGTTTAGTAATATAAAGTGGTCACTTAGAATATTGAATTTTTGTAATAAGCATATCAAATTCCCTCATAAGAATAGTTGCTCATAACAAAATTAGCATTTTCTTGTAGCATACTAAATCTCCAACTCATAAGACTGCCCATTTCGCATGAATAATTTTTGTAAGGTAATTGCCCTTAGGTCATAATCATAAACCAATGACACTTTTTATCACATCCCACTTGTCAAAAAAGGTAAAAAGAACTTGTTCTAAAACCATCCCATATATGTACATTATTTTTTATGAAGTATGTGAACTTTGCCAACCAATTGAATTCTATTTCTACAACTCTATTCATTCCCAATAAATCCTACTTATTCGCAAAGTTTTCTCCCAAGCCCTAACTTCCCAATAAGTAAGCAGCCAGAGGATATTCACATAGAGCAATATAAGAGGGAAAAAACCCAGCAACAGCAACATATGAGTAATGAGAAAGGAAGCACTCGTAAAAAGTATAAAATGTTCAACGGAGGCATTCATCAAAACTAAAAACATTCAAGTACGAAGGCCCTAATATCTATTATAGCTCTAGGGATCATAAAATCTATGCTCTTTCCTCTAGTGCCAGAGTTGGCTGGGGGTCGAAGGCTTCAACTTCTTCAGAGATAAAGGGCTTAATACTTTACCTTCGAGCTTTTTTAGCTGCCCCTATAGCTTCTTTCTCTATGATGAACTCATCTACTAGGTCAAGCATGAATCTATACTCCTCAAGT
The DNA here is from genome assembly GCA_014898725.1 of Jacaranda copaia. Classification (NCBI taxonomy): domain Eukaryota; kingdom Viridiplantae; phylum Streptophyta; class Magnoliopsida; order Lamiales; family Bignoniaceae; genus Jacaranda; species Jacaranda copaia. Next base: position 1,763,848 of record JACGDI010000003.1, read on the forward strand.
ACTACCGCATCATCTTTGCCCTCAAAATCAGATAAGGACTTAAGGTTACTGCTAAGTAAAGGATTTAGCTTTAACTCGTTCAACTCGACCTCAAGTGCCTACAACTAATCGAATGCCTTAATAAACCCTCTACAGATCCTTCCCTCATAAGCGAAGACAATCATCCTCAAAGACAAAAGACTTGATAAAGGTAGTGATCAACTTTGATTCCTCGTGGAGTTGGGAATCAAAAGAGGACTTCATCTTTTTAAGCACAGACTTCCACCCCTGCTTGAAACCCTAAGCCTAAATTGCCTACACTCTTTTTTGTAGTTGAGAGATATCCTTATGCAGCTTCCCAACCTCAATAGTCAAATGGATCTTTACCTCAATGATCTCATAATAGACCTCTGAAATTATCGAACTGAAATCTCAACCATCAACTCATCCACCCTAGTTTGCAGCGCCTCAACCTTAAAAGCTTTTTAGCAGAGAGAATTGATACACTAACTTCTAAGGCCCTCATAAAGCTCGACTTATTTCCTTCTATCTTGCATCACCAAAATATGATGGCAACATAGAGCAAACACCAACTAGGCAGTCTGCAAAATTCAAGGCAACAAACCTAACATAAACTCCTAAAATAAATGAAAAGGGATCATGAGTGAAGTACTAGGTTATGGTGATATTGGAATAGTTATATCACATCCAACCCTAAGATCTTCAACAGCTCATTCACTTCTCGAGGAAATAGCTAGGCGTTAAAAATCTCCCAGCATGATTGATCCCAAGAAGTTCCCCGAACATAGTATAATCATTGGCACATTGAGAAAGTAAGGCTCAAGGAAAAATATATCCAAATGTAATTGAGAAAAAATGGTGACCATGCAATCCAACTGCTCGACGAAAGGTCAATGTGGGCACCCATGGCACTAAGCTACCCAACTTTTTAGAATCTAAGGTCAAGGAATCAACCTCTATGGGTCTTTTCCCTTTATCCTTAGAGAGAGCCTCTAGCACATATCTACAGAGACCAACCGCAGGGCTATGCATCTCAAATAAAGATAAAACAGCCATGATAAGGGAGCTTAAACTCATATTAGCAATCAAACGACAAAGGAAGCACCTAGTTAGGGTCTCAACGAGGTTCTTAATGTGGCTTGACATGATAAAAGATTAGTCTGCAAATGGCATAATAGTCATATCAAACAATAGTGATCTATGAAATAACTATAGCAATAATAAAGCAAGTAAAGAACAGTGGTTGTAAAGCAAACAAATAAAATAATGACTCAAGCAGCTACCCAGCCACACTTTAGGGTCGAGCTCTATAAGCGTAGAGGATGGCTACACTTTAGGGTCAAGCTCTATAAGCGTAGAGGATGGCCTTACCACAACGAGCATCTCTTTATCCAAGAATCTCATGGATTTAAGCTCTTATCTAATAAGGTCCCCCAAAAAGTTCACCTCTTAGCTAAGCTACCCACAAATAATTAAAGTCACTTTATTATACGTCCTTCGACTCCTTTGGTCAAAATGGTTCATTAGGCGAAGGTCAGACATATACAAATCTTTTTTCCTAGCCCTATCAAGGAAAGAAGCTCGATAATCTTTCTCTCCAGCTTAGTAATAAGGTAGTTAAAAATTGTATTTATTGAGATGTTGAACAATGCAATAATTGGCAGAAGTTGACAAAGGAGATAGAATGGTTGAAAGTTCTCATTATTACAATAAAGGAGTATATAAGAGAATACAAGCTAAGCAGCAACTAAGTAGGATAGACATCCATCCCCCCTCAAAATTTTCCTCACTTTTGGGGTAATGGAAAAGTGAAGGCCACATAACATCACTAGAGTATGAGCAACCAAATAGCCCAACAGCCACCTATCCATTTGATCCTCAAAGCCTAGTGCTATGAGCTCAATCTTTAAAGGGATGTAAAAGGCCTCTCGAATGGCTGGTAGCTTCTCTTTTGCCACATCACTCTAGATTTTAGTGTAATGGTTCAAGGTATACAGGAACTGCATGGCCTAGCCTCCGTTGCCCAAGTGACCTTATTATCTATCTGTGCCATTTTAAAGGTGCCATCAGGTGCCACCTCACCAGGGGAAGCTAGACCTAGCCTAACCTCATCACTTCCCTTTAGATGCACAATATTGCTAAGACTTATTTCTTGACAAATAATGTAAATGCAAATAGAGAAGGCATTAAGATCCATAATAATTAGCAAAAACAAGCAAAATTAGCCTACACGTCCTCAACCCAAGGATATATTCTATGCCTCAAAATTGGATTAAAAATGTAGAAGAATGTTACCTTAATCATGAAAATGAAAGGTCAAAAGCTAGCTCTCACAAAGAAACTCCTTCCAAGTTAGGAATTTTTCTTTTTCTCCAAGAATTCCCTACTCCTATCCAATGGACAACCTTCACAACAACCTTTGCTACCAAAAATTCCTCCAAGATGTGCTCCAATAGGTGGCAAAATAGAATCTCTTGAAGTAAAATTGCCAGTTGACAATCAACACTAAAATCGGCCACAAATTGGAAGATCTTGATTCACCAAACCAAAGCTCTCCAAATGTGAAGCCTCTAAAGCTAGTCCACACACCTAAAGCTACTCTCAATCCTCTCTCAATCAGCAAGAAAGATAAGGAGGATGAAAGAAGATGAAGAAGAAAGTGTGAGAAAGTCACTAGAGAGAGAAAGTTGTTGGAGAGAATCTGGAGAGTGGTTTTTCTTAACACATGAGACCACCACTTGATTGAAAGGGAAAAAATGCAGCTGGAATTATGGCATAAGTGTCCGGCCATGAGGAGGAGTGGGGTACAATTATAGTGTGAGATGGAAGATTGGGGACGCTTCCACACACACCTTACAATGCCACCTAGGATGCCAACTTGCTAGTCAAGTTGCATTTTTAATTTCTCAAATTAAAAATGCCAACTCACTAATTTAAAAAGACTCTTCCATTTGATTTTCTTTTCAAAATTAGATTTCTCTACTAATTAAATTAACTCTTTAATTTAATTAGATTAACTTAACTCCTTAAGTTAAAAAAATCAACTTAACTCTTTAAGTTGGATTTGGCTAATTAAAAATTGGCACATGGCACCAATTAAATTAACTCCTTAATTTAGTTGGCCTAATTTAACTCTTTAAATTATTTTAATTAATTTAACACTTAAATTAATCAAGTCATTGTGACCAAATTGATAGTTAGCCAACTTGGTCTCTCTTTCCAATTAACTTGATCACCTCAATCATCTAACCCCTTGGATAATTTATTCAATCAAGTGAGAATGTTCTAGGCTTTTGAATGTGACCCTTGAGGCTCATCAATTAATTAGATATGAACTCACAATTCTTTATGATTTATTGAATATCAAATATTCTAATTAGTTTAAACTCTTTTAAACTAATCACTCGATCAATTAATCTCTATTAATTGAAGAGTATCCAATCTCCATAGTCAATATCTAGCACAAGCCTATGGAGTCCAATTAATTGGATGAATTAATTGAGAGGTGAACCATTACTACTTATGAGTACTATCCAAATATGGTCCTTTTGTTTCTTATCTCATAAAAGAGGCACAGGACAAGATATTTGTCGGCTCCTTAATAGTCTTGATAACTATGTATCTAATCTTCATGTTCAATTCTTTATTATGACCTCAACTTTGAAAAATTCATTTTTCCAATTGCCATATTACCTTGCACAAGAATTAATTTCTTGGAATCAATCATGTTAGAATATATAGGAGATCAATCCTTTCTTCACAGACGAGCGAAATGAATTCCATCTTGGAACTCACCAACATCTATACTTTGGTAATGTGTGCTCAACTTAGGCCCCAGTGTCAAGGGTCGCCCTCGCCCTCGGGTCCCTTGACCATCCACAGGGC
>JACGDI010000003.1:1767832-1779235 GCA_014898725.1 Jacaranda copaia
TAGGCAGGATGCTGCCGTTTTGTTGTAATTTTCAGCTTTTCAATATCCAGTGCTATCATAATAGAAATCTTTTTTTAGCCTATTATAGGGAAGAATGCGAAGTTGAAGCTGAGATATATTGTACCTTGCTAGAGTCCCCCTCAACGTCTGTCGTTGCTCTGGCAATTGTAAATGTTGTAATGCTATTTTCATCAATGAATGCAAGCTTTCTTTCCAGTTGATCGTGCCTCTTAAAGCTTTCTTATTTGCTGACGGTTATCGAGCTTAACGGTGGTTGGGCTCTTGTTGGTAGACGGTTATCGAGCTTGACAGTTGTTGGGCTCTTGTGGGTTGTCGGTTACCGAGCTTGACAGTAGTTGGGCTCTCGTTGGTTTTAGTTACCGAGTTTTGGCGAACGTAGCTCCCGAACGGCCAGCTACTAGCCGCACAGTGCGCTACTGTACATACTCCTAAGGAGCGCCCTGTGAGACCCGGGCAACTCGCTACATGGTTGGAGTAAAATTAAAGCACAAAGACCTAATTACAAGGTTGCTATAGAACTTCAAGTTAAAGAAAAAATTATATACACTATCGTAAGCTAGAAAACTTACCACTACAAACGTGTCACTACGGCTACCTCGTGGATTCTCTAAGCGAGCTTTCAGTGAACTTGTTCTCTAACAAGCACTCAATAAAATCCATATATATATAACATAGATTGCCCATGAAACAAGGCAGTATCCAACCACTTGAAGTATGCATTGTTAGTGCAAGTTTATCCAAATCTTAGATGCTCTATCTCATAAGATTCTATGACTTGAAATATTTAAAATTATGACCATAGAGACTTATTTTTTGATCAACATCATAAGTATGACCAAGTCCCATAGTCTTGTTTGATTTAAGAGCTTCAACCCATTGCGTTGGAAAAAATCATAAACACATAAGATAAAGATGGTCATTTTATTGAATATCATCCAATCAAAATTGTATCAAAAGTGGAGTAGTTTTACATGTCAATCTAATTGGCTTACAGGATACTATTCCAAAAGTAAATCGAACAAACCCCAAAAAGAATAACCCAGTAGAGAACAACAGTAGCATAATGTAATTTAAAGGCAAGAATGACTAAAAGGGTTGAGAAACTTACTTTATGAACCCGAAAAGACCTAATACAACTTGGGGAGTTTACTGAACGAAGTGTGGAGAGAGTAGAATCGACCTTGCAAAGGTTTTAGGAACTTAAAAGAATTTTGTGTAGCTTGCAAGAGCAAAATTGGAATTGAAAATCCCCTTAGACCTTTTTATATAATAGTGAAATGATGAATTTTATTAAGCAGGGTTTTTGGAGTCCTTTAGACGTAACTATTCATAGGTGTACGTGCCCCTCTAACCACACGCTATAAAGTCCAATGTGCAAAGACATTCTACAATCATTGCAGCTTAAGTTACCCACGAAGCATTTATTAAGGGCGGCGGACAATCAACTAACCTCTGAGGCCTTTAAGTTGATGGTTTCGGCTTTCATAGGATACTTCTCCAGCCCAAACCTTAGGCTACCTTATCTCTAAAATGGCCCTTTGTTTGGTTTGGAAGTGGGGGAGCTCATGATGTGGGTAATATGTCTACTCCTTGACCCAAGGGTGAATTACTGAGATGATAGTCAAGTCAACATATAATACTCGACCTAACATATGTAGAGTGAAAAGGATGACCAAATCAATCGACCCCTTCGATCCCTTCTACCAATCTCAATTTGCTCAACCATAGGGCATTATGAGCTGAAGTCAGCATTTCGCAGACGAGTTTGACGTTAAGAATCCAAAACTCCAAAGTGATATGAGATGGTTGTATTGAATGCTCACTAGGATCCCAACGCTCTTTCTCTGTCTCTCTCTTCAACAATAATAGAAGGCTACGACATGTTCCTTCCACACTAAAGTTGTCAAGCCATCCTTTCTTGGTAGAGAGGGCCACCCGTTTGACCAATAGGGAGAAACCAATCTAGCCCTACACTACAAAAACTAATTTGGTCTTTGGCAAGGACCTTATGGTAAATTTGCCTAAAAGTATTCTATAAATACCTCAACCTAACGTTTGCCTTAAGTATGTATTCTATTCCCACTTTACTCCCACCTACCTTACATTACTTCCTCCTTTATTATACTAACATAAGCACCACAAGATTACGCCTAATGTGCTTCTTGTGGTTGCAGGTTCAACCAACGCGCTACAAGCTAATTTCAACTTTCCAATTCTCCAAAGAGTTTCAACATCTATCTTCCTTGTTGTGACAAAAATCTATTTTATCAATATCTTTATTATCATCCTGCAATTGTACACAAGAAACCGTCACCAAATTGGACCCTAAATCTTGCAATTTATATACAAGTGCTTTTCCTAATAGACTAAAAAAAATAAACAAATCCTGATTACAATTTTCCCTTACCTTTTCCTTTTGCATTCTTGCGACACAAGAAAACGTTTGGTGCTTTCATATGGGGAAAAATATTACATTTATTGTTGACTATCATCAAGTAGCAGCAAGAAAAATATATTTTGTTTTTATTATAAAAAAATGTTATAATACCAATAGATGATAAGACTTAGCAACCCCTTTTTCTCTAATGTGTGAAAATTATTAAGCTCTCTCGTAGTTTTTAATGTTAGTGCTTCTCCCGGACACATACTCAACTCTTAATGGTTTTTGGAAGTTAAAATCTTTCAAAAACACGCCCTCCACAGTAAACTTCTGTTGGCTCCGAATCCCCCCTCCCCCCCCCGCAACCAACCAATAGAAAAACACGTTACTATTGCATAATTTGTTCTCTTCCGCCCGTCCGATTTCTAATAAAATCTAGAAAACTGTCTGCTCACATTAAACCAGCAGCATTCTCCGTTATTTATAGCCAGCCCCCTACGAGAGAGATGTGATGATGTTTTGTGATGGTACTGATCAAAGAATATCCCTTCGGTTCATTTACTAAGCAGCCAAGCAACAAAAGAGCATTGCTAATAAGTTGGTATCAGGGAATACGATCTGAACACCAGTTTTGGATGATGCCTTGCCAGTCAGTCCCTCTCTCATCATATATTTACTTTTCAGGCAACCGCTTGCACTTATTCACATGAGTTGAATAATGAATGCCAGTAATAATTTTGTAAATAAAGGAAATAAAATAAAAAGTTTACATAAATTAATGTCAGAATTCGGAAAGATACACATTGTAAAGAACAGACATTGCACACAATTAAGACGAATGTCAATTCTAAACTTGAAGAGGGGCACAAGAGTGACCAAATACCTACAATCTACACTGATGATAAAATACACGTAACAAATGTAGATAGAAAAACACAACACGATTCATCTTTGGACCTGATCAGGTGCATGGTTGCTAGCAGTGGATGATGAACCAGCTCTACCGTTTAATAGTCCATTGTCAGCCGGAGGAGATACTCCCCACTTGCCATCAGATTCTGCGGGTTCTATCACTTTAACAGACCCATCTGTCAACCCAACAGCAAATTGGTTGGACTCCTGAGGATGTGCCGCGACCACCACAGGATATACTGCTTGACTTCTGGACAGAGAATAAATATGGTCAGCAATACAAAATCCATTCTACCAAAGGATAACAAAAATGGACCAGGACAAAAACAGATGTGCATTATATAATTTGAACATTAATCATGTGCAGTATAACAATGAAAATTAGAAGTACCCACAAGCTGACAAACTTAAAATAGTTCGCAGACAAAATGAATTGCATCTTTTAGGACAAAAAGAATTCAAGGAAAATAATGCCAACTCAAGACATTGAGAAAAAACTTTTGATCATTCATGCTCCTAAGGAAACTTAGTCATGCCAGTATAGAAGAATGACACCAACAAAACAAAATTTAGAAGCATAAGTGGTGTCCTCACCCATTCAATACTGCTTGGGACAAATATGCAGATGGGGCAACACGGCATCGTAATCTTAGGGTATCAGCATCGAATATTCCGATGTTACCATCATAGAAGGAAGCAAAAACAAGCTGACTGTTGCACGAGTATGCTGCACACAATATAGGTGCAGAAAGTGCGTCTTGTGGGACCCACTACAACAGAAAGGATCTATCAGATGCAGATTGCAGAAAAAGTTCCATACGAAAAATAAGCTGAGAATTTTTATTTACCTGGCGTATGCGTTCCATCTTGGAGGCATCATATATTGCTATCTGAGTTTCATGGGCAACGAGCAAGCGGACTTGATCTGAGTGGAACTGCACTCGAGTGTCACCAGTAGGCGTTTTACCAGCAGGCAGTTGTATCAGAACTGATTTTCTCTTCTCCCATGTGTCAATGCTCCAGATGCAAAGCTGCAAAAAAAGTAATTTTTCAAGCAAGAAACACAACTTATCCACTCCAATCTTGTAAAAAATTTACATGTTCTGTCCCTCATGCAATAATATAATACGGTAAAACAAACATTCACAAAGACAAAGAAGTCATTAGGTAAATGCCTCGAGATTTTTCTGCAGTCCACCATTGCATGCAATATGACAAAAGGAAAAGCTTACTTGAGCATCAGCACCAGATGACACCAATATGTTGAGATTGGTAGAAAAAGCCAATCCAGTAATGCGCTTCTGGTGGCCCTTTAGTTTTGATTTCACCTATTAAGTTCACATCCAATTCAGAATATAGGCAGTAAACTTGTCCGTGTACACACCCACATATCATACAAGTTCTAAACATCATTGAAAAGAATAAAATATTTACCTCATCGACCCTGACATTGTAGATGTGAATAGTTGAATCCTCCATTCCAATTGCTATAATGTTGTTATCTTGTGGGTGGAATGCCAAAAAAGTGGATGCTGGGGGTGGTGGCATAAATGTTGTCATCACCTATCCAAGAATATTAAATTTTAACCAAGAGACCCATAATAAATCTCAAACACAGAGCCAACAGCTTAGGTTGACTTACCTTAAATGTCATCATATTGAACAATGAGACTTTTCCACCAGCAGCTGACATTACATAAGAGTCATTCTTTGACAGAGCAATGCATGGAACAGCTTCCTCAAGGTTGACACCTGAGACGTCATTACTCATAAGAAGACCACTGTTTGGTTGCCAATGTTGCGGAATAACACTGGCAGTGGCCTTTAAATAACAATATATTTCAGATAATAATCCATATAACAATGTGAGCATGATGGAAACAATGGAAAAAAATTAAAACATATAAAAAATTCAATTATCACCTTTCCACTGGGGTTTTGCTCATTGCGGACCCACTTCCACAGCTTCTGGACACCATTTGATCCAAGGGCCAATATGCCAACACCAGAATTTGTATAAAGCAGCCGAGCAACCTAGACATAAAAGAGCTAAAGTATCACATACCTAAAAAATTATGCAAAAACAAGAATTAGTACATGTTAACCACCATACCTTGTTTGTAGCATCAGTGCTATCCGGCATGGTTACCATGCGGCACTGAACAGGGTCTATAATTTCAGTTAACTGCCAGGGTTTCATCTTATCATTGACATCATCCATAGCTCTTGGCTTTTCCATGCTTCTAGCCATGGAATCTACACCATTCTGAATCAAAAAGCCCAAAATTTGAAATTCTCAATCAGAAAGCAAAAGATATGAGCAGCAATGAAGTATATAACCACCTTTGAGAGAGAAGACAAACAAAAGAAAAGTGTTTTTTATTTTTCTTATTCAGTATTTGCCTAATCAATGGAGGGGAAAACCCCCAAACAAGTAGCGTCAATAGAAAGGAAGAAAATCTAACTAGTCTACACAGCATGATCATGCAGTTATGACTAAAATATCATCTAAGGTAACCTAAAAAGAGATGAAAGTTTGACATACAAGGATGGGAGAGGGCCTAGCAGGAGAGCTTCTTTCTACTTTACAACTTACAGGAGCAACATTTGCAACAGAAGATCCAGAAACCTGTTCAATAGAATGGAAATTTTGTCATGTAATGAGATAGTGATTCAACTAACAATCAGGAAGAACATGAATTAAAATGGCACCTTAATTGCTGCTGCTTCCAGTGGTGATCTTAATGCTTCAAATGGTGGGGCTTCAACTGTTCTCAAGGATCTCATGCCAGTGGCATTTGCTAGTATCTTGATTCCATTGTCAAGAGTAGTAACAGCAAGCAGATTCCCCTCCTTATTAAATCTCAAACGTGGAAGAACCTGCATTAAAATTTATTTCAACATTATTTGAATCTAATTAGTAATTGAAGGTTGGCACATTAGACAAGCTGCTAGGTAATTTCAGAATTCAGGCGACAAAATAACGTATCACAACTCACTGGCAGACCACCATCTGCATCTGTAGTTGTAAGTATGTTGATGTTATCCATGTCCCAAAACTTTATTTGGCTATCTTCGCCTACAGCCAGAAAGTGATTTTGAGTAGTGTCAAACTGCACTACGCCAGTTGACTTCTTTCTAAACCCTGCATAAGTTCTCTTTATCGCGCCTTCACTTTCATTCCATTCCACCAGAAAGGATTCACCATCTTTGCCCGTTCCACAAGAAAACAACCTGGAAGGGAGTAATACCTTAATTCATGTACTAAGAAAAGGTGGCAAGTAATAACTCAAACTCTTTCTGAAAACAAAGTAAGCAATGAAAGTCACTCCTAACATAAGCAGACAGAACATTATTGAGCAACAAGAAAAAGTAGATCTTACCTGCTTCCATCTGCACTATATAACATAGTGGTACACCAATGCCCAGGAGCATCATAGTCAACCCTGGATCCCATATTGTCATAAAGCCAGGCTTTGATTTTCCCATCAATAGCAGTTGAAAAAATAAACTGCAAGCATATAAGCAGAAATCATTTCATATGAAAGAACGTCATCTGATTAATAAGTGTTCACTGGTATAGAAAAGAACAATGTAGTGATAAAGGGTGTTAACTATAAGAGCAGAAATAATTCCAGACTGAAGAATACCATCTCATTAAAAGGTATTCATGGTATTTAGAAAGAACATGTGCTGATACAGGGTGTTAAAAAATAAGTTCATGTAATCCAGGATTAAACAGAAAACAAGCCGATCAATGGCATGAAAGCTGAAAAACAAAGTTGTAGCACATTTTACAGGGAAAAGTTCTAATGATAGTTGCCTAACACAGACAAACCTTGTAGCAAACAAGCATGGTCGACCTAGTTCAAGTATATTTCTAGCATCCAGGCTACTGATGGTCTTCATGCTACCTTCCAGATGGAATTCGCAACACACACAATCATAATAGTGATTCAGTGAATACTTCAGCAAGAGAATAAAATAGTGGTGAAAAAGTTTCTTCCTACATGAGTTTCACTTGATTTTAAGTCATGGAGGCTGGAGAGCAATCAAAATTTGTTTCTTTATCTACACCTATCTCTATCATTAAAGATTACTCTAATGCAACTTGGACATCACAGGTTTGGCTTATGGAAATATCTTCTACAATTTGCAAAAGTAAACACTCCTAGGCATTGTCTTGAAACTATAAGGAGAAGCACTGCAATAAAAAAATTCAATTAGAGAAAAACGTTAGTTTCTAGGTATGCTTTAAGTTCATTAGATAAACAATCTCACATAAACTGAACCAGAACCCATTAGAGAAAGTATCAATTGAGTTGACAGGGTTTCAGAGACAAGAAATTAGCAAGAAATATTTCAAATTCTTTTGAAGGATGCTCCACCAGAGAAAAAGCAAGATCAATATGGATTGCATGCTACCAGCAAGGATCCTCCTCCATAAAGTAAACAAGATCAATGGGGAATGTAAGTGAAATAAAGAAGACAACTACAATTTGCATCAGTCCTCAAGCAGAATTTCTTTCTAAAATAGTGACTCAAAAGATTTGTGAATTCTGAATTAAAGAACTTGTAATACCAAAACTGGATTCTAGATATCAACCAATTATCTTATTTTGAAATCTAACATCGTTGACTAACTTGCAGTCATACCTGAATACTCTCTTTCTGATGAGGACATATAGAATACACGGGTGCTTCATGGCCTTCAAAGTTGAACAGTTTTCTTCCAGTTAAATCCCACACCTGTTTCAAATCTCCCTTAAGTTCTTTCTGTAGCCAGAATCTGAACATATCTTTCAGAAAAGAATTTCGAAATTTCACCGCTCACCTTTATCAATTTGTCATCCCCACAAGTTACAACACACAGCTGCTTATTTGGATGAGCAAAAGCAATGTCATTGACTGCTCCTGCATGAGCATCAATCTGCATAACAAAATGAAAATTAAAAACTCTAGTTCAAACTCACCCTGATGTCTACAAGTACCAATACAACATACCTCCAAATTCTGGCGTAAATCATTTGGTCCCACGTATGCATACAAATGGATTAAATGCTTCGAAAATGCAGCTCCTGCAACATGAGAAATACTACTTGATATTGTATGCAAATCACTGACAACACCATAAATAGAGCATTGTAAGGCAATTCTACCACAAAAAGTCCCATCTGGGCTCCATGTAACTCGGCTCACAGAAAATGATGCATCCTTGGCAGCCGAAGCCTGTTTAAAAGCCCAGTATGTAAGAAAACAGCGTCAACTATTGAAAAGTGTAAAGTTGATGCTGACTATTTATTGTGGTGTAATCTTCGCCAAAGCAATCCTCATATAATAGAGCCTAGTGGAGATGAAAATTATATGCAAAGTGCAAAAATTTATTAACAAGAAACATAAAAAAGCAACTACAGGAAAGGACATAAAAACCTGGAATGCTAATGTACAAGCTTGTATGTCCCAGATCTTGAATGGCTTTGAAACCAACTTCTCTCTTATTCCAGCTTCCCAAAGTGTTATCTCACCATTATTGCAGCCCACTGTTGACACCCCAAGTTAAATAATAGAAAAATAACAGTATTTAACTAGTTTGTCCAACTTATAAGGGTAAAAGTAGGACAGTTAGATTTTAAAAGAAAGCAGATTCTCAGAACTGCAGTACCAAGAAGTAATGTTTGGTGTGTTGGGTGAAAGTCCAAGCTTGTTACAGGAGATCCCTGATGCAATGTAAAAGCCACAGTTCTAGGCAAGTCATCTAGTGTCCAGGATGCCTGTTGTCGAACTGTAGGATATGTAACCTGAACATGAAACAAATATTAACATGTGATTAATGGAAAAAATGGCTTATTTTTCACCAAATTGGTTGCATTTCAGAAATAGCAATATTACCTCCTCAACTGACTGTGCAGGACGTAAACGCTTCATCAATTGCTCATGATCAGCGTTCTGATACTCAACCATACCGAGCGTCGCAGGAGGAGTGATTGGGCGCTTCAAAATTGAAACTGTTTAAAAAGTCAAAAAGGTGACAGTAAATTGCATGAACACAACTCACATTTAGATCATTTTAATCTTTGCATGCTGGTTAAAGAAATAAAATCATAAAGCAAGAACATAGAACTTCCTTCTCGGTTGTCATCGTTACCTTCTCAAATGCCAATATTTAACTAAAAGTGAAAGCTCTCACCTTGATTAGGAGGGACAGGCAATGATGATGCTGTAACAACAGCTGCTTGAACAGATGAAGATGCAGCAGCATTTGCCATCCAACCAGCTAAAGCATTAGCATTGGCTGCTGCTGCTGCAGTCGGTGGGAAGGGCTGCCAGCAATAACAGAAGTGAGTACATAGAAAATAAGGAACCCTATCCTAGCCATGCTCTACGTTGATGAAAATAACACAAGGATAAAACAAAATTTACGTAATGAACATTATAAATGAAGTAAGCATTATTATACCCCATGTGCTCCAAGAGATGTGTAAGCAGCAGGTTTTGCAACTGCAGCTGTGGGAAGATTAACAGGAGTGGGTGCAAGAGCCCCATTTGGAGGAGTGCATGTATGGTCGGTGAATAATGTTTTAATGTCTGGGTTTGGCCTAGGATTCTTACAGAGCTGGTGCTGCCAATTCAGACTGCAACGATGTCAAAGACAAACTTCACATATGTGGCACAAAAACCATTAAATTGCATAACTAGATTATCAACATGAAACAAACACACACATGTAGCATTAGATGGAAGAAATATAAGATAGATGGATCAACATAATAAGTATCTTACAAGGTAAAGCAGCACGCATGTCGTAAAGGAACCACAATACCTTTGATTAATAAGTGTTCTCAATCTAGACGACTTCAAAGTAGGAAAAACAAGCTTCTCACGGAAAAGGGGATTTGCTTCAATTAACTTTTTGAGCTCTATCAACATTATGCTACGAGCTGTCTTAGTGTCACCATATTTGGAAAGCTGCTCATTTTCCCTGTCGTCAATGAACATAGATATGATTTGACAAACATATAGGTTTTCCATCACAATCGCCACTAAAATGAATTTTCAAGAAAATGAACACATTTTCATCAAATAATATACCCATTGTTGGTCATCAAGGTATAGAAGATCTTTTGTTTCAGTTCTTGATATAGTCAAGAGCATTTAAAATTGAAAGAGAAAAAACCATGTCATGATTCCCATTACAACCACAAATGCAATTCCTAGCATCCATGCCAAAAAAGAAACAGCAATAAACATTTGGCTGAAACTCCTTTGACCTCACCCATGATAAAAATAAAAAAGCTCAATGCCCAATTCTAGATAAGAAATTCTATCATATGTGTAGTACATTTGCCAACATAGGACATGGTACCAACACTGCACTTGCACTCGCCCCCCATCCCTACATGCAGTCGCTAACTAAAATAAACAAATAATAGATTGAATAAATTTCCCCCCTAGACACTCAAACTTATCCATAATAGCCATGCATCATGTCGGGTACATACATCTTAGTGATATAAAGACATGCAAGTTGGCCCCAAGCAAAGACAAATAATCTAGTCAAGCATTATAAATAGAGGAACTTCCGCTTATCATTACTGAATATTTATAAAGTAGGGCTATCCTATTTATCATTAAACGTTTTAGAAGTCACTCATTTTCTATTCCCCTGAATATTTCTAAAATATGGATATTTCTCAAAAATATTCTTTACCAAAAGTCTCTCCCAATTGAATTTTGCATTTTGATGTTCCTCCCAAAAATGGTACCCTAGAATCACATCCCAAACTGGCAATGTTGAAGGTGAAAGGTATCTATAAACTTACAATACAAGAAATAAATTTTTACCAAGACAATAAGGAACAACCATGCATTATACTGGTGCACCTTGTACCCAACAAAAGGAGTATATAGTACCTGAAATTGCCAAGTGTTAATAGCTGAGTAATTTCCTTGTATAGATCTTCATTAAATGTAGAGAACACTTTCAAGTCATTCACCAGAATCTCAACTGCCTTTGCTTTGTCTTGCCTGATGATATACCAGTTAAGATTAGAAAGAAGCCACAAGCCACAGAGACAGAGAGAGAGAGAAGG
>JACGDI010000003.1:1779266-1829763 GCA_014898725.1 Jacaranda copaia
AGAAATTAGGACCATATTTATTACATGAAGAAATGTACTAAAAATTTGGCTAAAGATGTAAGATCTCATATTACCGATCAAGAGCTTCAAGATACTTCTGCTTTCTTATCTCAAAAAATATCTTCATAGAGTATCTATTGTCGTCAACTTTAGTAAAACCAGACAAGTACTTCTCAACTTCCTCCCATTCACCTGCATGCACTTTCTCCTCGAAGTATTTCATGTTAAAGAAAAAACCTGATTCTTGCTCAAGCCTACAGAAAGAGAATCCGTATATGATTATTAAGGCCCAGCATTCTCAGGAAAGCAACTAGGTGAAACAGCATGCTCCCATTTAATTCAAGTAGTAGGACACAAAACAGCCCGTATTATTATTAGAGAGTAGACCAGGAGACCACCAAACAGAATGCCACTTCACCTATCTACTCAACTGCATTCAAACCTGCAGCAGGACATCTAACTTTTTCATGGGGACTGGTTTAGACTTTTCCCGCATAGTCATAGTTATACTTCATCTATAGCTCTCATTTCGTTTCCTCTAGCCAATTAAACCTTCTACACCTCCATAGAGCCATAAGACTTTCAACAAATAATTACACAGCAATCAGGGTTATAAATCTCAATTCAAATTCCCCAAAATCCAACCAAAAAGGGCAAATTCACCACTAAATTGAACCTTAAACAGCTAAATCTTACCAATTAACTGTTTTCTATGTTCTTAATCTTTTCTAACTCAAAACACAACAAAATCAAACAACTCAGGCCAATACTTCCATATCCTGTTTCCCATTAAAACCTCTCAATCACACGTCTCCAAACAAACCCACAAGCACATCAAAACAGAAATCAATTCAACAATTACATCTTAGCACAAATAACTCAAAAAATAAAAAAGAAAAACTAAATTAAAACACACAAAAATCACACAAACAGAGACTAAGAGCCGTATATATATACTTGTGAACAGACTCCTTGAATTTCTCCTCTTCCAGGAACTGAAGAATTAAGAAAACCAATTCTCTGCTAAGCGACGACATTTCCCACCTCAGATTTCACAAAATCCCAGACCAAAATCAACAGATCGAAGCCTCCAAAAAACAAATCCAAGCCCTCCACCGACGACGTTCCCCGGACCTTCTCCTGATTTTTATTTTTCTTCTTTCTAGGGTTTCTCTAAAAACACAGGCTGCGATGAGAAAGAAAAGTAGAGAGAGACAAGGAGAGAAGTTGCTATATATATATATACGTGTGTGTGTAATAAGTTGTATATATAGAGAGAGAGAAAGAAAAGAGAAAGAGAAAGTAGAATGAGAGGTGGTGGTGGGGAAAAAAAGACTTGGTCTCGCTATCTTCGATGCGTTTGGCAGGAGTCTATCTTTTTCCACTGACCTATCACTATAAGCAGTTGAACCTATCAAGCTCTTCGCACTTATATGATAAGCCAACTGACTTATCTATGAGGTTATCGTTGCGTGAGGTGGAGGGGAAAGGTTTGGGGGTTGGCGGATTTGAAATGGAGAATTCAAATCTAGTTGAATATTCGGTTTGGGTTACAGGCGGACTAATGTCGCTGTCCAATGTAATAAATCCCGCTAACTTATCGCAATGTATCGTGCTACGAATATTTCTATGTATCGAATTCGGCGGGAATTTGAACTTAGACATGTTTGCCGTTGGGGACAAGTTATTGTTTAGGGCAAGGGAATTGTGGCGTCAGTGACGCTTCATTCCCACGCGCGTACGTACTCGCCGCCGTGGCCTTGTGCGCGTGGTAAAGGAAATTACATCCCTAGTATACATATATAATTTGGGTAAAATGGAACCTGGATTCTGTGTTAACAAAAATTGACAAATTATTTTCTGTGAAAAAAATACACAAAAAATATTTTTATATTTTAAAAAATCATGCCACAACCTCTTGTGAGAGCATAGGTGTTAGATATGCGCTTGTGCATGCATTTAGGCTTAAATATCTATATATAAAAATATAATTATGTTTTTATTCATTAACTATTGAATCTTCTTTTAAAAAATCAATGGTTTAAATCAAATCATATTATAATTTTAAAAAAATATATAAAATATGCACAATATAATATATATTATCATATATAATGTATATATATTTTATATTATATATGTGTGTGTATATTATATACAAGTGTATATAATTATATATAAATCACTACGCAACCCATCGGCCGCCAAAATCTGCCACCAACAGCTCTCCCAGGCAGTGGTTGCTGCCCGAGTGATTAAAAAACAAAAAACAAGAAAAAATTCAAAACCAGCCACTGGATGCTGTGACTATAATGACCATAGCGACTAATAGCCAAATCTAGCCACAATGCTGCCATGGCAGCCGGATGGAGGTTGGGGGGATCAAGCTTGGGTAAGATAAAGTGATTTACATTTTGTAAATAAATTTATATATATATATATATATATAAAAAGAATACATGAAATAATGAGAAATGATGATAAATTTATATATGTATAAAGTGAGAAATATATGAAATAATGGAAGAAGAGAGAAATGAAAAGCAAAAAGATAAGAAAGGAATGAAAAAGATAAAAGTAAAATGGCTATATCTATTCTTAGTCACAATTTCTATTTAGAATTTTTAATTATATTTTAGAAAATAACTATTAATCAAATTGGAAGATAAATCCTTTCGATAGTGCTCAAACATTTTGCTGCGTATCTTATTAAAGTCTATTTTTAGGAAGGTTTTGAAGGGAGATGTTTTAAATTGTTGTTGGATTACGATGAGTAATTTTGCCACATTGTAGAAGAAATGTATCATACAGACGGAATAAGGCATAGATTTTGACAATATGGTTCTATTTGCTCAAAGCATAATTTTTCGAATTATTTAAGCCTGTCAATGTTTGTTGGCGGCGAAACAATGAATCAAACGACAGGTTAGCAGAAGTGAATGAGTGCATGCCCTTGAATTTTCAAAAATGTACCAGACTAGCATCTTTAAGATTTTTTTGTCTAATTGATTATACGACTTTTTCAAAATCAACCAACATGAATATTATTTATTTATTCTAAGTAAATGTAGAATTGTCCGAAGAAATTGAGTAAGAAACAAAGGTGCAAGTAAAACCAATTAAGAAACCATTACAAAATTTTTTGTTACTTGAATGTAAAAATAGTAATACACTACACCAATTCCTACATTTTGTGGCGGTCTTGATAGACGTTTTGTGATGGTTATAACCGCCGCCGCTAGGTTAAGTATATGGACAGTGTTTCGTGATGGTTAAAACAAACCGCCGCTGGAATCGTTAATTCTTGCAGTGTTTTTCTGTCAACATTTTTATTTTGGAGAGTCACAGGTTTAAGCTATCGACAATATTTGCAAGTTTAATTTGTTCTTACATTTCAAAATGAAAGACTACATAAGATTGTTTTAATTTGAACAACTAGTATGATTTGAGATAATTTTAATATATGTCTCACCCAATCTCTCTTGTCTCTAGCACATCAAACGATCCCAACAAAAAACAAAATCCAAGATATCTTAAACGTATAAACTATATGCATTACCAAAATCTCATAGACAAAAACCAACATTCAAACAACACTCAAACTAATTCCATAACAAGCAAGCTAGATATAAACAGTTCTAATTTATTGATTTACTTGATTGATATTGAGAAAACCAGTCAATAATTGACCTCCATAATGTTGAATTAGAAAAGACATTGTTGACTTTAATGCATCTTTTAATGTCGTAATCTCATTCTCCAAATGTCCGACTTTAACATTTAATAATGTTGAATGACTAGGTGAACATCCTTGACAACTACTAGTTGATCCAAAGATTTGAGATGGACAGACTCCAAATCACATACCTCAAACACATGCTGGATGCTCTCTCCCAAATATATTCATGAAGGCATCACCTTCAAAATTCATCTAAGTCTACACACGTAATTCTTTCTGCACATTACATTAAATATTATGTTAACATTTAATTTTATAATATACACCATTTTAATGACAATGTACACAACATATTATGTTTATAGTTTTTTGGCTAGCTTTCATCATGGACAAAAGAACCATCCTTTTTCTTGTGGGCAATAGCATGCAACCTTGCTCTACTGTAAGGTCGCCCAGTTTGAATTTCCTAATATCTTATACGTAGTTATTAACATTTAAATTAATCAATTTAGTATTTAGAATTAAAAAGAGTAGATTAGTTAATACTATTTCATCCCTCTTTTTGGCTAGTGTATTTGACATAAGAGTGTGAGGAATTGTTTGTTGGCATCGACTCAAAGCATTTCTAACACACATCTCCTACATAATTAGAAAAATAGCAATATCAACAAATAGTAAATATTATTGTAGAATTTATAATGAATGCTTATTGCCTTTGTTGTGTCACTCAATCTATAGCTTAAAAAAGAGCCCTACTGATCTCTACAGATGTCTTCTGCATGCCTCTCACTATTAGCTTCCCCAAGCAATTGATGGATCATAATGTTCTTAAAACAACCTCACACGATTATCTCTCGATTTCTTTCCCAAACTTTCCCATAATGCAATCATTGTTCGACCCATCAATGACTACAATTTTTTCCTAAAATGAAACAATACATTTTAAAGTATTAAATAGTAAACAATAAAAACCAACTTCATTCAAAGAAATATAATCCATACCTTTATTAAGTTGTTCCACACTTGTTTTTTGTACCTTGAAGGAACCTTGGTCCACTATTAATAACTAATTGGAAAGTTATTAAAATAACTAGCATCAAGTCCCAAAAATATCCTGAGCAATGCTCCTGAGTCTTTAGTAAGTTAGCCCAATTCATTCCACTCTTAAACAATCTTCTAATTAAGTGCAAGCACAAACATGTCTTGAAGCTTAAGACGCATTTCTTTAACTTCGCCATTCTCATCTAACAAGTAAAACCAAAAAAGTATTATTTAGCAAAAATATAACTTATTTAAACATATTAAATCAAAACTAGTAGTAAGTTAGTAAATCACATATCTATCAAACCAACATACCAGTACTTATTACATTTTTTCTTTTGAGAAGGTTGATCTGGCTTATCACATGAGTCAGGCTGAGAGGATGGATCAAGATGATCATATGACCCTATCTAAGTAGATAGGTCTACCCGAATAGATGGTTCTGGCTCACTATGAGCATCAGTATCACTTGGGCCCTCAAATTAAGAATGAACCTCTATAGGTATAGACTGACACCCAATTGCATGACTCTTTCGCCTAGGCATATCTGCAAAATAGAGAGGTTAATAAGCACAAATTTCATTGTTATGGCTTTATCATACGGCGCTTGATATAACAATTTTAATTGATTAAAATCTCATCTCTAGACCAAACACAAAAATATTTGATGCTATTGTTGGGCTGATATGTCAAAAAAAGAAAATATATATGTACACATGCTAGAAACACAACTATACAACCCTATACCTCTTTTAACTAGTTGCTTGTAAACTATAATGTGTATATATGTACACATATAAGAAACACATGCAAAAAAAGGATAATTAAGCTGCAACTAAGGAAACCATTAACTATAATAGACATATATCTATTAGCAAACAAATGAAATGCTCTATAGCTAAAGCAACTATGGCTCCTAATTCCTATTGAGTTTTAAGTGGAAAACCAATTAGTTTGTTTCTAAGTGAAGAACTGTAGATATAACAAGCTTTTTACTTGCGTGTAAAAGTGAAAAAGCTTGGTAATGATTCACTAGGTGAATTCTGAGTTGAGCAAATGGTGTTCAAGATTTTCAATTAAAAAAAATTGATCTTTTGCACATTTAGTAAGCTATACTAAGCAGAGAATGACAAGGTTCAATAATTTGAGAAATGAGTTGTTAGAATGTGATGACATTAAAGTTACTATAAGAAAATAAAAGCATAGATAACATCATTGATTATATAGGATTTCTACTCTTTATCCTATAACATCCATTGGATAAATAGCTACTTAATATCATGCTTAAGTGTAAAACAAGCACTATAAAATTATGTAAAGAAACAATTAAGGTGAAACCACATGTTGCAAATCTCATACATTCAAAAATAATCATGGCAAATACTTTTTGCAGGACAAACTCATAATAGAGTATAACCAAACAAGAATATAGATATAGCCAATTAAGAAAATAAAAGGAACTTCGACAAAGCTTCAACAACAACACAAATGATAAAGGCCAAGGCATGTAAAACATGTTGAATTTAGTAAATCAAGATTTTTAATTTAAAATCTAAAGCTTTTCATATCTTTACCAACAATTAGCACCACAAATGAAGAATAGGCATTGTGGAGTAGGAGTAACCATAAATAAAAATATTGACACATAAGATGTTCAAATTCGAATTACGACAAAGGAGAAAAATTTAGGAACAAAGGAAGAAATTATGTGAATAGATACCTAAGCTCTTGATACCATGTTAGGAACTAGGCACAAAAAGTGCATATAAGAAAGAATTCTTGCATTGGAATTGTATGTATGAAAGAGAATAAAGAGAGCTTATATATATGCACAAGCACAAGATAAATAAATCTACTAAAAAGTATGGATAAACTAATTCAAGTATAGAAAATATACTAGGAAACCATTAATATCATGCAAATGATCTCTAATTATCATTCTTGCAATCCCCAACATCATGCTAATAGAAAAAACTAAAAGGGAGTTAGTAAAAGTGCACCATTCCTAGTATCCATCAAAATCCTATTACTCTAGTGCTCAACAATTTGTAGTATAATCCAAGTATGTATGTCTGATAAGTACATTAAATGCTTAATTCATAAATGTAGTCAATAAGTAAGACCAACAACCTTAATCATAGTACTTAATTGAATACAAGAATGAAAAATTAACCCTACCACTTGTCATCTTTAGAATCTCTAAATTTGAGCAGCACTAAATCCTTCATCTTCACTAGTAAGCAATGTAACGCAGTAGTAGAAAAAACTAGACAAAAGGAAGGCACATGATTTTCATCGTACTTAAGAGATAACATAGCATGAAACTTTCATTTCACTTATAACAATATCATACAAAAGGATATAACATAGCTAAAGCTTTACAGAGTTTAGCATCAGTACAAGAATTAACATATATACTAGAGTCAGAAGGCCTCTCGCATTTATTCATGAAAATAAAACAAACTCCACAAAAATATTGTAGAAGTTGATAATCCTTAACATAAGGTGATTAAAAACCAAAAGAAAAACAAATTGCAACTTTGTCGTATGAATAACAGAATAAAACAATCAAAATCAAAGAAATATTATAATAGATTACCTTGCAAGTGTTGCCAAATAAAAACAACCAACAAAAGCAACAAAAATGGAAGAATCTGCTCAATCCACCAACAAAATCAAAGAAATATTATAATATGGAATGGGACATAAACAAATTCCCAACAAAACCTCAATTTTTGTTCATCAATAAGATTGAGAAAAAAATAATAAAAAATCCAAAAATATACTAAATAAGGAAAATAAAACCATACTAGAGTGACTGTAGAGAAGAAAGGTGGAGAAGAGAGATTCTTAGCATCGTGATTCTATCAAGGAAAAAAAGAAAGATCGGTGTGGTTACGATCACAGGATTGATAGCAGGCGTGAGAAATTAGGTAAAGGAGAGAGAGAGAGAGAGAGAGAGAGAGAGAGAGAGAGAGAGAGAGAGAAATTGGGTTTCAAGAATAATTGGAATGAGGTTTTTATTATGAAAAATCAAATAATTAGAAAACGTTTTTATTTTGTGGCAGTTACCTTAGCCACTGCCATTATATTGTTATTTGGTGGCAATTTATGTAAACCACCTCTAATTTCATGGTGGTTTATCTTAACCACTGCTAATTCAGTAGTAATTTATCTTAAATTGCCATTAGATGTTACAATTTTGCAGTGGTTACCTAAACCACCATGGAACAGTCTTCAAATTACATGTTTTACGGTGGTTTGTCTTAACTACCTCAAAACATGTGCCACAATTAACCTCTTTTCTTGTAGTGATAGAGTACACAAAAACTACCAAATTAAGATACAATAATGTAGAGGTTCTAGTGAAAATATGAATTAATTTTATGTTTTACTAATTGTGTTTGGCATTATTGTGCTTAAATAGATCTTAAAAAATATTAACTCTTAGCTTGATTATCTTTGACTGAGGATTCTTTCTTATCTTATAAATTCTCTAATATTTGCAAGGTTTCTCTCAATCTACTCTATTAACCCAACTTTATTTATCTTTTCAGAAGTCATATTGCAACTCCTTGGTTGGAAACATGAGCTTAATAGCTCTATTTTAGCCTTAACTATGCAGGTATGTGGACTGACAATGTGAAGGCATCATAGGCCTATGTGTTTCATTCTCCCTCTTGTGGACTTGGGCTTATTCATGGGTAATATTTTTAGGTCCAAACAATTGCCCGCATAAGTCTTGATCAAAGGTCTAATTTGATTTATGCTTAATTTATATTTGTTACCTTGCAAGTTTTTTTATACTAGCTTTAGTAGCAAAGTATGAATAAAACTACTAATTTATTTGGTTGAAGTATGAATAAAATTACTAATTTATTTGGTTTTCTATATAGACAATGGCACATTCATAGTGCATGAAAGACAAAGTACCAAGCATAAATTTTCTACTTTATGCTCTTTTACCTTTCATACCCTCAACTCCCTACTCCTGCTTTCTCTCTTCTCTCACATATCCTAAAAAATCAAACAAAAAAATCATGTTCTCATCCGCCATGGTCATTTCCTTGGGGACGTGATGATCTTATTCATTGACACCTTTACAATAGGCCTTCTCATGGACCTAGATTACCCGATGAACCAATCCTTAGACGTATAGACTAAAAGCCTCTTGCTTCATTTTAGAATGAATTTGGGATAGATTTTTGAAATTGGTTTTTGTCTACTATCTTGCTAATCCATGAGAAGTAAATCATGTAGAATCAAGGGTAGAATGTGAACATGCAAACATTTACAAAAATCTAGCATCTTAGAGGTGATTTAGATGACACCACCATATACAAATTTGATATAAGCCTCTTACAAGTAACCTAGTGTTTTTAGAAGTGTTGAACATTGTTCTTTCATATTGTATGGGGTTGATGACTTCTATGCTCCTGAACGTCCACGTAATAGCTGGATTTTTGCCTACGTATGTATTTTTTGATATGAAAGTGGCCATCTTGTTTAAGGGTAGGGACTTTGGCTATCTTGTAGTAGGTACAAAGGCTAGCACCCATTATGGCCCCATATTTGGCCATCCGTCAAGCTTGGATAATGGAGAAGAACATGTCTTCTTTTTTCTTATCTAGTTTTTGAGGTATTTTGTGGTATAAATATTTGTTCCTAAATTATAGATCTTTTTGAACTTGTAGTAGCTCTCTCTCTCAAGAAAAAGATTAGCGCTAAGTCCTGTAGTTTAAGCTTTCATATATAAGCGTAATAAGTAAAATAATAAAATAAAGATAATCCTAGAACCATAGAGCTATCTAGCTTATTCAAATTTGGCTGCGATCTTACTTTCCTCATTTATGTTTTAACAAGGAAGTGTGCCACAAAAAGAGCTTTTTTACTTTTATTGCTCGAACTAACAGATTATCTATGGTAGATGTTGAACAAATCTTAGGCAAATTTTATGAGTTGGAAAAAGCAGCCATTCCATTTTTCTTCACTTACGTCAACTTGATGAGGCCTTTCACAGAGTTAGGGATAATGATGACTTCAAAGAGAAAACCCCACAGTAGGCTTCTTTCTTTAGATTCACTAACATGGTGGCTAGTAAAATAATCCCTTATTGCCTTTATTATGTAGTAAAGCAATTTGGTTTGCATCAATATCACCATGACTTTGTTGTTACTTTCAATTATTTGAAAAAGGCTAACTCGAAGGTATTTTGCACCTTAAAATTGAAAATCAATTTGCTCTCAACAAGTTTAAATTTTGTTTATTTTCTTGCTGTTTATAATTATGATGTTGAGTTCTATCATACATATAGCAAGTGGTCAAATGAACCTATGGACCAATAACTTGCTCAATTTTTTCAAAGCTTGACAGAAATCACTATAAATATATCCTTCCTAGAGAAATGCAATTTTCTAACTCATGTTCCACAAATAAAGGTGTAGATAGTTTCTAAACCTTTTTACAAGATAATTTGAAATCCTTTTCACAAAAATAGTACAAATCATTACAACGCAAAAAATATTTTTGAAAAAAGAAATAACTTAAACTAAAAAGGGCTTTGGAAAACTATTATAGAAAATTGGGAAAAGAGGCATAAAGCTGAGGTACCTCAGTAGACCTCTTTTTACAAACTTATAGGATTAGTGCTTCATCTCTTCTTGATAGCAACCAAATGCTAATCTATATCTTTAGCAAGAGAAACCCCTACGTAGTTAGGTTTAGTGGTTTTTTCACTTTAGGAAAGGCCAAGATCAAGCTCTTTGCTGAACTATTACCACCAGGAAGTATTTATTATTGTTAGTGTAGAAAGTTCTTCTATATTACCTTTTGCTATTTTAGATGACTATTCTCGACATATTTTATTTCTTCCAAGAATCTTATACTTCGGTGTTACTTCCAATAGTAATCTCCAATAAAGTTTACTCAACAACAACCTCTCCAAAAATAAATCACAACAGTTTGTCTCTTCATTTATCTTTGAATAGGGCTTTTAAGTGACAAAATCATTAACTTTTTTGATTTAGAGAAGGAGAGTGTTGCTATATTGGTAAGTGTTGTATTAGCATTATGTTGTTTTAATACACCTAAGCTTCTAACTATTTTTTCTAGTCTTGGCAAGTGAGCAAATAGAAGCACTCTAGTAAGGACTGTACAAGTAAGGACAAGAAAACTAAAATATTGAGGAAGTTAGTTTTACCATATAGTTCTAAAGCATCTGATGAAGGAGAATGAGGATTTATTGAGGGATAAAATTTGGGAGGCACCGGTGAATCTTCTAGCATTTTTAGAAATAACAGTACAACCAAGAAGCTTTAGTCTTCATGGCTCAATTGCCACTTTTTCATCCTGCATTAGTAAAGCCTTATGTGAAAGTTGTGGAGACCAAGTAAATATCTAACAAAAAAGGTGAGAAGCCTTGAATACATAAGGTGTTTGTTTTTATTCTTCTCATTAGTTTTTGATTTTTGAACTTAATTTTGTTGTCTTATCACTTTCTTAATGAGAAAGGAATATGTCCTACTTGGAACCTACATAGAGCTTTGTGCTTTTGCTCTTCAAGTGAGTATTCTCTTCTCTTGCGTATCAATTTTTCAATCTGTTGTGCATTTATGTTTGTTTATGTAGATCTGTATTCCTACTCTAGTCAAAACTCTAGCCAGCAACACTAAAGACCTCTTTTTTAAGTTGGATAAATTGCTTGAAGAGAATGTGGTAAGCGATCTAAGAGGGCATGTCCAATTTTCCACCTAATTGCCTGAATGAGTTGTGGCTCACTTGAGGAATTTGAGCAAGCTCTTATTAAGGATCTTATGGAAAATAACAAAGAGATCCTCAACCACCTCTTGAAAGAAGTTGGCTAACTTTTGCAAGCATCCTTTATGTCCTAGTTTTACAAAGCGTTTGTGAAAAAATATAAGTAGCTTTAAGCTAGGTACTTCGAGAGTACAATAATTCTTAAATATAACTGTGAGTCTTGTATAGCTTTGTTGATTAAGGAAATAAAGGTGTTGAGAATAGCTTGTAGGGCTATCATCATAGAGCAAGAAATTTGAAAGACAATAAGCTTAATATCTTGGAGGAGCTAAGGAAACTGAATTAGACGTTGGTAAAGATTAAGGTAATGCAAGTGAAGTTGATGGCTCAACATGAGCAAATTTCTTTCACCATTATAGGTAAGATTTGTATGCCCTTTTGTCCTTGAAGGCCCTTGACTTAAAGTAACATGTTAATGTTAGCAATACTCAAGGTAACCTAGACGAGATGGATCACTTTACATTATTTTTTCTAGAAATTCAATCAACATTTCCTAACTAATGTACCATCATCAGCAATTACCAAAGATATTTATTTCCTAATCCTTTTTTAATTAGCTATTGAGCAATTCTAAGCTTGGATGCCTGTTCTTTTGTGGCATGTGCCACATTAAACTCAACTTTTACTACTTGCATTTCTTTGAACGTGTTTCTATTTAACTTGGATTTGCTTAAGTTTGGCCAAATGGCCTAAATTGCTTTTGTGATTATGCTTGCTTCTCTTAGATGTCCTGTTAAGTATGATTTCACCAATTTTAACTATTTGATCTTAAAAAATTACTAAAATGAACAAGTAAATAATGTTGGCATAAAAATATCAATTGAAAAGGCAAAATAAGAAACAAAGAAAAATAAATAAAAAAAGATACGTATTGGTGCATCCACGAGAATGCCCATCAAAAGGGCATTTAGAATTCTCTCTTCCTTTCCAAAGGTAATATTTCCACAGTGTAGGAAGTACTTCTTTGGCCACTTACAATTTTGGGACCATTAAAAAATTTCCTTCCCCATCCTTTAGGTCCTATCCAATTTGGACTCCACTTGCCGTACAAAAGTCCATTTTTTTTTGCAGTGAGCAAACTACTTTCTATTCCAAGTTACCCTAATCAAAGCAATTTAGCCTATATTTCCTATCATAAAGCTTGGATATTTGTTGTCTTTGAGCCTTTATGTGATTTGAAGCTTGAATTTTAACATCATCTATGTCATTTGATTTCTAGACCATTGTTTCCAAGTAAATGAGTGTTAGATTATGCTACTCTATAACCCTTAAAGATCTCATATTAACTTGTATAGTGAGTTTTGTATGATCGCCATAGTATACTTGCTAGTTTGACATGACTAGAGTGCTTCTAGGAGTACTAAGCGCTATTCCTGGAGGTTTCTCAACTATTATCAAAATGATTATTTCGAGATTTTAATCGATTATTTCAACTTATCCATTACCCTAAGCACAGTTACCCATTGAGTACTATACAAACTAAACACCATATTCTTTGGTAAAACTCTAGTTTCACTACAAGCAAACATTGTACCTTAATATGTTACTATCAATTGGGTACCACAAATGTGTAATTTAAATGTTCCATAATAAAGTGGATTACTTAAGCTTCATGTCTATTTAAACAAGATAACTCTTGCCTACTCAATGTAATATTCATTCCCAGTGATGATATGGGTATATTGTTTTGATTATGCCAAATAAATGACTTCACTCTTATGCGTTCTCTTGATGACACTTTTTGTACCATAACTTGCATTTAGCATTTTTTGTAATCTCTAGCATGGCAATCCCCTATTATCTTTAGCTAACAATAGTCATATTGCCTAGTAAACTAAAATATCTTACAGCTACATGATAAACTTCACAGACCCATCTCGATATCTTTGGCTACTAATAAGCTAAAATATTTTATAGCCACCTAATAAGCTCAATGGACCTCTATCATGAATTTTTTAGCCATATCTTGATATATAAATTGCAATAGCATATTGCCATGACTTTTTTTTTATAATGAATCTTTCCCTAGTATAACATCATTGGCTGCTTTAAGCCATAGTTGATGAGATACTGGTTTTAATGGATCTTTTAGAAACTTTAGTATTGGTGTCCACCAATCTCTACTACTTAATTTTCATTATTGAAAAGAGATTTACTTAGCATAAGCATGAGTAGTCATCTTATCTAGTTGCCATGTATCTTACTTCTTAGGTTTTTTCCTGCAGAGTGACTCTAGTGGCTACTTGAGCTAACTTATTTGGTTCTTGATTTTATTCTATATATAAAATTGCAATGATACTTCATCGAAGTCCACCTACAATGAGAATATTATGGTGATGTTCTTATCAAGTATATGATTCTTGCATTGGTACGATCATTTCATCACAAGCAAGGAATCTCCCGTGATATAGACTACTATAACTCCTAATTCTCACAAGAATTCTAATTCGACAATAAGGGCTTCATGTTCAACGTGGTTATTTTATTGAAAGTTAAAATGGACTTACATCCCAACTCTGATCCTTAATGGAAAGGTTATGACTATGTTTTTTTCTATTATTTTTTCCATTCTCGACCGATTAAATATTAGAGTTCAAAGCTTAAGAAATTAAAAAGCATCTCAATCTTCTAACGAATAATTTTTTGTGACGATTTATAAAAAAAATGAGCCAAAGTTTGGCCTTTTATGACCCAATATGGTAACTGATATTCCATTATGCGAATGGCCAATTCTCTCTCTCAAAATGGACCATCACTGCAAAAAAAAAACAAAAACAAAAAAAAACAATGCTTTTTTTCTTATGGAAAACTCCCCTCGAAAATTTCTAAAGGGAACTTGGTGGAAAAAGGCACAAACATATCTAATGGATTATCTCCATTGAAAGATTATCGAAAAATATTTTTTGATGAAAATTTTGTCAGAAAGTTGAATTTTTCTATTTTTTAAAAAAAAAATTGTTCTCTAGTAGAAATTCCATTGGAAAACTTAATGAAATTAGACGCCTCATCCCTTTTCTTTTTCCCCATTTCTTTTTTTCTCCTTTCTAATTCTCTCACTCTCCTCCTACTCCCAAACTATTCCCACCCCGTTCCCACCATTTTTCACTGTTGCCATCACTTTTGTCACCACTGCTATCATCACTCGCCACTGCTGCTATCGTTGCCCACCCACTCATGAGCTTATTATGCCATCACCATTATCTATTGCATTGTGAGTAAATTTATTTCTTTTATTTTTTTATATATTTATTTATTTAGTTAGTTTAGTATATTAGTTTTGTATGTAAGTACGTTTAGTTTAGTATGTTAATTTTGTATGTTAGTTCCTCCATTGCATCAATTTTGTATGTTAGTATCTTAGTTTTGTATGGTAGTCTATTTAGTTTAGTTTGTTGGAATTGATATTTCGTTTACAATATACATCAATGCATACCAATAAGTTATTTGTTTCGATTGATTTGAGATAAGGATATCCTAATATTATGCAATTCATTGTTTGGTGTTTTGGAATTATTTCTTGTGATAATTGATAAGATGACATAATTAACTTCTAATTTTTACCATAATTTCTTCTTTATCCCTCTACACTTATTTGAGCAAAATCAATCAAATTGAAGGGGAAAAAATTTCTTTTCCAATCTAAAAATTAGTTGCTTCCAAGGACAAAATTCTCAATCTTAACATTGAAGTTGAGTTGCAGCAAGTCTCAAGGCCTAATAGGTTTTTTTAGGAATCGTCTCATTGGCAACATTACTTTCATTTAAGGATTTACTAAAATTCTACCAAGGTTGAGTTGGAAGAGAAAGAAGACTTTTATGAGAAATACTAAGTTGACTTTTACACATCATCTTTTCTTTTCTTTTTTACTTTATCTCATTATTTGTGATTTTTGGCCAATTCTAGGAGTCAATAAAATTTTTTTGGGCCTTATCGAATCGACTCATGTCAAAAAATAGGTCTCAATCTAAGTTAGAGTTCCATATAGAGTTAAAGTTCATAAGAGTAAAGAGAAATGATGGTTGGAGTCTACTGTCGAGGCATGGTCAACCACTCCAAGGGTGGCTAGTGCATATAGTGCATGTTATGGACTATTAAAGCTTGTCCGAGTTTATGGGGGTCGTCCTCATAGCGTCTCCACATTTTTGGAGTTTGTGAGCTTCCTTTTAGGTGCGTTGTCTGGTCTAATGTTAATTCATGAAATCAAATCTTTAGAATCAAAAGTCATTCTTTGGTTCACGAATCGTTTTCTGCATTCGAACCTAGTTTTGAGTCTAGAGCGAAGGATTCTTCCAACAAAAGGTTCGAAGATGCTCCTTCGCTTTTGTCTAAGAAGTTAGAAATTTTGAAACATTGAATTTGTATTTTTGATGAGTTCAAGTTCTCCTCCCCTCATCAAGTAACAACATAGTGATACCTCTGAAAACGTATTTCACAGTGTTTAGTAGTTATTTCAATAGTAAGTTTTCTCTTTGCCATCAAATCCTTTATTGTTGGATGTATTCTAGAGTTATGGGATGTGTTTAGGTCAGTTTGTTCCTTTCGCTAGGTGCCAAGGAAATAGAGGACTAGAGGAACTATACACTCATAACTATGGATTCCTAAAGTAGTATAACAAATTGACTTCAAGACACTTCTATCCTTTCTTTACCTAAGCAATCCACACATATAATAGAAAATTTTGTAGAATATTCCACTATCCCTAATATATTTAGGTCTTCCACTTTTTCTAGATAGTTTCATTTTGTGTTTAAGGATGCACAAGGTGCCTAACAAATCTTTCTTTCATATCTTCTCCGAACTTAATAGAGGTCTTTGAGCGGTTTACCTTCTTCACAAGGGCCATGCAAGGAAAGATGAGGGTTAGGGTATTCTTCATGAGTAAAGTAGTTCTCCATCCTTAATACCTTTGGGTAAGGTTCATTTTGACCTAGCTAGAGTTTCAAGGAGATAGACTTATTTGAGTCACCCTTTGACGTGACTTATTTATTTCCAGTGAATACTTAGTTTATTTTCTTTTACGTTAATTGTTTGTCATGTACTTTTTTTGTTATACATTCACATTCTTCTTAGTACCTATACTTGTTTTCACTTTTTTTATTCTTGAGTAGGTAAGAATATTAACTTAGCAAAAATCCATGCTATGAAGGCAAACAAAAGAATGCAGAACAGCAACATTGTAGGTAGGTATTACCAGTTGTGTTGTGTTTGAGTCCCCTCCAATGGCAGTCAAGTGAGGTATGTGTTCAACTACTCTCAACAATACATTAGCTAGAATGGGCGAAGGGTGTGAAGTGGAATTCTCTAAGCCAACCAAGAAATGCATGCAAAGTTCATCTACTAAGGGTACTTTTTCATAGTATTCTTGTCTATTTCATGCCGATAAGAGTAAAGGACTATTTCGTTATGGCCTACGCCATAGTAGCAACATTAACTTTCATTAGGATGTGGACGAGATTGCCTTCAACATTGATAGCTTGGAGAATGAGTGAGTGAGTATGATCAAGGAAAGTTAGAGAAATACTCACCTTCCCAATTGAATAAGCCTATCACTAAGGGCTTCGCTTAGGTAAGTATTTTTTTTCACCCCTTAGTTTGTTCTACATGTGTACCTCTCTCATAGTTATGTATAGTACTTTGTTCAACATGCTTTACACTCTTTTGGGCATAGTCTTAGAACTTGGTCATGTGAATGTCTCACCAAGCAAAAGGGGCAACAACGATATCATGACTTAAGGAGAAAGCTGCTTGATTCGCTCAACAACATTTGCAAAAGAAAGAAAAGTTTTCAAAGTTGTCAAAGGAACATGAGCAAGTGACAATGTGTTACATAAAGGAAGTGAAGACTAAAAGGAAGTTCCAAGATTCTTCTATTTGGGAAGGCATTTATTAGCACCACTTGCAAGGATGTTGTCAAAGAATCTAAGGTTCAAACAAGCTTTGAGGCATTTCAAGCAAAAGCGACAGTAATTTATCATGAGTGGACCATTCAGGGTTGTTGTTGTACACCTAGTGAGATTAGGCGATATCTGGCTGAAGACTTATTACTGCTTGACCATAATATCCTAGTTAATCTTTCTAATGGAGTGTCTAGAGTAGCTCTGAAAGCTGCTGTAGATGTCATGAATATATTGTCAACACAGCTCTGCAGGAGCAGATGAATGTTTAGACTATGAATTTTTATTTAGCATTTGCTTTTTCTTTCTTTTAGGACTATTTAGCATTTTCCTTCTGCAAAAGTAGTTGTTTGGCTCATTCTTAATTTAGCTTTTCTTTTCCAAAGCCAAGTGTTGGCCGAACACTTTTTTTGTGCCTTTTAATATTATGAATATGTTCTCCCTTTTTTCTTAATAAAGTTTATGTTTTTTATTCATGTTTATATAGTTAGTTAAATACATGACTTTCAAATGTTGGTATGTTCTTGACATTTGATTGCCACGCAAAGAGCAAAAGCGCGGTGTTGAACCTTTTCTCATTATGCTTTATCACAAGCCCATTAGGGTGATTTTACCAATTGAGTGATATGGCACATGAGCGTAAATGTGAGCATCGCTAATAAGGTCTTACCATAGTATTTTTTTTTTTTTTTGTGTAAACTGAACTTGACTAAGAGCCTCACTTAGGTGGTCTTATCGCAAATAATATATAATGTAACAATATTTTGCTATTAGTCTTACTTAGGAGATTTAATTATTGATGTTTAAGGAGTTGGGTAAAGGGGCTTGTGTTGGAATAGTTCCCCATAAGCCCATTAGATTGGCATATAAAGTATTTCACTTATGATATAATCTTGATTAAATGATATTTTTTATATGATCATCTTTATCTTATACCTTGAATTACTTCACTAGCATTTGGTTGAAGCCCTTAGATCACATAAGACTACAAGATTTGGTCATGCACTAAGTGGTGTAATGGAATAAATATTACACGATCGTGATCTTTAATCTTTCAAGTCATAAAATCTTACGAGACAGGACATCTAAGATTTAGATAAAGTTGCATTGACGATGCATAAATCCAAAAGTTAGATGTTGCTTCGTTCCATGAGCAAACTATCTGAGATACGGGTGCATGTAATAGAATAAGGCATGAAAGGCCTATCCGAAAAATCCACTAGATAGTTGTAGTAGCAAGTCAGTAGTGGTTAGTCCTTGGATATGAGAATCCATGGTAACCTTATGTTTAAATCCTCATCGTTTGACTTTTCCTTAGCCACATAGCAGGTCGTTCGGGTGGAGATTGGGTATAAGTTACTTAGCAATGGAGATTTGTGAGATCTAAGATAGGATCTAACTCCTCGTTGTTGTGAAGGGTAAGTGCATTTCCTATATATTCTATAATGACTGATTTCAAGGAGTCATTGCACAAAGCAGTATGACAATTTAAAAAAGGAGCTTTTCAAATATGAGGTCATAAACTAAAATCAAACATTAGGAATAAACATGCAGTGTCGAGGCTATTAGAGAACTAGCAAATATCTTAGCATAAGCCTTTTTTGGGAGATAGGAAATGGAAGGAACATATTTACATGGTATGCGTAGAGTTAGAATGGTTCTCGTAAAGCATTTATTTTAGCCAATCAGTTGGACATCGATCATTGAGATTGGATACTTTTTCATTAATGGAGATTAATTGAATTGAGTCGATTAATTTAAAAGAGTTTAAATAAAAATGAATATATAATATTCAAAAGTCACAAGACTTGTGAGTACATGTTCAATAAATGGTAGAACCTAATGGGTCATACATAAAGCCAATTGCATTTCTTACTTAATGAAAGAAAATTTTCTAAGAGTTAGAAAATTGCTCACTTGACCCATTTTGGAGGTTGGCAAAATTGAGGTCATTTTGGTTTGATCAATTTAATTGTTAAATTGATCAAATAATTTAAAGAGATAAATTAAATCAATAATTAAGACGTTAATTATTTGGTGCCACATGACCATCAATTGATTAAGTTGGCTTAAAGAGTTTAGTTAACTATGACAAACTTAAAAAGTTATACTAATTGACTTAAGAATTAAGTCAATGATTAATTAATTAAATTAAAATGTTTAATTTAATTAATGAAAAGAATTCTTTTTTTTTTTTTAGGAAAAATTCAAATTTGCAAACTAAGCAAGCCAGTTGGCGTAACCCCTTAAAGAAGGTGCGATGCCACCTTGGCATCACACCATCCTCACTCTATATATAGATATAGAGAGAGAGAGAGGAGCGGCCACTTGCAACTTGTGTGAAGAATTAAATTCTTTCACATTTTCCCTTTATTTTTCAAAGTATTGCCTCATGTGTTGAAGCTTCACTCTCTTCTTTTCCTACCTCCAAATCAAGCCTCCATCTCTTCAATTCTCTTCATTATTCTCTAGCTAATATTGAGGAGAATAGGATCTAGCATTGGTGTGTGGATCATAATATTAGAGGCGAGACAATTGGATTGCTAGCCTTTGGAGATCCACTGTCAGGGCAGCAACTTTGGTGGATTTTTCTAGGAGCTTCCCGTTTGCTTTTTGATCCATATTTTTTCTAGGATCTTCATAAAAGAGTCTCAAATGTGATGTAAAATTTTCAAAATTTTTGGAGGAGTTTAGATTGAGAAAAAGTTGCATCAAACCGAGCTGCTGCAGTGAGATCCAGTTTCTGGCGGTAACTTTGCAATAACCGTTGTTGGTCTTTCCGAATTCTTGTTGAGATGATTTTTAGACTGAAAATGCATCAAGGAGTTTGAGATCTTTTGGTACAAGTTTCACTAAAATTGGAGTTCATTTTACTAGTTAAAAGTTGATTGGATTCTGCCGTGATGCTGGTAGACAGATTCAAGGAGTTGAGATCTTCTTCCACCTTCCTTTGATTTTATGAAAATCAAGGTATTCTTCTAACCAAGTCTGAATCAATGGCATGTTTAGATCCATGGTGACACGTGTAGCCTAATTATTTTTAATTTTTAAAGTTTTGATTATTGGATCCTATTCCTACGTGTGCCTTCAGCTTGATAGTAGGCTTTGGGGGTGCAACTACACACCTCATAGGGACCTTGGAGTGGGCTTACACCAAGATGATTCAATTACAAGTGTGATTTGGCTGAAGGTGTGAAAGTGCAGCCACTTTTTTTTTTTCCTCTGAATAAGTTTGAAGATATATTAAATCAAAAAGAAGATTGTACATAAATGTTTAAGATGGAACCAATAAGATGGACTCCCTTGCAACATGACAATAAAATACCTATCTTTGCACATTTGACATAGACTGGTCACCAAAAACAATAGCCAACCCACTAAGATACATCAATGACAAAGCCTAAATTCTATACATATGTGCAAATAAACACAATGACATCAAAAACTTGGAGGTCATAGGGACAACATCTTCACACCAAGGTTCTAATCAAAACTGTTCATATGGAACAAAGCAAAATCTCCTCCAAAGCATATCAAACTGGAGGTTTTGTAGGTGCAAAAGAGAAACAAAATGACATTGAACATGATAATACATTGGACCACAAAATAGATTGAAGCTGGGGATGTAACTGGGTAGATTAAGTCACAAAACTAAAGACAGAAACTTAGTGTAGCCACTTGCAACTAGAGAGGATTTTTGGTGGGCTTACATGCATGAGTCACATACTCCCAGGCTATGATATATTGGGTTTATGCCAAAGTGATTCTAATAGAGGTGCTGCCACTTATCTTTGGAGAGGATTTGCCATGGGCTTACTTATGGTTGCCATGTGCCATTCGGTTGGCCTATCAATGATAACCTACCTAAACCTGTACCCTAACATTTTTGAACAAAAATGCCTTATATTTTGCCCTACTCTAAAATACCCAAAAGAATAAAAACCTAACCTTATCTTACCCTATCTAACCAAAGACCCATAGGTTGTGATTGCCTATGGGGTAAAGCCCTATTTTTTTACCTTTAAAACACAAGATACACTAGAGGCATTATTTGGATGTAGGTTTTCAAAGCCAGTCTTTAAAGCTTTGAATAGGGCTATCTGAAAGACAACCTCACAATCCAAATCTCTCTTCTTTATTCCATTTTCTCTCTTTCACATCATCCTATATTTTCTTGTAAAGAGTGTTACATTTCCTTTGTAAATTCCCTAACTCCCAAACCTCCTTCCTCTCCTGTCCTCTCCTCTCCACAGTAGCTCGCTACTAACATGGCAAATAGTCTACCATATTTCTAATCACTAGTTGAGGGGTTAATGCTTTCTCTAACTCCAATTTCCTTTTGCAATTTCTTTTTCTTCGACACAGCAATGTCCCTAAACTTAGCATCCCTGTTCCACGGCCTCCCTACTGCAATGCTAATGCTAGTCTCACACACCCGATCTTCTCACACAGCCTACCATCCATGGCACTTGTTTTTTCACATCTTCACATTCTCCCTCCCATTTTGATTAGTGTTCACGCTGCATTCAGAGGTATAGGAGATTTGTTCCTAGCTGAGAGTGAGGTGGACAAAGACAAAATATTGCTTTTGGTTGTCCATTGAAAACTGAATCTTTGTACTAGATTTTAGAACTGGAGTTAGACTAAGTTGAGGGTTTATAGGTTTATCTCCATTGTGATTTTAATGTTGGGTGAATTTGAGCAAAATTCTACAATTATTTTGAATTAAAAGGTATTTTGCTACAGTGTTTTGGAGATTTTATGCAATTAGCAATTATAAATTATTTAAGTTTTTTTTATCTATATTAGAAATTCCAAACAACCTCAAAAGACAAATGATTGATTTATTAATAGACGACATATTTTTAAAAATTAAAAAAATTGATTTATTAAATTTATAAATTATTTTAATATTTTTTTTTCTATATCATAAATCATACACAAACCCGTAACAACAAAATTCTATTTATTAGTGGACAATTTATTTTCAAAAAATTTTAAAAAAATTGATTTGTATATTTATAAATTATTTATAATTCTTTTATATTATTAATACCAAACTAATCCAAAAGACCAAAATTTGATTTATTAATAGACAATATGTTTTTCAAAATTAGAGAAGAAAAAATTTTGAACTATTAAATTTAAAAATTATATGTAATTTTTCTATTAATTTTAAATCCCAAATAAACTCCAAAATCAAAACTCATAAAATAATTTCATTATCTCAAAACCAATCTCACAACGAATCACAATCTCATATTTCAATCCCATATCTCTAAAACACCAAAACAACTCCAAAATTTGTAATGCACAAAAAATGAGGTCATATCTCACAAGCAATTACAACTATAGGGTCTAGTTCATTAGATTATAGCTTCTAATGTATAGACTAATTTCCTCAATATATGCTAAAGATAATATTTGGGATACTATACCAAAACAAATTCTCTATATTTAATTAAATTTATACTATACCAAAACAAATTCTCTATATTTAATTAAATTTAGTCTTTAAATTTAATTTAGTTAATCTTTATTTTAATTTTTTATTCATTAGTAAAGTTTTTATCAACAAAGTTTATTCAATAATAAACTTTTAATATTGTTAATTTTATTAATGAAAATTGTTTAACTATTACTATTGTTATTCCAATTATTTTAAAAAAAGTTGCTATTCCATTATATTAACTTTTCTAATTTTATTAATTTCATTTAATTTTTAATAAAAAAATTGTTTATTTGTTATTTTTCATTCCCATATTTGTAATTTTTATATATAAAAAGTTTATCATTAGTATTGATTTGATTTCAGTATAAACAATTTTTAGATTAATAGATTAAATTTAAGTATAAGATAATGGGCAATTTTTGGGTGTGGGACCCTACCTATACCCATTATATTATCTTTAATAAGTACGAGTATGGGTGTTGTTAAGGGTATGGGTATGACTTGTTGGTCTGGATAAAGTATTAATAAGTCTACTTTAGGAAGCCATATAGTAGGTTTCTATTGGAGTAATTTAGATAGAGATACTATCACTTATCCCTGAGGAGGGTTTACCATTATCTTAAATACAACTACCGCATACTCTCAATAGGAGCCATATAGTGCGTTTCTACCAAAGATATTCAATTGGAGGTGCTTCCACTTCCCTTGACAGAGGATTTAGGTAGGCTTGTGCACAGCAAACTGCATACTCTTGAAGGAGCCTTATATTGGATTTA
This sequence comes from Jacaranda copaia, assembly GCA_014898725.1. Classification (NCBI taxonomy): domain Eukaryota; kingdom Viridiplantae; phylum Streptophyta; class Magnoliopsida; order Lamiales; family Bignoniaceae; genus Jacaranda; species Jacaranda copaia. The sequence continues at coordinate 1,802,925 of JACGDI010000003.1, forward strand.
TGTCAAAAAGATAATGTATTCTCCGAAGGCCTCATTGGACAAGATGTAGTTCTAGACAAGTCATAATTCAAGTTAATAGTAAAATAAAGATGAATTCATTAAAATCATCAAAGAGGAAACAAAAAGTGTTGTTCCAACATGGATTAGCTTTAATAATCTTTAAATGAAATATCATCAAATTAAAGAAAAAATAATAATCCAAAACTATAAAAGAAATCCTAACCACTTATCATAAATCAAGTGAAGAAAACAAAAAAGTAGAAAATGTTGATGGTGGCATGCTTAATAGTGCTACGAGGTGGCTCCTAGCACAAGTATTACCATAATATTAGTATCATGAACTATGCCTCAACCTTTGTCTTTCTTATTGCTATCCTATAGCTCATTTGCCTAATCAGCCCCGACAATAAGAGTTTTTATGTTCTACAAGGTGTTGGCATAGCGCTCTGTAGCGGCACATTGGTCACCAATAGCTTCACCTTTTTAATGTGATGTGGGGAACTTTAGCTTCATATGGTATGTCAACACCAGTGCTCAAAGTAAAGGCCTCCCCAAGATGATGTTGTAGGATGATGGAGCCTTGACCACCTAAAACTTCACCATCTGTGTAACCTGTCAAAGGTAAGTGCCTAGAGAGAGACGTAGGGTTTTTCTTCCATTACTTCCACAAATTTTCTAGTAAATCCCGCTTAAAAAGAGTTGATCTTTTGCAATTGAGCATTATCTATCCCAAGCTAGATGAATGCATCATGAAAGTGGATATTGGTGTAACTAACTATGCACCAGTACATTCTTCACCCAGAAGTTAGCATAGAAGGTAGAGATCATCAAGGTATAATTGTGTTATCCTTGTCTAAGCTCTATGTCTTTTTCTCCAAAGATGATGCAGGGCATTGAGGAACGTACTTTATTAATTTTAGTATGGGGTCCACTTAATGGGCTTGCATATAGCTCACTACTCACACCAATCCTTCTTGGCGCTTGAGGTAAAGTGTAGTAACACAAGGATCCAATTGCATAGCAAACTTTGAAAATTTCCTCACACGAAAAATAACTTGGTTCACTACATACAAAGATCTATTTTATGCAATAAAGATGGATTTATGGAGAAGAATCAATTACCTTTGTCAATTCTTCAAAAACACAGTGTAGAACCTTCACTTGACTCCTCAGTTGAAGATCTAGCACTTCCTCTTGCTTCAATCTTTCTTTCTCACTTCTTGGCCTCAATTTACTGCAACTTAAGGCCTCCAAAAATGCCTCAAAAAGGTGCTAAAGTGGCACCACTTGGATTGTCTACAATAACCCTAAAAATGCTATCTATGTGCTTGAATAATTCTTCTTCAATGATCTCTTTTCCTTACCAACAAAATACCCCAAGTGTGCTATCTCTAATGGTATCCACACACCTTACAAGCACTCTAATTTTTCAATATTTTGCTAGAAAAAGGATGAAGAATGAGGGAGGAATTTTAAGGAAGGGTAAAGAAAAGGTTTGGAAAAGAAGGATTCTAAGAGAAAATCTTACGTGAAGGAATTTTTTTTTTGCAACAAACTCAAGAAAGGAGTTTTTCCTTTTGAAAGTGGCTACCATTTACGGGAGAGGGAGAGCCTTTTATAAGGTGTTTCCCACTTTCATGCTGACTTGCATGTCAAGAAATTAATTTCTACTAATTGAAATCCTATTTCAATTAGAAAGCTAATTTCTACTAATCAAAATCCTATTTCAATTAGAAAATTAATTTCTACTAATTATATTTTGATTAGAAAATTATGATCACTACTTAATTTTAAATGGACTCCTCCATTTAAATCTTCTTCCAAAACTAGATTCTTCAATTAATTAAATTGACAATTCAATTTAATTTAATTAACTTAACTCTTTAAGTTAGTAAAACTAGTTAAATTCACATGGCTCCAATTAAATTCAAACTTTAATTTTATTGTATGATTTAATTTTTTTAAATTATTTGACTAATTTAACACTTTAAATTAATCAAGCCATTATGACTAACTCTTAATTAGTCAACTTCGTCTCTTCCAAACTTTACAAATCTAATTATCTAACTCCTTAGATAATTTCTCCAATTCCAATTAGAGTGGCAAGGCTTTTGTGTGTGACCCATTTGCTTCACCAATTAATTAAACATGGGCTGATAACTCCTTGTTATTTATTGTATATTAAATATTTTGATTAGTCTAAATTCTTTTAAATTAATTACTCTTTCAATTAATTTCCATTAATTGAAAAGTATCCAATCTCCATAGTCAATATCTAGCACAAGCCTATAAAACCCCACTGATTGCATGAATTAATTTGAGGGTGAACCATTACTGCTTATGATTATTGTGTAAATACAATCCTTCCTTTTCCTATCTCCTGAAAAAAACCTGGAGTAAGATATTTGTCAATTCCCAAGTAACATCGAAAAGCATGTATATGAGCTTAACTTTGGACAAACTCCTTTTCAAATTGTCATACCCCCTTGTGTAAGGATTTCTTGAAATCGATCATCATAGAATACATAGGAGATCAACTCATTCATCACAACGAGAGAAATAGATCTATTCTTGGAACTCACCAACATCCATACTTAGATAACTTGTACCCAACCTAAGTCCCAAGCAACTTGCTAAATGGCTGAGACAAAATCAAAGTACAAGAACCTAAATACAAGGTTACTATGGATCCTCAAGTTAAAGGACTAATTATATGCACTATCATAAGTTAGAGAATTTTTCACTAACAACAGCCACTTTGGCTATCTTGTGGATTCTCTAAGCGAATCTTCAGTGAACTTCTTCTCTAACAAGCACCCTCTAACATGCATCCATGTCATACACAGATTGCCCATAAAACATAACAATATCTAACCCCTTAGAGTATGTGTTAGTGCAAGTTTATCCGAATCTTGTACTTTGGAATATTTAAAATCATGATTATAAAGACTTGCTTCATGATCACCTTCATATGTGTGATTAAGTGCCATAATTTTATATGATTTAAGAGCTTCAACAAAATGCATGTGAAGAATATAATTAACTGCAAAAAATGAAGATGGTCATTTTATAAAATATCATTCAATCAAGATTGTATTATAAATAGAGTATTTTTACACGCCAATCTAATTGAATGTGGGGCACTATTTCAACATAAGGAGTCTCTTCTAGTTGATCCTCCTAAAATTATCAAGATCACACTAGCCATAAGCAAGTTCTCCAGGTAGCATTGATGTTGCTGGTCCTCGGGCTTTTGATGATCGTAAGGTCACCATCCACAGTAATCACTTTCTCTAGCTCTTAAACCTCTTTTAAGATAGTTGTGCCTCTGTGCGATGTACTCCTTAAGGTGTCATATCTGTATTAGCCTATCAATTTCATCATGTAAGTATCTACACTCTCCGATATTATGTTCATGATTGCGGTAGAAGTAACACTACTCGTCGAATTTCTACTTTTTGAGTCCTCTATCATCTTTTGTCGAGGGTATTGGATGAGGTCCCATTGCATGCCATGGATAAATCTCCATTTTTGTGGGCTGTGAGTGGAATGAAAGTGACAAAAGCCTAAAGAGAATTGGGCCTACGATCTCCTAGCTTTTTGTTGTTAGTGTTATTTTCTTTATCTAGCATCTTGTGCTTACTAGTGTCCTCAGGAGTTATGACTTCCTTAATTTTGACGTATTTCTCTAATCGAACAAGGAGCTTCTCTAGGTTGTAGGGGGTTTTTGGCTACAAATTCCTAAAACTTTTAGTCTTTTAAGTTCTGTTGGATAATGCTTGGTAGAAGCTCCCAATTGAAGTGAGGAATCTTATGTAGTGCTTAGATGAAATGGTTGAGATAGTCTCTTTGAGATTCTCCATCCTCTACTTGATGATGAGCTTGTACGCTACAATCTTTGGGTACCTATGATTAATGGATAAATAATAGAAAAAGCATTATGCTAATTCTTCCTGCCAATAATGGATTTGGCTGGCATCTAGTTAAACCACATAAAAGTATGTTTGATGAGCGTGGTGCGAAGCATCTTGTAGTAAGTGGCTTTACTCAGATTGTAAAGCTCCATTCTCACCAACAAGTTGTCCAGGTACTCTTATGGATCTACGATGCCATCTAATGGTAGGTTGGCTATCTTCATTCCAAGAGAAAGTACCTCCGACAAGATAGTTGCGCAAAAAGGATTGTATCTCAAAAGTGCAATGGCTGAGAGAAGGTACTAGCTCCCTACTCCTCTTGTGGCTTCAAGGAATGAGTTTATACTATTATAATAGTGGGCAATTATCAGAAAGCGTTTACTCAGAGGAATAAGTGCATTTATCTATGGAGGTATAGGAAAAGGAGCATTGTCTTGCTCTGAGTTGGTCCTCCAATTTGTCTTCTCTGTAGACAAAAAAAGCCCCAACTTTGATGAGAGAATTAGCTACTCTTGAAGGTGTTGCATCTTAGGCAACTACTTTAGCTGCAGCTTGAGTAACAGCATTCTCCAATAATATTTCCAACTCTTCCTTAGTTATCTGTAGAACTAGTTCTCGGAGATGAGGTGCCTATTATATGAGCATCTTCTTCGTTGTCAGTTGCACTTCCAAGTTGGGCTTAAGTGTTGGATATGATTGCACATCAGAGTGGTAGCTCTCCATGTTGTCAAACCTCAGGGCCACCTAGTTGTTGGAATTCGACATTCTGATGTCATCTGCATTTTCAATTATTCTTTTTCCTTTGATAAGAGTTCCTACAGATGACACCATAAATAATGTTGCTTGAAAACAAAGTTAAAGTCCTTTTCAAAACTCAATGAGTTTTGGAGTTCTTTTTCTCTACATGGCAGAGTAGAGAGTTTTTAGTCCTTGAATTTTAGCAAATGATCCCTTTTTAGTGGGCGTAGCCAATTGGATTATCTAGTCCTTTTATTCATTTCTTAATTGATCAGGCCACTTTTTAATTTATTTTTACTTTTTTATCCTTAAAAACGTAATTTGTCATCACTCTTGTAATTGGAAAAATAGAATGAATGAATAATAACAAGTGAATGGATTTTTTCAACTTAACTTACCTTCTACTCTTCTGAGATGATTATTTAATTGTATTTTTCTTCCTTATATAAATATCTATTCTCTAACAACCCACTTATTTTCGTTTTTTGGGCTCATTTTCATTTTTTGCTGAGAATAAAAATAAAAAGCCATTAATTTCTCCACCATTTTCACATACATTTTTATTTTCAAAATATTCTTTTAGACAAACTCTTACTCCCTTCCTCACCACCCCCCCTTCTATCTTTCCATTTTCACTTTTTCATTTTCTTCTACTCACATTTGCATGACTTTCAATACAAAACACTATATTTTTCAAATACAACTTATTTCAATTCTACATAATCATTACATTTTAAACAAAATATCCAAACAAAATTTTATTTTCAAAAACACATTTATAATTAACTTTTCATTTTTTTTATCAAAAAAATAAAAATACCTCCAAAAAATAAATCCAAACAACCCTAAGCCGCACAACTCTGTCAATTGGAAACATCATGAGGGACATCAACACTATTTGAGGTGTAAATGGATATTAAATGGATCGAATATACTGTTTTCATATTCATATCCGTTTAACTTTTTGAATATTTGGATATGGATTCGAATTTTTTTGGATATTTAAAAATGATATCCAAATTCATATCCGTCAGATATCAGTCGAATTCAAATATATTCGTATTCGATTATAATTATTCAAATGTATTCATATTTAATTAAACTTATCCGTATTTTAATTATTTTTTTATATTCATATTTGATGATAATTATTTAAATATCTATTTACAAATATTCAAATACGTGAATTTATGAACTTATAACAAATACATATTTTAATTAATAAAATAAACTATATAATTTCATTAAAAAGAAAGCAATCAAATAAATAGCACAATTTCTAATTAATAATTGACTTTATACTTGATTATGAGTACTTATTAATAATAATAATGGCATTTAAATATATTAATTATAAAGTTAACCAACAATAATTATGTTGATTAATTTTATTATTCAATTTTTTCTCTATATTACAATAATTTTTTAAATTTATTCTTTTTCTTCCCAAGTCTTCAATTATAATTAATATATATAAATATATTAATTATGAGATTTTTGTTGAAAAATATAAATAATATATTATTTAATAGATATATATTCGAAGCGGATATTAAACGGATCGAATATGTATTTACCATATCCGTATCCATTTATAATTAGATATTTACTAATCGAATACATATAATATCTACTTTAAACGGATGCGGATAAATATTGTATAAATGAGTACAAATACGAACGATAAATAAATTTTCAAATATCCATTTACAGCTCTAAGTGCTCTCAACCTGGTGTATTTGAATTGTCCTTAGACCCTATGTGACGTGGCCAAGTGAATTTAAATTTGATTGTTTAGAATTGTTTAGTCAACTATCTTATATAACCATAGAAACACCATATCTTTCATGTACAATGGTAAATTAATCTACTCTAAATATTGTAACATTTATTAAAGCTAAGTAGGGGTGGCAATTTGGGTGAATCGGGTGAATTTGGGTTTGGTTGAAATAAGGGTATAATATTAATTTTCTCAACCCGAATTCAACTCAACGTGATGACAATCTAAAAGTATTCAATCTTAACCCAACTTAATTCATATCAAGTTAGGTTTAGGTTGACCTAATTTTTAAAATAATTATTTTGAATATTTGTTTTAACATTTTAAAATTTTTTGGTATTTTTATTTTTAAGTTTATCTATTTTTAATTATTAATAAATTAAAATAGGAGTAAAAAGTTCTCATTATAACTTCACAATAGCAACTTTCTAAAATAATTTTAATTGAACCACATAATATATTGATTTTTTTTACTTTTTCCCCCTCATTTTCTAATACCTATCGGTATAATAAAAATATTAAAATCACAAAGTGTCTTATTTTTAAAAATATCATACTTTTCCAAGTTTTACTCACCCACCCTATTTAATTTTTGATTTTTTTGTGTCAATTAAATTATCTCTTTTTGCCTTTTGAAATTAATGCCATTATATTTTAGCTTTATATTGATTCAATTAAGCAATTCATAAATTAATAAAAATATATCAAGCAAATAAGTAAACATATATTTTAAATTATACACATAATTTATTATAAAAATTTGCTTAAGTCTTTGAATTGTTTATAACCTCTTAATAGAAAGAATTCTTATGTACTTTATATATGCAAAATCTTGCATTCTATAAGGCCTAAAAAAAATTTCTAAGATAATTTAGTAGTCAAAACAGTGTTTTAACTCTTTGCAGTACAATTTTTATGTCCACTTGGATACAAAAATAACCATTAAAAGTAATTTAAAATTGTAATAATCCATCCTATGTGGTTGGAAAAATAAATAAGAATGAAAAATGCCAAATTGATATTGCTAAAATTCAAAATTTCAAGCTTTATTTTGTCATTTAAAAAAATTTAAATTTTATTTGTTTAATTCGGATTGGATCAAATTGGTTCAAGTAGATTTGGGTTGTCATGTGACCCACAATCAAATTTTGGATTGTTCATATAACCAGAAATTCAACCTAACCCAACCCAACCCAACCCATTTTCTTCAAGTTCTTATTCATGTTGATTTTGTTAGACCCAAACCCAAAATGAATTAACTCAAACCCAATTTTTTTTATTGAGCTCACGTCGTATTGGAAATTACCACCTCTAAAGCTAATCATATTTAACATGTCTTATGCACAAGATCTTTCTAATAAGAAAAAAAGAGATAATATAGCACATGTCAAGTTAAAATTGATTTATAGAATAAATTATCTCGGTATCATGCTATCAAAAATTGAGTAATTACAAAAGGTAAAATATATACAAGGTAAAAATCACATTGATAATGAAATACTTAATTAATAAGGATATTTATAACGCCAAATGACCTGTGGTCCAACGGCGTAAGTTTATCACATAATGTGGGAAGTTAGGGGTTTGAGTTTTAATGGACTCCTGATGTGCGTGTGTATAAATAAAAAAAATATTTATAACGAAAATAAAAAAAGGGATTTTATAACGAAAATTAATGAGCTTCAAATTGAAGTCCTAATTACTCTTTACTTTCAATTACATAATTTGCATTATGTTAAATATCTACATCTAATCTGAAAATCATATACTATAAATTCTTTTCTTTTCTTTTCTTTTCTTTTCTTTTGATAATTATGACAAGTGAATTAATAGTGATTGAATGTCAAAAATATATACAAAGAAGACAGCAGAGATGGGTTGTAAAAGAATATCTTACACAATTAATTAAAGTAGTTAAAAAAAATTACGTTTTGTTGACTGGAGACCTCTCCTAACTCGAGTAGTGTGGCGAGACCAAAGTAAAGAAATTGCTAATATGTACCAAGTGATTAAATTAGTGAAAGGTTGACGAGTATGTATTGATTTCAGTTTAATTTTTTATTTTCATCATTTTAAAAGAAGTTTGAAAATAAAGTTGTATTTGAAAAGTATTTTTTTTATTTATATACACATATACCAGAAATACATTAAGTTTGAATTTCTAACAGCATACTTTATATATAAAATTTATGTCATTGGGACTAAGACACTTGTTATTTGCACAAGTTATCAAAAAAAATAATAATTATATAGGGTTTAATAGGTTGTGAACGGAAAAATATAGTAACAATGTATATATATGTGTGTGTGTGTATATATATAGAGAGAGAGAGAGAGAATAGATATGTATTATTGAGAAATATATTTTAAAAAAATAAATTAATTATAATTTTAATAGAAGTATGAAAAAATTAACGATGATTCATTTTTAAATGATGAAAATAACAGAAATAGTGGGATTAGCCATAATTCTATTTGGAAGGGAGTGAAGGATAAGCTGAAGATAGTGGTGCGACGGCCATATTTCTTTTAAACGGCTCAATTTAAATGGTCAAGTTCTTCTTATGGGCTATTATGTACCATTGTGATCCAAAGGCTTCCTTTGTTTCTATACAAAAATGGATTTATAAATGTTTATTTTATTTTATTTTTTAGGATACATTCTTTGAAATTCATTATTATAGCATCACAATTTTCATTACGCCAGCCCAATTTTTCCCCTCTTATTCTTTCTCTTTATTATAATTATATTCCGCTGCATAGACACATTATTTCTCTAAATGATATAAAGTATATTATAATATTACACCATCACAATTATTTTGTACTATCATTCACATAATAATTATTAAGTTTTATATTATTAAAACATAACCAGCTTCTTGATTTGACACCACTAAGATCACATCCACCACATTGGCATTATAGCATGAGCTACAAATTTGACTACTGAAAAATAAAATCAAATAATTTTTTTTAAAATTTATATTATAAAAATAACTTATTAAAATATAAATAAATCTTTTCTACACCTTTCCTATGTATTCTTTGGAAACATTTCTAAATATAGAACCCCAATTACAAGTGTTATACATACATACATACATATATATATATATAATCCCTTTAAAAATTTTGATCTATTTCTATTAATCTCTCTCTCACACTTAGAATTTTTTTTCCTAAAAACATAACGAGATGCAATAGAAACAAAACGCAAGCAATGCAGTTTATGTGTAATCGGAACAATTATTCTCATCAATACTTTCGTTGTTGTCTATAAAAAGAATCAAACACAATATTAATTATATCATAGTCATTGTTCCTAAATAGTTTATAATTCTCGGTAAATACACCAAATTTTTGTCAATTCTACACGTCAATATATGCAACTTTTCATACGTAACTTTAGAATAAAAAAGTTTTAGAATATATTTATAATCAGTGAGATGCATTTCATAATTAAGTAAATGAGCATTAGTGCTGATCCTGTCTTTGTCTTGTTGACAAAGACTCAACGTATGCATGCACTTAATTAGAATTTCACGTCACGTCGACGGGTCTCATTCCTTAGTGCTTCCATGTGAGGCACTCAATCTTAATGCTACTCGTATTAATTGTGAGGAAAAAGTTCACCTACCTGACTGCAGCCGCCGATTAAGCTGAGCTCCTCTCTAGTCAAGACCACTAGAAAGTTGACACCTGTATTTAAACTACTTTGCAGTGCTATAAATTGGACTCCTGCATAATTTTTGCTAAGTAGCTAGGATGAATAAGAAAATTTTGTACTTCGAAAAGAAAAGGTCCATCTTGGGGCATTTTTTACGTTTTCATATTATACATATATTTATATATTTAAATCTTTGTTTAACTATTGAAATTTTATGTGAACAATTAGCAAAAAATTAGCGTGTATCTATATTAGTGGTATAAAAAGAGTATGTGCATCTTGAATTTGAGCACTTGAACCTCTAGATGTCATTCAAGATAATTTTAAAATACTGTTGCACCAGGGAAAAAAAATTGAGCAGAATGTTCCTTAAAATATAACAATTTGAAATTCTAAAAAGAAAAAAAAAATGAAGCAACACAACTACACTTTATTAATAAACTATAAAACCTCGCATCCCTTATAACTTCAACACATGCAAAGCAGACCAATGAATAGAAAGGCTCCACCCCTTTCCCTATACATATATATATATATATATATTACATCTTTTTTAAAATTATCAATTCTAATTGAAGCTGATTGGTTTTGAAGAGTTGCATCAGTTTTTATCATATATTCGTTATTCTTCACCACAAGCTATATGAACATCGCCTCTAAAGATGGTTTCTTTTCTTATTGGTGAAAGCCCAATGGTGGAGCTGATTTAGGAGCTGAAGTTTGCCCTTGGTTGTTGCTCCACGAAAAATACTTGGCGTGTTGTCCCCATACTATTTCTAAAGTATATTGATATTGATCGATCAAATGTGCAGCTTTGCAAAATGTCACAAGTAATAAATTAGTTCTTTATTGCTTGAATTGGCTGTGCTAGCTAGGTTACAGGACTTGCAAGTGTGTCAACCATTTTCATTAATGTTGCTATATATGTAGTTAAAGATGTAGTGACATGTACTTCATAAATTTTTGCAGCTTTCTTGGGTTGAATCTCAGTTGGCCACTGATAACCATTGGCTACCATTTCTTCAAATAATTCAAATGCTTCCTAAATCTTTTTTCTGCATAAGTATACCTCCTACAGCATCATCAACTATTCCTTTAATTTTGTGTGGATAACCCATTGTAGAAATTCTATACTTGAAGCCACTTTCTCAATCCATGAAGAGGGCATTTTTTGAGCATTTCCTTATATCTTTCTCATAGATCATAAAATGTTTCCTAATCAAACCAGACAAAGGAAGTGATCTCTTTCCTCGACTTGACTACTCGTAATAGTGGTAAAAACTTAACCAAGAATCTCTGTGCTAAATCCTCCCACATGGTAATGGATCCCTATGGCAAATATATCTACCAACTCTTTACTTTGTCGTTCAATTAGAATGAGAATAATCCAACTGGATTGTATCATCTGAAACTCTACTATATTTGAAATTGTTACAAATCTCCAAAAAGGTTAGCCAAATAAGCATTTAGATCATCTGTTGGAGAGCCCCTAGATAGTATAGAGCTCTATATCATCTAAATGATGGCAGACTTGATCTCAAAACATTTGCTTTAACAATCAGTTTGGCAAATTCTATGTGAAATCCCTGAAAATGTGAGATAACATAGTTCCCAAGCTATTTATCTTTCTTTGCCATTTTTGTAGTATCCTTGTTTGTTTGCTAAAGTGGTCATCTATGTCTTCAAACAATTCTCTCAGTTTCTAGATCAAACAACACTAAGTCAAACTCCTAATTATCTTGCATAAAATATCAAAGATCCCTAAAATAAATAGAGAAAACAAAGTGAAGAAGCAAGCAAAGAAAAAGTATGAACCAAAACTTGGTGCTTAAAATTAATATTAACATAAACAAAATAAATTTAGTTCCCTAACAACATCGCCAAAAACTTATTGGTGTGCAAAATGTATAATGCAAATAAATCACCCAAGTGCACGTGTCGCAATAAATAATAAAAGTGATGATAGACTGTTGATCCCATGAGAAACTAAATTATTAGCTACTAAATTCTAATCTATCGCACGCTTGTTTTATTCAAACAATATTCATTATAGAGTAATATAAAATTAAACTAATGAAAGTAGGAAAAAGTTTAATTGAGTTTTCTATCAAGATATGGAAGCCTAGAGTTATGATTTCAACAACCAAATTAGTTGATTACATTATTTCCTTCCTATAAAATTCATAACAAGTTATTAGTTTTTCTTTGCAATTGATGGGTTCTTTTGATTTACTCGCAATCAAATTCCTAAATTTATTCAATTTACTATATTTCTATGTAAATCAACTATATTATGGATGGGTTTATACCGCTCAATTAACTACCTAAGGCAAGCAGGCATAGTCATCTCCTACTCACAAATTAATTAATTTGTCTACTTAAATAACTAATCTTAAGCTCTTTTATTGTCAATCAACCCCTAAATTTCTTTTCCAGGATTCCTTTAGTGTTTAAAGATTGACTTGACTTGACTATTGATCAATCAAATAGAAAAAGCACACAATGGAAGAAATAACTTAAAATGCTACTAATTTCATAGCAGAAAATCATGCATCAATTTATTCGAGAGAGTTCATCATAATCCTAAAATAACAAATTTAGTTCATGATTGAATTGCAAAATAAAACATGATTACAATGAAACATCGTATGAAATCTAGATTAACAAAAAATTAAAGGGAGAAGAAGAAACTTTGTTCTTTCTAAATCTTGGTCTTCATCTTGTCCTCCTTCAGACCTTGAATTCTCATGAGACTTCTTGTATCCCCTCCAAAAATCAAATTAGACTCCTAACTAAGTGTTTGAAATACCTATTTATATTGCATAACAAATACTTCTAAAACGAATAGATAACCTAGACACATAAAAAAGACTCTTTAATCCATCCTTAATTAAATCAAAAGAACTTATTCCAACATTCCCACCAATTTATGCCAAGTTTTCCCTTTTTACAATTCCTCAATTAGTGTTCCTGCAATTCCAATTTTTCATCAATTAGCAAGAAAATTATTTCTTATGTCTTGAATATGATGTTAAAATTAATAGTAAGGACTTAACAATACGATAGATCTTCTAAATAGCTTGTTACTTCTTGTTTTGGGTACCTACAAAGTGGTGTCTCTGCGATGAGAGTCTTTGCAACATGTGACCATAGTAAAATTGACTTTATTTATATTCAAGGGGCTATTCTTTCAATGTTTTATCACTTTTTTTGTTCATGAATTCTTTCAAAGCAAGTTTTTATAGGAGCCTCTTATGGTCTCACAAGGAGAAGCTTCTTTAAAGATTTCTTGGTATGTGTTGTTGTCATCATGTCATTTATCACTACTCTTGGGTAGCCTTATTATGAAGACGTCCCTTCACACTTTAAAGATGATTCTACTAAGCGCATGGATGGTCCCATTGTTGGGAGTATCTTTTAGCAAGTTTTGTTGAGGGATCCCATAGTGATTGTGGTTTCCACGAGCCCCCTTGTTTTTCTTTAAATGGCTAAGTATTAGTTGGGTGCAAAGTGGTGTTTGCGTTTGCTCCAAAGGAGTTAGAACTTGAGGGACGTCAAGTCATTCCTTTGGCAAGCTATAGTTTGCATAATATGCTGGGACTTATCCATCTTGTTACAACATCATGCTTTTGCCAACACTTAGAATGTTTTAATAAAGGTTTAAACTTCAAATTTTTTTTGAGCGAGTAGTATTATCAAATTTCATGTCCTTGTTATGTAGGTTTGAGTATTGTTGTAACTTTTTTTTTCATTGAGTCATTTGAAAGATATGTCTTTCATGATGCTATTTGCTTTTGCAATATCATCTACACATAGATGTGAATTTTATTCCTCTTGTAATGGTTGCTCGTTTGGGGTTGCCATTCTAAGGACTATCATACTACTACTTACGTGCAGAAATGTACGCCTGGTGCCCACTTGGCATTAAGCTCTATTGCGAAGCCCCAGTTGGTGGGCAATTGTGAAGCGCCCAATTGTGCAATCTTTTCTGTGACACTAGAATTTTCCCAAACATAGGTGATGTTTTTTCTTTCAAAAGAAAGGACTTCTTGGGGAGTATTCAAAATTAGGCACTTAGTAAATGATTTTTGAAAGTTTTGTATGGCTTCAAGCTTGGAGAGTTAAATAGAAAGCTTTGTGTAAGTTCTTATCTCTACGAATGGATTAAAGAATCCCTTTATTTAAGATTACTTAGCATTATTCATTTGCAAATGTAGTTGCTTAGCTTATTTTCTTATTTTGTTTCTCATTCATACATATATTCAAATGTGTGACTTTCAAGTGTTATCACGTTATCAATGCTAATTTAACATGTGGTAAGGTCTTATGAATGAGGTGCAGAGCCTTTTCTTATCAAATTTTATCACAAGTCCCCTTGAAGGGATTTTCTCAAGTTGGTAAGAAGGCACATAGAATCACATGTGAATCTTGATAATGAGGTCTTTTGTGATAATCAATCAATTAAGCTAAATTTCATTTGGCACCTTAGTGATGAGGTCTTACTTTAACACTTAACTTATTTTTTCAAAATTAATGAGAAATCTCATGTGTAGGATTCTAGCGTAATAATTAGTTATTTATTGCACATGTAGGTAGGTGCCTCTTTGGTAATAGCTTGTAAAAGTTGAGTGTTGACAATCGAGTATAAGCCTTGTTCACAAGGTCATATCATCGAACATTGAATCTTTTACAATGGGAGGTGGTGCATTAGCCATGTGCCACTAGATGGGTTAAATGATCAAATTTGATGGTACAACCATGTGCTAATTGGGAAGCCCTATGTAATGCCACCACTTACCTCCAGAGAGGTGCTTAGTAGGCTTACCTGATAACCATGTATTCACGGAGAAGCTGAATAGTAGTTTTATGCCAAATCAATTAAGGCATTAATGTAATTTAATCATCTTTATTAGGGTGCAGCCATATGGCCCCCAAGAGAGTTTTAAGTGGGTTTACGTGTAGCAATCACATATTCAAGAAAAAGTCAAATAGTAAATTTATACCAAAGAAAGTTGAGTATACTCCAGAGAGTGGTATGCAAGCTTCTCAATAAATTCAAATTTGCTCTAGAAAGTGGGGTGCCCAAGTACCTCAAAAATTTGAGTTTGCTCTGAATAACAGTGAACAAGTTCCTCAAGTAAATTTCTTTGAAGAAGGAGCCACTAGGCAACTCTTGTGAAGGTAATGTTCCATGTAGGGAGCCACTTGGAGACTTTTATGGAGATGTTGCTCCATGGGACTTGAAGAGAGACACTTTGGCATTCCCAAGATGTTGCTTTATGAAGGAGCTACATAGGGACTCTGATAGAGGTGATGTTTCATGAAAGAAGAAGCCTAGGGTCTCCCATAAATATGTTTTTCCATGGAATGAGCCACTTAGGGATTCTTGCAAAGGTGGCATTCCATGAAGGGAGATGCTTAAGGTCTCCCACATAGATGTTGCTCCATGGAAGGAGCCACTTGGTAACTCACATAGAGGTGTCATTATTTTCATTTTGTTTTGCTTTGGTACGTACCTCTTTAGGTCTTACTATGGATGGGTTATTTATGTGAGGAGTTGTTGTGCAACCAAAAGAGCTAAATATATAGAAAAACTTCCTAACACCTTATTGTAAGAGTAAAGAGCAAATAATTGACTTTTTTTTAGTTAGATAGGTTTTTATTCATAATGAAAATGAAAATTTTGACTAAGTCAATGGAAATGAATTTTCACTTGCCATGTAGAACAACTTAAAAGGGGGGAAAAAACACTACAAGGTATCTTGAGGGACGCATTAGCTAATATTTTGGGGCACTTTCTACTTCTACTGTGGATAGAGTTGCTGATAATGGTATCTCTTTTTCCAAATGGTTTTCTAAGTGTAGTTTCATGCTACTTTGACTTCTCCCTTAACTTTGATCACTTGTCGTGTGAGCATGGGTGGTCTCTATTTTTTTCTAGTATGGACCACTTTTTTAGGTTGCTCTATCTTTGGACCACATATTCATTCAAGTAGCTCCGCTAGATCAATTTTTTTGTCTTATCTCTTCAATTTTTTCATTCTTCAATAGTACACTTTGAATTATAGTGAAAGGTGTAGTATTTCAGGGTTTTTTTATCTTTTCAAATTCTATTTGATCTTTGGAGGTTGTTCGACCAAGTTTACTATTCAACAACCAAAAGTATCTCTATTCTCAAGACACTCAAGGGATTGTATCTAAGGAACATTTGTGAAGGACTATAATGATGTTCCTCCGACTTTTTGCCATTGATCCTTTCATCTCATGCCTTGCGCTTGCTAGCATCCTAATGGATCATTACTTCTTCAATCCTCATGTATTTCTCTTTGTGTTATAGGAGCTCTTCAAGAATAACATGGGGTTTTCTAGCAATCAAGTCCTAAAACTTCAGGTGCTTTAGGTTTTGTTAGATGGTAACGGATCCTATGTACTGCCTCAACAAGGTAATTGAGATAGTTCTTCACAGACTCTCCATTATTCTATTTTATGGTAAATTGGTACACAG
Organism: Jacaranda copaia; assembly: GCA_014898725.1. Taxonomy (NCBI): domain Eukaryota; kingdom Viridiplantae; phylum Streptophyta; class Magnoliopsida; order Lamiales; family Bignoniaceae; genus Jacaranda; species Jacaranda copaia. The sequence goes on from JACGDI010000003.1 coordinate 1,819,532, forward strand.
CCATCTTCAATTATCTATAGTTGATGGAGAAATTCATGGAGGAAATACTGCGCCAACATCCAACAATTAGTATCTAGTTAAACTATGTGAAGCCATGCTTGGCAAGCATTGTGGGGTATAGCTGGCAGTACATTGCCTTACCTAAGTCATAGAGTTCTATCTTTACTAGAAAGTTGTCTAGATGCACTTGGGGATCTGCAACACCATCAAATTCCAACAAATTGGCTACCTTCATCTTAAGGGAAAGTATTTTTGCCAAGATAGTTGAGGAGAAAAGGTTGCATCTCAATAGAATGACAACTAAAGGATGGTGTTAGCTTCCTACTCCTCTTGACAGATGCGATACTAAGGAGTGCATCTAAACTCTAGAACCATTGGGCGTGCCTCAAGTGGAATCTACTCAGAGTAAAGAATGGTTGCCACTTGCTGGGGGGAAATAGGAGCAACAGTACCATATTTGAAGTTAGCTCTTTGCTCTATTCTCTTCAAGAAAGATAAAGCCCAGGACTCCAGTGAAAAGATTGTTGTTGTTCTTAGGGCTGTGTTCTTTAGCATCATATTCGGCAATTACTTTGGCTGCAACTTGAGTAGTGGCATTCTCTAACAAGTTCCTTAATATCTCTCATGTCATATGTGAAATTGGATCTCCAGAAGGTAGTGCCTGTATCATAGGCGTCTCCTTTGGTATAAGTTGTGCATCCAGGGCTAGCTCCTGCGTTGGTCATCATGGTAATTCAGGTTGGTGACTCTTCATGTTCTTTGACCTTGCCATCTAGTTGTTAGAGTCACAAGCTCTAGATCTCATCTATATATCTAGTGTTCCTCCTCGTGGTTTAGAGTTCCCACAGATGGCACCAGAATGATGCTACAGAAAAATAGAGTTAGATCCTTTTTAGCAAGCAACCAATTTTGTCACGCCCCAACTTAATAAACTAAAATATAATTTTTACATATAAATCAAATTAATAAAAAGAATACAACTTGAAATTTGCTCCTTATCTCTTCACCTTGCTAACTCTCTTCCATATTTGAAATTGTCAACAAAAAGAGTGAGCTTGAAAACCAAACAAACATTTTAAATATGTTTAAAAACATACTCAAAATAACTTATAGTAAATTATAATAAGCATTACCAAGTGTAACATCCCAGAATTTGAGATCCTAAAATAAAATCAGACATGAAATCAATAAATCTGGCTAGATTAAATTTGGGATAGATTAAATTAAAAATCTAGAAATGAATATTGAAAGTTGAGGGATGTAATTGCAAATAAGAAAAGAGCTTGATTGACCAAAATTATAAAATTTAGGGACCAATGTGAGAGAAATAAAAGCTTAGGGTTTTAAAGTTAATTAGTTTGAACTTAGTTGATTGAAATTAAAAAGGATAGGGGTCAATGTGTAAAAAATCAAACTTTAAAGAGGTGAATTGAAGACTAGGGACTGAACTAAATGGTGGTTAAAAGCCCAGGGGTGCAATTGAAGTTGGTCAAAAGTTTTGGAGGTCAAATTGAAGAAGCTGAAAAATGATTTATATATATAGAACGGAGGATGAATTTTTATTTAATTTTCAAAACCGACCCAAACCTTACTCCATTGGCGAATCTCTAAAAAATAATCATAAAACTCAAAACTAAAATCATGGTTAGCTTTCTCTAGCTAAGAGGAGCACAACCATACTAAGAATGACCAAAAATAAGCAAGAACATCGCCAAAAAATGGAACCCAATGATGATGTAGGGCTCACGTGACAGTCTTGGGCTCAATTGACTATTGAGGTGGTGACAACAATAAATTGATTTAGGCCTTTTGCTCACCTAATCAAGGCACATCTAGTGGTGGTCGTGGACTCCACCTTTTAAGGCAGTGTGTGGCAGTACAGTGGCAATAGCTTCAGGGCAATTAGTACAATTTTGAATTCCAGACTTATTTGGACTAAATCTGGCTTGAGATTAGATCTCTATTTGATCTAATTTGGGCAAATTTCATATCGAATGTTAATTTGATTGATTTTTACTATTCTAATTAAATGTTTATTAAATTAAGATTATTCAAATATAATTTGGATTAAGATTAACTTAAATTATGTCCTTAGACTTGATAACGTAACATGTTGTGAATGAAATCTAGTTAAGCTTAATCTAAAGATTAAGTTATATAAATATTAGAATGAACATGGATTATCCAACTTGGAGCTAATAAACTCATACCCAATTGATTTAGGAACTTGGACTCTCATCACGTACCGTAAAATAAGTGAAGTAATGAATGGAGTTTGTTGGTGATAGCTACTCAAGAATTACAACTAGTAACTTCTAATTGAACCAGCTCAAAGTCTTAGAATAAGACAATCAAGTATATCACAAAGTTATGCTCACAAGATAAGATAGAGTAAAATATTCATAAAGTGGGCTGGGTAACTTGAGGATTGAGTTGGTCTAAGCATGTGAAGTTATCGAGATGGCTAAACATTAAGACGATAAAATGAAAATGATCGGGCTCAAGTAAAATCTTGTAATATTGAGAGTATTATGTGTCTGAAGACTAAATGAGACCACAATGATATAGGTTGTATTAGTAATCCATTCATCAATTGATTAGTTAAGGATCACCACATTTAATTATGTTAAGCATTTAGATATGAAACCAAGATTACCAAAATTATGTTAGAATAACCTTGAGTTTGATAAAGACATTAATTGTATTTATACTTAAGATTTAGAGGATTAATAGGATGATAACTTAGGCTATCTTACTACAGTTCTTGGTTTAACTAGGAAGCTAGGAACAAAGTGACCATACAACTAGGAATTCCTCTGCATTTTCTAGGTAAGTTTGTATTAGATTTTTTTATTGGAGAAAGAATATATATACTTGTTAGTATACCCCTGTTGCTTGATCTTAGTGTTGCTCTTGACAGTTTGTTTGGATCATTCTTCTTCTTTACCCGTGATTCTTGAGCTATTCTTATCTGAATTCCTTACCCATTTTGAGTTATTACAGCCATGAACCACAATCATGTTTACATAATTTTTGAGAAAAATAAACAATTTGTGAAACTCATCATACATCGCCTCTTACATTAACCATTATTTCTGTTTGATTATAATTTATGTTATTTTACTTGAAAAATGGTGATTGTGCATGAAAACTAAAAATTGGATTTCGAAATATATTTTACTATCATCGTCCATGTCTATCTTGGAATGAGCCTGGTGCTGATTTATTAATTACTTGTTTATCATGACGAATTGATATATTAGTTTAAATGTTGTTGGACATGTTAAGTGATGATAGTGAGTGTACTTAATACCCTTGGGGGTAGGCCCTTGGATTGGCTTTGAAAGACAATCACGTGAAACAAACCAACGGTGACTGTTCTTTCAATTGATACTCGTACAAGCTATACATATAATCTTAACTCGTAGTCAATTGGAAGCAGTTACCTATGAACAAGATTATAGCCATGCCTAGTGCATGTTTTAGTAGTCGAGCCGATAACTCAAAATTTGGATGGATAAAGACTTTTATGTTTTCAAAAGTGAAGTGACAAAGTAAGAAAACCACCAAAAATAAGATTGTGAAAGTAATTGATATGATTGATACTTGTGATTTGAAACTTAAATGTTTGACAAAAATCAAAGGATTGTTCCAACGTCATGTCGACCCATTTGGTCATATTTGAGATTTAAATCTCTGCAAGCAAGCAGCTAGTTTTATGAAGTTTCATCATTAGTATAGGAAGGTGGTGAGATGAATCACCTAAAATTTTCACTAAAATCTTCTTTGACAACTTTTGAAGATTTTAATACTTCTACTTGTTTGCTATATAATATTTGGAAAAACTGTCACTCTGTTATTATTGCTAAGATATCTCACCAAGTCATTTGGACTTACATTGTTTTATCGTTATCTTCCATTCTTTTCCCCAAATAAAAACAAGTGAAGAAGATAGACAAACCCAAGTGACACATGAGGTAATAAAGATAGTAGAAGTGCTAAGTGTGATTCATAATATTTTAGTTCTAAGTTGAATTTCTAATGGATGTCACTTGTGGAAATTAAATACCTTGAATTTTGATAAATGTATTTTCAATTATCTAGAAGACTTGTGCTATAAAATAGGTAGCATCTCGGATGAGAGCAAACGCCTGTCAATTGAGGCACTACACTATGTGACTGTAACCCCAAAAATCGGTGGACAAACTACCACCATTTCAAAACTTACAAAGTTTTGAAATTAGTTTCAAGCTAGCATATACAAAGGTTCTACATTGTATAAATTTCATATTACATAGCAAAATGTTATAGTCATCATAGTTATGCAAAACATATTCTCATATTAAGGATTGCAATGTAATCCCCCATACTAATGAACATTTCAAACCTGAAACATATGTAAAATATTCACACATTACTCCTATAAAGTTAAGTGAAAACACCTCTTGCATATCTTTTCTCATCTCTTCTTCCTCTAATAACTTCTTCTCTTCTTCTAATATTTTTTTTTTCAACCCTTAAGGTAAGTATGTTCTTTCATATTTCTAACATATATATAGCTAATTTTTGTAACTCACTAATTAATTTCCACTAACATATAATTAAAACACCACTAAATTATACTCTTAAATAAAATAACCTCTACATATTCTTAAATTAAAATACTATCACTTCATATTCTTCAATTAAAATGTCATGATTCCATACTCCAAAATAAATATGAACCTCTTTACATTCTTGAAATAGATGACAAAACTTCATTGATTAGTTGTTGTTCTTATTATTATTATTATTATTATTATTATTATTATTATTATTATTATTATTATTATTATTATTATTATTATTATTTATTTTTTTTATTTTTTTTATTTTTTTATTTTTTCTTTGGGGCATTATAATCACCACTCCTTCAAAATGCGATCTCATCATCGTGGTTGACATGTTTGAAATCAATCACTAGGCATTGGAATTCTAGAGGTGGCTCCTACGAGTTGAAGAGATGGCTCCCACGTGTGTAGCACTTTGTCCCATAGGTTCAATAGGTAGCTTCCACACACATAGCACTTTGTCCCCCATAGCAATTAGTTCCCTATATTTCAACTTGTGATTGGCTTTGATATCATTTTGTCATGCCTAGTGCCTATGATCCCATTAGACATGAGAATCGCCTCCAAATCCACCAAGTATATCTTGAAATTGGGCTATGATCAACTTGTCAAAAAGGAACATCCAATGGTTGCATATGAGTTTTTTTTGCCAAAAACTTATATGTTAGTCACTCTTTCAATATTTAGTTCATGTGGGATGGGTTGGATATCCCTTCCGATCAAGTTGATTATAGCTCAATTTTAAGACGCACTTAGTGATTTTGAAGGCAATTCTCGCGTCCAACAAGCTCGCAGGCACTGGACGTGACAAGTTTTGAGGTTTGTTTTCTCGGAAAGGCAATGCAGAGAGTTTTTCTAGTTCTTGAGTTTTAGCATTTTCTAGCAAATGGTTTCTTGTTTATTAATTCTCTTAGGACTGTCAATGGATTGAATTTTAATTTGAACCTTATCTAAATTTGATGTGAATTTTAGGATTTTCATTAGATTAAAATATTCATTGGATCATATTCGATTATAAATATTTGTAATTCGAAATAAGTGGATTGGACATAGAATTTAGCAATCCAATCCATTAAATATCCGAATTTAAACTTTAATATTTTTTATTACATTAATACTCTCATATATAATATTAATAAATATTTTAAAATAAAATCTATATATTATATTGACTTAATATTTATATTACCGTCTATATTCTATTATTAATGTTGAGTCTTTAAGCTAAAAAATATGAGGGATATTGATAAAATATCAAATATAATAATCTATAATAGTTCATCTATACATTAATATCATGTGAAATAGGAATTTAGTATTCAAATATTTAACTTTTAAACTTATATATAATAAATATTTGTTAAAAATTCAAATATGACATATATTTACTTTATAAATATAATATTTTTATAAAATTCAAAAGAAAAAAAGAATACATAAATAAATAAATCGACTTGAATTTTTTAGTTGGCTTTTGTATATATATATCGGATTTAGATATGGTAATAACTAACAAAGATTTTATAGAATTTTGGATTAAATTTGGATATAAATTTTGATAATTGAATTCAGATTCAAAGATGACAAATTCGATTCAAATCCGACCCCTTGATAGCTCTAAATTCTCTTTAGGGCTTAATATTTTAACGAACTCAACCCATTAGGGATTTGTTGTCTTTTTCACGAGCTTAATTGTTTTGGATCTTTGGCCCATAATTATCTTATTTTGATCCACGAGGCCTTTTTTAATATTTTTACGCTTTTACCTTGTGGGTTTAACTAGCCATATCAATATAATATAAATGTAATTCCTCAATTTATCAAAATTTTAAAAATTAAATTATTAAATGATATTTTTAAGATGTGTCAAATTTTTTTGAATTAAATTACATATAGAGAGTATAATAAATAATTTAATTTAAAAATTTATTTGAAACATAAGAAGTTACATGACATAATATCCATAAACTGTAAATATTATTTTTATATTATCAAAATTATCAACTAAACCCATCTAGCTTTTAGCAACATAATAATGAAAAATGTATTCTCAATTATTGGAAGAAAAACTTTTACATGGTATGCGGTTGACATAATTAAAAAATTTTAAAAGCTTGATAAAAGACCGTTTAAATAGCAGATGATACAAATTTTTAAACTTCTAGTATATTTTGTTACCCAATTTTATAATTACAATATGTACATTTATTCGTCTATTGTTGCTTAATAGTAATTCATAAAGTAAATTTCTTACATATGTAATACTAATATTTGACTATAATAATGCCCAATAAAAAAAGATTGAAAGTAAATATCATATTAAATTATTTGTATATTTTATTATAAAAGAAATTATAAGATATTAATTTTGTATTGAAATATTAAAAATTTACTTATTGATCATAATATATATTATTTGATAAGATATTGATTTTGTATTGAAATATTAAAAATTTACTTATTGATCATAATATATATTATTTGATAATTCTAAACATTGAAATAACTGCATAGTTAAAAAATAAATTATCTATTAGAGTCACGTCAAATATGATGAAATATTTTAATTTATAAAACATTGTATATTAAAAATTGCAAAGTAAATTAGTGATCAAATAATGACCTAATAGTTGTTGTTTTATTAGATAAACTACAATAAAATTATATATTTACTTAGCTGATAAAAATTTGACGTAGTTTAAACCTCAATGTTGTGAAAATCGTAACTATTGCCTCCACATTATTAAGAAATTATATCAGAAGACTTTACAATTTTAATAATTGATAATAGGATATATGGTTAAAAAAAATTATATAAAGAGGTGCTCAATATAAGAAGTAATTTGGAAAAAAAAAAAAGCATAGTTTTTCTCGTTTATTTATTTGAACGTGTCCTATTTATATGAAACCTTCAGCCTGACCCATTGACTTCAATTGTTTGAAATTTGATTTTGTCTTTGACACCAAATATTTAAGCCAGGTGCATTGGACGAAAAGCAGCTTAACAAGTCCAATCAGACTTTTGGATCGTTACGTATCCTGAACGTTATTTTAGCCGATAAACCAAAGGTTCAAAAATATCACGATGTTTTGAATGGGAATTGATAGCTGATATACTATTCTTTTCTCTTATATCCTCACGCAGTGGGAGAAGTTGCTCAACACCAGACAGTTCACAGACTTCAGTGGAGAAGTGTTTGTGTCAGGTGGGCCCACAGTTGAGGGTTACTTGATAGTGGCCACCTGTCTGATTAACGTTCTTTTGGATGTTTCCACTCTTACGCTCTAAGGTTGGCGCGTGTACGGACAGAATTAGAAAGTACACTATCAATTAAATTATACTGCACGGATCTAAATATGATATAACAATTGTAATATCTATACTATATATATAGCGGTGTGTCAATTTTATGATTTGACAAAATTAACTCATTTCAAAAAGTAATGCCGAGATACAGTATGTTTGGTTTTATTTCTAAAGGTCTTTTTCATTGTTAGTTATTTATAAAAGTTGAAAAGTTGTTTACGAAATGAAAATAAAAATTGAGATGTGTGTGGATGAAATATTGAAAAGTAATGATTAGATAAGTTATATGATTGAAAAATAAGTTAATTTATATTTTTTTATATTTAAAAAATTATTTTTTTAAAATATGTGTATATTTTATTAATTTAAAAATAATAGTAGTTGTTTTATGCCAAATTAAAATTGAATTTGATTGATATATAATAGAATAATATGGTAGATTTAGAAATGATTAAAAAAAATGTATACTTTTTCTAAAAAAAGTTGCAAGAGAGTGCGTGTTTTCAATTTTCAATCCCAGATAAAAATGAAAATTGGCCTTGGAAATGAAAACAAATAGGCTAATACTCTCTCTCTCTCTCTCTCTCTCTCTCATTTGTTCATAATAATTTATTTTTAACCTTTTTCTATTATTTTCTTTCATCTTAATTTATGTATTCCTATATTTTAAATAAATACATTTGAAAATATTAAGAAAATCAAGTAACATATAAACAGTAATTAAATATTTATTATTTTTATAATAATAAAAAATTTTGTACACGCATTAAGCGTACCAAAATTACCAATTGTAATAAAAAAGAAATATAAATGTGACGTGGGTGTGGCAAATTTTGTGAAGTTGTACTAATAATATCTATATTAAAAACATGAGTCATTAAAAAGATACTATAGAAATAATCATATCAATGATATTATATATGTAAGAAGAGAAATAAATTATTGTCTAAGTGCATAAAAATGATGTCGCTTTATTTTATATCTTTTTACATATACATGCATATGAAATATTTATAAAATTTAAATTTTAAATCTCATTTGTGCAAATATAAGAGCGCACTAATAGGTCAATTGATCGTCCAATTTTATTTTTTATTTAAATAAATATAGAACTACCTTATGTTAACACGAGTATTGAGTGATCTAAATTGCACAATAGATAGGATTTGGACATGAGGCAGAGGAGGGTTAGTTGCAATTTACCCCACTTGATCATCAAAATTGGCAAAGCAGCCCCTTGTGGAAAAACACACACACACACACAAGAACCCACCTTTTATTTTTTAAAATTATGCACATTGCCTCATGCTCATTATTTGTTATCCATTTAGCCTAATTTTAATATGTAAAGACTATTTTACCATTAATCATTCCATATATTTTCAAGTCAATTTAAATATTTTTTTAATACCACATTTTTTTTTCTGTTCTCTTATTCTTTTCATTTCTTTTTCTTTTTAATTCTAATTTTCCCTCTTCTTCCAGTATATCATATATTTCTCATTTTATACACATATATAAATCTATCTATAAAATATAAAAAACTTTTATTTTTATCTTTTTTTTTCTAATTATTCATATATATACTTATATTTTTTATTATACTTATTCACATATATATAATCTATATACATATATTTAAATTTATCAATAAAATTGAAATTAATTTTATTTTTTATCTATTTTCCTATATTTATTCATTTTGAATTAAATAATATTTATAAAAATTATATACAATATATTTTATATTCATACTTTTATACATATATAGTATACATATATACATATATAAATTTCTATAAAATTTAAATAAGATTTATTTTTATCTCTTCAATTATTTTTATTTTTGTCTTAATTAGTCATTTCAACTTAAATATTAAATGTATTTATAAAAATATGTAATATATTTTTTCTTTTTATTATATACATATATAATGTATATATACACACTTTATATAACACATATATACAAATATATAAAATTATTTAATAACATATATTACTATAAACCTTGGCCCCTGCTCCCACCCCCACGTTACCCATCCCATGACTGCCATATAAACTGACCAAATTTTGGCCAAATCTAGATTTAGCCAGACCCGGCCAGTGAGCGCCATGGCCATTTTGGCCATGATATTTGTTTGATGGTGACGAAAGGCTACCATCAATATATGTATATATATAAACTTTTTTGTTGATGTCCGCTAGTTGTTGCTATGGCCATTTTCATGGTTACTAGCCATGGCAGCATTTAGCAAGCAACCCATCAATGTTGCTACAACCGATTCTCTCTCTCTCTCTCTCTCTCTCTCTCT
>JACGDI010000003.1:1842573-1880791 GCA_014898725.1 Jacaranda copaia
TTGTGTGTTTTGTAAAAAGGAGGCCTGTTGGGCCTGTTGGGCTATCCCATATCAAGTATAAACCTCACTTACCTATCTTAAGCAATGGAGTTTTCTCAATGAGCTCAATAGTCCTGTTGGAGTAGTGCCTAGCAAGCCAATTAGATTGGCCTTGTAAAATTATTTTCTTGTAAAATAATCTTGATTAAATAATATTCTTTCTATGGCCATCTTCATCTTATGCTCTATATTACTTCATTGACATTTGGATGAAGCCCTTAGACCACACTTAACTATAGGACTTGGTTATGCATTAGATGGTAATCATAGAATAAATCTTATACAATCATGATCTTAAACCTTCCAAGTCATAAGATCTTATGAGATAGGGCATTTAAGATTCGGATAGACTTGCACTAACAATGCATAAATCCAATAGTTGGATGTTACTCTATTCTATGGGCAATCTCATATGAGGTATAGATGCATGTTAGTGGGTACTTGATAAAGAACAAGGAACTAATGGCGCACCTAGAGAATCCACTAGATAGTTATAGTGACAAGTCGGTAGTGGTTAGTTCCCCTACTTACGCCAGTGCATATTATTAGTCATTTATCTTGAGATCCATGGTAACCTTGTGTTTGGTTCTCATACTTTGACTCTTTCTTGATCACTTGGCGGGCCACTTGAGTAGGGATTGGGCATGAGTTACTAGGTATGGAGGTTTGTGAGGTCCAAGATGGAATTCAAATCCTTGTCTTTGCGAAGGGTGAGTGCATCTCCTATGTTTTCTATAATGATCGATTCTAAGAAATCTTTGCACAAGGTAGTGTGACAATTTAGAAAAAGTGTTTTCCAAAGATGCGGTCAAATAATGGAGTCAAACATTGAGAATAGAGATGTAATATCGATGCTATTAGGGAGTCGGCAAATATCTTACCCTAGGTCTCTTTCAAGAGATAAGAGACAGAAGGACCATATTTGTATGGTACGTGTAGAGCTATAATGGTTCTCCAAAACCATTCATTGCGGTCAATTCGTTGGGCCCCATGGGCTTGAGATTGGACATCGACCATGAAAATTAGGTACTCTTCAATTAATGGAGATTAATTGAATTGAATCGATTTAGTTTAAAAGGAGTTTTAAACTAAAATGAATATATGATATTCAAAAGTTACAAGAAGTTAGGAGCCCATATCCAATGAATGGTAGAACATATTGGATCACACACAAAAACCAATAGCATCTCCTAAATATTGGAGGACTTTCTAAGTGTTAAAAAATTCGCTCCATGGGATCAATTTTAGGGGTGACCGAAAATTGAGGTCTTACTTAGCTTGATCAATTTAAGTGTTAAATTGATCAACTAATTTAAAAGTTAAATTAGATAAATAATTAAAGAGTTAATTATTTGGTGAGTTGTGGCCATCAATTGATCAAGTTAATTTAAAGAATTAAATTAACAAAATTAGTTTAAGGAGTTAAGCTTGTTGACTTGGGTGTTAAGTCAATGGTTACCTAATTATTTAATTTAATTAATGAGAAGAATCATTTTTAGAGGGAAAATCAAATGAAAGGTTCATTTGATGTGACATTTTAATTAGTTTAAAATTAGATTTCACATGAAATTGAAATGCATACAAATTCAAATTAGATTTGAATTTGCCAACTAGCATACATTGCAAGCATGTTGGTGAACCCCACCTTGAGGAAGGTGTGATGCCAACTTGGCAGCACACCATTCTTCCTCTATATATAGATGTAGAGGTGAGGTAGGCAGCACACACATTCCACAAGTAAAGAACTGAGTCGGATTGGTTGTGTTCTAAACAACCATATTCTCATTTTACACTATTTCGAAAACAAAAAATGCCACTGTTTGTTGAATCCAGAACGAAAACACCATCCATTTTCATTTTCATACCTGTAAAAAATTCTATAATACCTACTAATTTAAAAAAAATTAAAATTCACTAACTAACTAAATATTAATTTTTTCCATCATTCCAAGATAATGGGAACCACATAAAAATTTAATACTAATTTTTATTACTTCATCATCCACTAACTTATTAAATAATTTTTTTCTATTTTTCAAGAAAATGGGGCCCACACTCTATTACATTAAAGTATTGAACACTATTACATTAAAAAATTATTTTCAATCTACATTTTTTCAAAATTTTCACAATTCATAGCCAATCATATTTTTATTTCCACACGCAAAACAATAATAAAATAAAAACACATTCTAGAACAATGAAAACAAAAAATGAGAATGAAAATACAACCAATCCAGCTCTTAGATTCTCACTATTTTCCCTCCATTCTCAAGATGTTCATTCATGTGTTGAGGTTCACCTTTCTCTTCTTCTTCAACCCCTAAATCGGCCATCACTCTCTCATTTCTCTTCTCAATCTCCAAGTAATTGTGAAGAGTGATAGGATACTGCTTTGGTGTGTGGATCATATTGATAGAGGCAAAACAAATGGTTTGGTAAGCCTTTGGAGATCCACATGCGAGAATAGTAACTTGGTGATTTTATTCTAAGAGATCCCGAAGGAGTTTCGATCTAAAATTTTCACAGAAGATCCATCAAAGAGTTGAAGAGTTGCTAAAAGTTTTTCAGAATTTTTGGAGAAGGTTGACTTATGCAAAAGTTGCATTAATTCTGTTGTGCCGCTGCTCAGTAGATTCTGGATTGAAGAAGAGCTCTTCAGTTTCTCCATAGAATTAAGCTAATCAAGGTAATTCTCTACCTACATTTGAATCATGAGCATGTTTAGATCCTTGTTAGCTTGAGTAGCCTAGTTAAGTTTAAGTTTTAAAATTTTAATTATTGAATTATAGTGCTACTCTTGCCTACAAGTCTATGCTTTTATTACCTAATCAACTCAAATACATGGTATGAGACGATATAAAATAATACTGATTCAATATCTAAATTTAAACAAGGTTATGGATAATAACGTTAATATCGCATTCTCTTTTAGTATAAACTTTATATAATCTCTGAGTTCAAACATCTAGACATTCAAATATGTTGAATTCTTGAGCTCAAAATATGAATAGCATCTAATTAGCAATCGTTTCATTCTATAATATTATTTAAATCTATCTTATATTTTAAATCAAGAATCAATTACTTATTCAAGTTTAATTAACATAATTCTAATAATTGTTTCGATCTTTGGCAATTACCTAACTTTCATTTGCTTAATTTAATAGTCAATTATTACAAGTTTATCCATATTCGAAGTAATTAGATTAACCATGTAACTCTATGATTGTTATATAGTATTTATTGAAATATCAACAAGATACAAGCCTAAGGCAATTAGAACATATATTCAAAATACTTAAATTATAAGGTTTCACTTTAATTAGTACAACACACACAATTTTTGGTCTAACTCTAATATTATATATATGATTTCTTTGATTTACAATCCCAAATTTTTCGACACAACAATATTTACATTAATAGTTCTCAACTAAGTCAATTACTAATTTATCAAACTTAATTTATGAGTAATTTATTCAATTAAACTTAATACATATCATGATTCTTGCATTAACCTAATATTTAATCTAACTGATACTTGCGAATTAATCAAATAAACTGATCCAAGAGTTCATACCCAATTTGAATCAATTCAGAGCCAAATTCAAGCCCAAAAAAGGGTTCCAATAAGCCCAAAATCAAATTATGGTGTTCTGCCTGGAAGTTGCTTCTGTCTCCGTCGCCACCGCCACCGCTAGACCGTCGTTGGAGTTGGGAACCACTACCACCAATAGATGTGTCTCTTTCCAGTGAGAAAAACCCCTCAATTAATTTCACAATCCACCACCGTTTCGCATTCAATTGGACTAAAAACACCACAGCACCACCTAATGCCACCTTGCATTGCCACCTTTGATTCTCCTTCTTCGATAGTCAAATCATGAAATTGAAACCACCGCTATGGTCTTGTCATCGAGCCCATCAAACCCACCCCTATTTACAAGTTTCCATCATCGGAACTAAGCAAACCCACACTACTACCGTGAAGCTTCATTTAGGCTCAATTCTTGACAATTCATTGGTTGTTTTATAGTAAATTTGGTGGCTTTGTGGTAATTGGAATGAGAGGAAGGTGATGGTGACCTTGTTTTGTGTTTTCCAATCAATGGCGATGGGGTGAAGTGGAGGAGAAAGGTTGGGCATGCATGTGAGAATTAGGTGAAATGAGAGGGGGAAGGGGAGGGGGGGTCCTTAGGCTTTAATTAAGTCCACCAGCTTTTGAGTGCCTCAAATTTGCCCCCAATCTTTCAATTAAGCTCTTAAACTTTGATTTTTACCTTTTCAACCACTGACATTTTAAATTTTTGAGCAACTAATTCCCGGCCTTGTTTTAAATGTTGTCCTTTGAGTCTTAATAATTATATTCGGGCATTAATTAATTTAATTTATTTTAAATTAAGGCCAGTTTTTTATATTTTACGTCTGGTTAGCCTAGGTTTAATTTATTGAAGTCTTCATTACTTCCTTAATTTATATTTATCATTCGAAAAGTCGGGTGTTACACAACTGAAACATTCGTTCAACATCGACGTGAAGAAGCCAAATTATTGAACAAGACATTTGGCATCCATCCCTCAGTTTGGTAGCGTATTTCAGTAAACTAAACCAATTATATTGAAGACATGAGCACTAACAAAAAAAAAAATTAAAACGTTTGGATCAAACCAACATCAGCTTAGCTAGCCCACATGAGAGTATATGCAATTTGCTATATTAGTTGGCCCATGTTGTCCGATGATATTCATGAGCTCTTGAGACTCTGATAGTGTATGGCCCCACCCCCCTTTTGACCCTTTCTTCTTTTCTCCGGCACTCGGCATTATCATTCTTATTTTGTTCCAAAACACAATTATAAACTCAAATCCTTTTTACGTCGAAGAAGGGTATGTAATTTTCCAGTTGCTCAAGAAAATTGAAAATATTCATACATACTTTATGTAGACTAGAGAAGATTTATCGATCATGTTGATGAAAACTCGACCTTCTATGCACGCTTAACATTCATTTTTTTTTTTCTGGATAATTCTATTTTTTTATTACAATTTTTGTGTATTTATATATATTCCATAGCACTTTTTTGTTTCTTAAAAAAGATAACACAACTATGAGTAAAGTACATTGTGTTGCCTCATGTAATATATATATATATATTTGAAAAAAGAAAGTAAGATAACGTAATCCTTGCACCTATAAGTATATATATATATATATATATATATAGGTATGTAGGTAGTGGGACTCAATTAAATACAAGTAACATGTCCCACTCTTACAGCATCCAATTACTAAAGCTTGCCCAAAGCATCCATTTTTGTCAACTGAATTCATTTTACATATAATAAGTTCGTGCGTGGTATAAGTGTAAATGGAATGGTTGAATTGGATATGAATTTCATTATTATAAGTTAGATTTAAAATGAATTGAGTTTAAAATATATTTTTATTTATAAATTAAAATTGGATTGGATTGACAATGAGTTGAAATCCAATTTGAATGAATATGGCATTAAAAAAAAGAAAAGAAATCACATTTTTTTATTAAACTATGATTTTTTCATATTTATTTTTCTTTTTTTTTTAAATCTTTTTTAAGTAATAGTAATAATTTTATAATTACGAATATAAATTATTTTCAAATTAGTTGAATTTTATCTTCAATGGCGTGTTGTTAATGAGATTATAAAATGATTATAGAGTAATTCTTGTTTATTCCACTCACTGTATAGGTAAAATAAAATTTATTATGTAGTACATATGAATAAATTAGTAATAAATAAGTTAAAAATTTATTAATTTTGAATTAAACTAATTTACAACCTAAATGATTTATCGATACATATACAATTCAAAACTACTTGAGGCCAAATAAACCCAATCAACGTAAAGTTAATCTAAACTCAACCTAAACGAAGATTACTTAAAATATTTCGAATCAAAACCCAATCCAAAACTAGTTGAATTAAGTTGGAACCATGGTCTCAAAAGTCCAAACCATGTTGCCATCCCTAGTATTTTCAAATCTTGACATGCATAGCTTATGCGGTTGGTGTATGTATCAAAATTTTATGAATACTCCTATGAATTATACACATTTTATTGTATTTTCACTCGTAATTTTAAATTATTCCAACTATAAAATATTTTTAGTTGATTATTGTATAATTTTGTTGGAATGATCAAGTGACCCAAATCAATTGTGATTTTAGACCATTCTTAAGATCAAATTCAGGATCAATCTAGATGCTCAAATTAGTCCCGCTGAGTTGATCAACAAAATTACATTTAGAAACGTTAAAATCTTTGAATATAAAATTATCTGATCGATTATATGATGAGTTGCGTAAGGTCAATGGGTCAATAGTCCTACTAATTACATAGCATTGCTTATTCTCGTTTTCTTTCTGTTGACTTGTTGACTGAAAATTTTACTTAAATTATTGCAAATATTGCCAAAAAATAAAAAAAGCAAGACATGTAAGTGCGATTATCTACTCATCCAAATGATAAATGCAGGGATTAATTGAAACTTACCCCTACCAAACTTAAAAGTGGCATGTAGTCGAGCTCTCCTATGAAAAATACAAAACCACATTACTCATAATAAATTTAGAAGTGGCAAAATGGGTTCCATGTTGTGGGCTCAATCCAATCTATATGATTTGGTATGGATTGGATTTTAGAATTTTGGGCTAAAGTAGATTGAATTAAGTGAGTTTTAGTAGGTTATGAATTCAAATAAGTCCAAAATAGTTCAATAAAAAAAATTAACTAAAATTCAATAAATATAGAAAATTAATTTTGAATTGATATTGCACATTAAGTCTATAATGGTAAAAAGGAAAAGGTGCAATAAAAAAGGCCAAATTGATTACATAAAATGAATAAAAATGTCAGAAAGCCCAATTAACTAGGTCAACCAAGAAGGACATAAAAATCCCTAGTGGGTCAAAGCCCATTGACGAAAAAGACTATAAAATCAAGCCCTAAAAAGAAATAAGGGGAGGAGAATGATTTCCAAAAAATCGAGAATTGAGAACTCTGTGCACTGTGTTCCAAAGAAAAAGAACTCAAAATTTTGCTGACTTTTGGAGATAACCTTAACTATATTTCCAAGCATTATCATCTTAGTGCCATTTGGGGGAATTTTGAACAAAGAAAAAGGAATGATAAGAATGCAGATGAGATCCAGGACTTAACTCCCAGTGCTGTCATGACACCTCAATATGAAGAAAAGAAGAGTGGCCAACTGGATGTGTTCCCATTGTAGGCAATAGAGTAGACCATAGATGCTAGAAATCTCTCTCAATCTGAATCTTAAGACTGAAAGAGAAAGGTTGAGAAAGTATTTTTTAGAGCTAGAGATAAACTCAAGAGTGTGGAAGTCCTCCTAGGTAATCCTCTAAAGACCATCGAGATTAGAGCCCTCATAGATCTAAGTTTTAGAAAGGTGCTAATATGCTTCTTGAGAGATAATTGCAACTGGTTCGTGTGAAGTGTGATAGACCAATGAGGAATCTCCCTTAATGTCATTATACACCACCTCAAGGTGGATCGAAATGCATGATTGGAGAAACAAAAAATGAGAAAATTTAGAGCATAGCAAAACCAAATAATTAAGCACAAGCTAGACAAAGCTGTTGGAGGAAAGTACATCCAACGGATCTAATATCCTAAATGGCTAGCCAACATGGTGTTGGTGCCCAAACCTAATTGGGAAACAGAGGATATGCATTAACTTCATTGACCTAAACAAGGCTTACCCAAAGCACCTGCTCTCACTTATTTAGATAGACCCACTGGTGTATTCCACAATAGAGTGCAAAATTCTAAGTTTCCTTAATGCATACCAGGGTATAACTAGATCTAATTGGTCCAAGAAGAAAAAACAAAATGAGCTTTATAACAACTCATGATGTATACTACTACAACACAATACCTTTTAGATTTAAGAATATGGATGCCATGTATTACAGACTAGTGAACTATATGTTCAAAGATATGATCTAGAGAAACATTAAGGTGTACATTAACAACATCCTTTCAAGAGTTGTAAACAAAGAGACCATCTCTATGACCTCAGAGAGTGCTTCAACATCTTAAGAAAATATAATTTGCTACTAAATCCATCAAAGTGCATCTTCTATGTGCATGAAAGAAAGTTCGTTATCAAGATGCAGGATCAAAGTTAACCTTAAAAAGATCAAGGTAGTACTCCATATACCATCTCCATGCAACATTAAGTATAAATGTTGCTTAGATGCCTAACTACTTTGAATTGCTTTATCTCCCATTCCACAAAAAAAGGACTACTCTTCTTCAAAACTTGGAGAGGAGCTAAGGTCTTTGGGTAGACCAAGGAATGCGATAGGGTTTTCCAATAATTAAAGGAATATTTGACATCATCCCTACTACTAAGAATGCTAGGGATGGGCAAAATGTTCTACATGTATCTGGCCTTACTCAAAGTTGAAGTCAATGTCGTCCTAGTATGAGAGTAGGAAAGAGAGCACTAATTGGTGTGTTGTGTTAGTCACCTCCTGTAGGGTCTAGAGATAAGGAATTCTCACATTAAGAAGTTGGCCTTGGCAATAGTGATTGCTCAGAAGCTCTAAACTTACTATCAAGCTCATTGAATCACGGTGCTCACCCACTAAAGAGGATATTAGTAGTCCAAGGATGTCTAAAAGACTGGTCAAATGGGTGGTGGAGCTAAGTCATTATGGGATTGAGTATCACCCTCAACCTACCATCAAGGCATAAGTTTTGGTTGGTTTCTTGTGAAAGGCATAGGAAATGATTTTAGAAATTCCCTTCCAACTTGGATGTTTTACGAAAATGAATCCTCCACTGGGTCTAACAGCAGAGCAAAAATAGTCTTTGAGAGCCCTCAAGAAGACAATATCAATGTAGTGAGGTTTATTTTTTTAGCCTCAAATAATGAAGTTAAATCAAGGTATTTATCACTAGAATAAAATTGGCCAACGTGAGTGGAGTGCAATATCAATAAGCCTACAACGAATCTCAATTGATGGCAAAACCTAGTTACCAAAAATTATGAGGCTAAAGAAGAAAGCACAACAAAGTACCTTAGCTAAGTAGAAGCAATCAACTGGATGTTCAAGAGCTTTACCCAAACGAAAATCCTGTGTGAAGAAAATTTAGACGCTAATCAATTAGCCAAAAATTGTTAGTGCCCTAGTAGCTGTAACAAATCATCAAAATACTTTCTTAACTCTAAATGCCCTAGGTCAAGAAATTTCTCAATGCGCCAACTATCCACTTCCCAAGATTAATTAGAGGACAACATCACAACATGGATGACCCCCATCGATCTTGAGATACTTGCGAGATGGAAACCTCTCTATTGACCCAAAAGAGGCTTGACAAGTAAAGATAAGAGCAATTAGATTTGTGCTGATGGATGGAGATTTATACAACATGGCTTTTCGCAACATACCTAAAGTATCTATGGCCAAAAGAGCAGAGTAAGTGCTACGAGAGATATGTTAAAGCCTTTGTGAAAACCATTATGGAGCAAGGTCTCTGGCGATCAAAGCTCTTTAATAAGAATATTTCTAATTCACCATGCTAAAAGATACCAACATGTTGATTAGGATTTGCAAACCTTATAAAAAAACATGCCTTTTAACTCATCAATCTAGCATTCTCCTAAAACCAATCAAAACCTTTCTCATTCGCATAGGGAATGGATATCATGGTACCTTTCCCTCTAGTCACCGTCTAGAGAAAGTTTCTCATCATTGCAGTTGACTATTTTTTCAAAAGGGTCGAAGCAAAGTTGCTAGTGCATGCATCTAAACAAGAGGTTATAAGATTTCTCCAGGAAAATATCGTTTGTAGATTCGGGATCTCCTAAGCGTTGGTGTCAAACAATAAAACTTAATTTATTGGTGCTAAACTTAGGGAATGGTGCCAAAAACTCTCCATCAAGTAGTTTTTTATATTTGTCACCAACCCACAAGCTAACAAACAATTTGATGTCATAAGTAGGACTATTTACAATATCTCATGACATGACTAAGAGATGCCAAAGAAGCATGTGTAGATAAACTTCTGAGCATACTATGAGCATAATAAACTATCCCCAAAACTTCCATTAAAGAATTACTATTCAACTTAGTATACGGAATAGAGGTTGTCATACCAACTGAATTTGGAGAAATCAATTGAAGAGTGAAAAACTATGACACTACATAAAATTCATAAGAGTTGAGCACCAACCTTAACTTTCATTTTGAGTAAAAAGAAGAAGTGTACTCCACACAAAAATGTATAAACCAAAGATGGTCAGGTATACAATGCTAAAGTAAGCCTGAGAGATTTCCAAGTGTACGACCTAGTGATAACGAAAGCAAAAGCTTCGGGAGCCCTTTGCAAGCTGGATGGCAAGTGAGAAAGTCTTTAGAAAATAGTAGATCAACCCAGGCCATATAGATTGCAGACAATAGGAAGGAAGAGAAATACCCAAAACTTCAAATATCTCCAATTTAAGGAAATTCTATGCATGAAGGCTAAACAATCTCAGTACTCATTCCCAACAACTAGTTCCTTAGAAATTTGAATTTTCAGCAATAACTTTACATTGTCTAGTACTTAGATTATTATTAAATAAAAAAATGTCCTTGATTATGGACAATATCTGCCTCTTTGTTAATCTTCCCATTTTAATGAGAATAACTTAACTTCCTCCATGATTTTGTATATTCCTTAAATTAATCATAATTCGTACAGGACAATACCTTAGATGGTAAGACCTCTTAGGTAGACATGTCCATCAACACAATGAAGTCAACTCAACATTAATCAGATGTTATTTTGGTGGAAACCTACTATTTGGTTCCTTAAGAAGCACATGGTTAAATTCTATTTACTTCTTTTGGTGTAAGAACACTATTAGCTATTCCAGGAGGTAAATAGTTGCACCTTTCACTAAATTACTTTAGCATAAACCTATTGTTTGGCTTCTTCGAGAGTATATGGTGCCACATGGAAGCCTACATAAATCCTCTAAGAAAGTAAGTGGTTGCACCTTCCATTGAATTACTTTAGTGTAAACCTACTGTTCAGCTCCCAAGGGAATATGCGGTTGCCGCGTGTAATCCCACCATAAATCCTCCCAAGAGATAAATAGTTGCCACTCTAATTGAATGATTTTGGCCTAAACTCATCATATGGTTCCCTATAAATACATGGTCATTACATGTAAGCCCATTGTAAATCCTCCCAAGAAATAAATAGTTGCACATTCAACTAGATTACACCTATAATTGAATTATCTTGGCATAAACCCACTATACTGCTCTTTCGGGGTATGTGATATTATATGTAAGCTCATTATGAGGCCCCAACGGGTATGTGCCTGCACACTTAAAGCTCACTATCAGATCCCTTAGGTAATACATGGTCAACTCACCAAACATTAGCAATAAAACCTCCTTAATGAGGCATGCATTCAAATGCCATTGCAACACTTAAATTCTGTGTTTAAACATCACAAGTGAGTCCCATAGTCAGATTCAATTCAAATACCAAACTACTGTGGTAAGACCTCCTAAACAAAGCTTACATCCACCCTCACCAGTTACATCCCCCAAAAATGGTAAAACCCCTCAAGAAAGGTTCATTGAGAATAAAATTTGTGGTAAGACCCCTAAAAAGAGGCTCGAAATTAAGTTTAATGACAGAAGTTTTGAACACCCCACTTACTCAACCCCACTGTGTGACAATCAATGTCAAAAGCATACTCACACTTGAAAGTCTAACTGTACACACAAAGCGGACTGAAAGAAATTTCTTTAAGAATATGAAGGAACAAATTTTGAATAACATTACGAGAGTATTTGGCTAAACTTATTTAAAATATTTTATAAGCTTCTATATTTTATAAGATATTTTTGGAGCTTATAAGATGTTAGATGTTAGTAATGACAATTTTGTATTAAAATGGTTAAAAAAAAGTAGCTTGTTAATTTCTTAGAAATAAATTAGGATTTCTTTACTTTTTTTAAAAGAGCTTATAAGCTTCTAACATCTTATTTTTGGATCTTATAAGCTCCTTTTTAAAAAAAATTATCAAATATTTTTTATCATATTATAAACTCTTAAACATTTAATAAGATGGTTTAAGGAACTTTTAAACTCACCCAAACAGCCTCTAAAGTACTCAAAAAATGTTTTGTCAATACTTGGCCTCATAAACTAGAATAACCAAAAACATCCTCCACTCCATGTAGATACTGCATGAAAAAAAATTAAATACTAATTGGTTTGCTAAAATTGCCAGCTCTTTGGTGGTCGTGAAGAGCCCCTAGGTCACTTTCTTAACTCCGAATGTCATGGATCAAGAATTTCCTGAAGGTGCAAACTATCCTCTCCTTGAGGTGATGTAACATAGAGAACATCACAACATGGACAACTGCCATTGCGAAATACTTGCTAGATAGCGACCTCTCTAGTGACCTAAAGGAGGTTAGACAAATGAATAAAGTAGCCAAATTCATGCTACTAGATGGATACTCATAAAGACATGACTTCTCGCAGCCATATCTAAAATATTTGCAGCCTAGGACAATAAAGTACATGCAAGAGAGGTACACGAAGGTCTTCATGGAAACCATTCTAAAGCAAGTTTTCTAGCATTAAAGACTCTTTGACAAGGATATTTCTGATTGACCATGCTGAAATATGCTCAAATATTGGTAAGGAGTAGCAAGCCTTGTCATGAACATCCCTATTTGAATCAATAGTTAAAACTCTCTCACAACCAATCATCAATCCATGCCTCTTCGAGCACTAGGGATAAACATTGCAGGCCCTCTTCCTCAAACCACTGGCTAGAGAAGGTTTTTCATTATTATAGTCGACTATTTTTCCAAGTAGGTGGAAGTAGAATTGCTAGCACAAATCTCAAAAAAAAAGAAGGAGTCTTCTTTATGCATTAATTTCTCATTCATTGTGGATTGATTTTTTGTGTAACTAAATATATTATTGATCTATTAACAATGTAGATAATAATAATTTCAAACAATTTTATTAATCAAGAATAGAACTTATGTAGTTATTTAGTCAAAATTGGGAGATCACTCAACCTTTTAACACCAGTTTACAACACTTTATTCTATTCTACACCTTTTTCCCCCACGCAAAATCATTCTCACATACCACAGTTCCCATAAAAAGATAGAAGACACATACTTAATCTATACTTGTGATTTTAGCCAAGAATTGAAACAATGTTTTTGGGGTGAAATTCATGTTTGATTGTGACAAATTCCACAGTATTGTTGAAGTGGATCTTGTAGGGTTAAAGAAAAGAAAAGTAGGATAACAGTGAAGAGCCCTGTAACCACCACATTTTGTTTCTTATTCCCGAAACAGGTGCTACTCTTTAGTGTTTAAACGTATACGGTAAAAGTTTGCATTGGTATTTGAGCATATTTTTGTTGGAAAGGGGACAGGGAATTCATTTTAGTGGGGACTTTGGATCTTCAAACTCATTTCTCAGTTCGAATGTGGATATAGTAATCTTTCCACTTCCGTCCCATTTCTCTGTGGCACTAATTCTATGGGATGGTATGTAAGCGAGTATGCAAACTGGGCCCGGTTAGTTTTATGTAAAAATGAGTATTAAAGATCTCACTAAGGCAGACTCTGTTTTTGCTTCTTGTAGAAGAGACTGTATGGTTCGATCAATAATTTTTACATATTATTATTATTTATTGGGGAGCCCCCAAAGAGAATTGACAGGCAAACCCACCGAAAGTAGGACGAAGCTCACTCGCCGTACTAAAAATCGTGTGTTCGATCCGCTTGTCTAAATTTTTAACTGAATAAATATTTTTGGTTTTTCATCTATTTAGATTTTGGACTCCATAAATAACAGTACTATTAAGTTGATCAAGAAGTATTCAAGGAAATACAAATCTTTTCTACCAGGAGTAATCTATGGGCTAAAGAATTTAAGTAGGTGTTTTGATTTGTGTGGGATAGCAGCTTTGACGACGTGTATTGTCCTCGAACAAACTTGGGCACTCTTCAGCTTAAACCTAATGCTGATTAGAGAGTTTCTAGGGATCTTGTCCGACTATGAGAAGAACAAGTAATGAGTGGGTAGGAGTAGGAGCAACGTTAACGAACAAAATGAACTATATTACGCAAATTTGAGGAAACATTTGCTCGACTCATTTGTTTTGAGTAGTATTCAATTAGGGCTAGTTTGGGTAAGATAATATGGAGGGATACAAATTTTTTCATCCCATCTTATTATCCGTTTAATTGGAGTGACAATGAATATTCAAACCTGCATGAATACCAAAAGTTTGTGTGTATACATGCAATTTTCATAATAAATTAATCTGTCACTCTTTATAAATTTATTTATCATATTAGTTTAACTGTATCATAATAATAAAAAATCACACAAATTTTTACATGATAAATAATCATGAAATAATTTAAAAATCCAACCAAACTAGCCCTTAGAGTTGCATGCGTATAATGATAATATAAAGTAAAATTTGATAAAATCATATATAATGTAAGAATTTCGAGATTCAAAAAGCAAAATTAAAAAATAAATAAATAAAGGTTTAATGTAAGCCCCGAATCCTTTTTTCTTTTGGTTGGTCAGACCACCACGTCCGATGTCCCATCCTATAATTTAGGGCTCTGGGTTTGTTTGTGGATTGGACCTCCTACACTGAGCTCCGTATGTATGAATTTGATGATACTTGATAGGTCTAAAATTGCAGTGGAAGACCCATCCATCCAAAAAGAACCCACAAATACTGAAAACATGCCCGTTCATATTTGACAATTAAATTAAAAAGGGATACTCAACAAAAAAATGCAATTTACTTGTAGGAATGGCAAAAATTCTGCGTCCGGTGCCCGTGCGAGGTCGGCACTTGGCACTTGGCACTGACCACTTGGCCCAAGTCAACAATAGATGCTCATTTTAGTTGCTCTGTAACAAGTTAATCATATTTTTCTAATACTTACATTACAACAAAACCTGATTCTATTCTTTACTCCACCAATTACATTTTCTGAAAAATTTCAGAGTTTCAACAACAACTAGCAAACAAATATAGAGGGTGTTTGGTTAAGCTTATTTGAAAGATCTTATAAATTCCTACATCTTATAAAATATTTTTGAAACTTATAAGATGCTAGATTTATTTTTAAAAATAAGTTTTTAAAGTGTTTGGATAAAATAAGATTTTGGAACTTATAGGATATTGGTAATGACAATTTTATAATTAATACGATTAAAATTAAGAGAGCTTTTTAAGATTTTAAAAATAAGTTAGGGACTTCTTACTTTTTTAAAAAGGAGCTTATGAATTCTTAACATATTATTTTGGGAGCTTATAGGCCATTTTTCATAAAAATTTACCAAACACTATGTAACATCTTGTAAGCTCTCAAACAATTTATAAAATATTTTGAGATATTCACCCAAACACTCTCATAGTGAGGGATTCCGCAGTTAACCAGAACTAGGCCTTTAATAAACAAATTAAACAAATCCAACAAATATCTATATTATATTATGTATTTTATATATAAAGTATAAGGGCCTCAGTAACGATCTTGCTGTGTTTTTCAATAAATTGACAAAACTAACTTTATTTTTAGAAAATAATAACAAGATAGTTTCACTTTTTTTTTTAAATCTATCTTCTGTTATACTTTTTCTTTCGTCAATTTGTTTTATCTTATCATAATTATGTTATTTTATTATTTTAAAAAGTTAAATAAATGTGTTGAAATTATTAAAGAAATTATAATATTATATAAAAAATAAATTAATATTTTTATTTATTTTATACTATAAAAATTTAAGTACGCACATATATAGGGTGTGCCCAAAACTCTAGTATGTCATAAAAAGTTTGGCGATTCATTTTGTTCCTCTACCATAATGAAAAAGATAGATGTGGAAGGTGTTTGCCTAAGTTTGTGTAAAAAACATCATTTTTTACACTTATAAGATGCTTAATGTTATTTAAAAAATAAGCAATACTTTAATAAAATAAAATTTTAGAACTTATAAAATATTAGTAGAGAGAATTTTGTAATTTATATAATTAAAAAAAATTTAAAAAAAATTGCTAAGACTTTAACACAAGTTAAAGACCTCTTTCTTCATTCTAAAAGAATTTATAAAATGACATATTTTTTTGGGAGTAATGACACTTTATGGTTATCGTCTAAAGTCTCAAATATTTTATAAAATTTGGAAAGCTTACAAACTCACTAAAACACCCACTTAGACTAACAAAATTTACCATATAGTGTGAATTAAGATCCAAAAGTGTATATTGAATAGAATTTTATATTAGAATCCCACTTTTGTGTATGTTTCTTCATGTTTAATAATATATTTTGAACGTAGATCCATTAGTTGTATATAAATTAATAGTCTTTAATAATTAATTCGAGGTAACAGTTATATAATCATCCTGTGGAAAAAAAAATTGATTAAAAACATAGTTTTTATTTTTTTTAAGTAGTGGGAACGTGATTTGGATAATGGATGGGTGGACTGAATCGAGATTGATGCTGGCAAGTGTTACTTAATCAATCATCGAATAGCTAAAAAATTTATATTTAATATATAAGAGTAAAATATAAAAACTATTTACGGGTGAAGACTAAAAAGGATATTTAAGGACACGAGATTGGCTTGTCCGGGAAAATGTTTCAGAGCCAACACGTATCCTCAGCTAGTTTTAATTGTAGTACGTGCATGTGTCAATTGTCATGCGTCCTATCTTCAGACAATTATCTCTCCTCGTAACATACATTTAGGTATCATATCTGACTACTGACTCCATACACTAAAAAACTATTTGATCCCTGATTTTTAACAAATTTAATATGAAATATTGATCCAACACGTCGTTTAACAATAAGGAACATGATAAATGCCGCATACACACACACACACACACACACACGTGGGTTTGTGCTATATTTTTCTCAATTTATGCTTCTCACACACACATAAAAGAAAACTCTAATTTGATCTGTTTTTAATTTAATCTAACAATGGCATTGTTGAATTAAAGATTTGATGAAATTTTGGTATTTTTTATTCGATTACATGCTGGTTTGTTGCGAAAATAGGATTGTGTATATAAAGTAAATTATACAAGCAATTAAAATACAAAACATCAACTTTTTCAGTATACGTTGTTATAAGTGGTAATATATACTTCAATTTTTTCGAGTTTATACTTTTTATTGTTGAAACTATACGATGAAATTATCTTACAAAAATCCTATTTTGTAATTAAAATGAATGGATTTGTGTTTATTTTTCTCAATTTATGCTTCTCATATACACAAAAGAAAACCCTAAATATGATCTGTTTTTAATTTAATTTAACAATCACTACTAGAAAAAATGTCTATTGTGACACTTTCACAATAGCGTCTTCATTGAGACACCTAGTATAAAAGTGTCTCACCATTTTAATTGTTTACTTTCTTATTATGACACTTTTTCAAAAGTGCCTTACTAATCTATTATATTGAGACACTTTTTATAAAAATGTTTCATTAGTACCTAGTATTTGTATTTTTTTATTGTGACACCTTTTTAAAAGTGTCTTATTAACACTTTTATTTAGATATATTATTTATGATTTTACATTTTTTTAAGCTATCCTTGACATGCATACTAATACAAAGGAAAAATGAAAAAACTATTGGTGCGGTTTTCTCCCAAAACTTGGAACATCCAAGACGGATTTCCTCTCTCCCTCCCTCAATTCCTAAGTCCTAAAAGTCCTAGTCCTTTCTCGCCATATTTGCTGACTTTTGCTTCCCCCTCTATCCAAGACTCCTTAATCTCTAAAGTCTTTCTCTTCCCCATCTATTCCCAACTCCCCAAATCCCTAGCCCTTTGTTGATGGAGAATTCCAGGTACTCTTTCTCCCTCTCGCGCACGCGCACGCGCACACACACACACTCAGATACTGCATTTCATATACTTCCTATACGTACTTATTGTGTGATTGAATATTGAGTAAGATATATGCTGTTTTCTCTATTTCATATACTTCCTATCCATGTATTTTCTCTGTTTCTCTGTTTTTCATTTTTGTTGGTATAATTTGTTCTTTTTGTTTTATTCATTCTGTGAAGGGGCTTTTCCTTCTTTCTCTTTCGTTACGACAGGAGGGAAGGCCGTGTGAGTTGTTTTGAACTGAAAGAATTAGTTACTTAAGATCAATTGAATTATATTTTAATCTAGTGTCTGAAATGAGTGGCAAAGCTTGTGGGAACTTGGGAAGAATGATTTGGAACAAATACACAAGTGCTTACCAGTTTTCACTTCTCTCATCACCTGTTATGTCCTTTGGGGAATCTAGCGTGCATAAAATGAGGTATTCATTTAGACCCAAGTGGTTGTAGGTATAGGTGCAGGTTTCATATATTTAGCTTTAATTCTAGCTTCCAATTCTTTATTTAAGTTTGTTAAATATTCAATAATAAGTTACAAATATTCAGGCATGACAAATATTGATCAAATTCAAGCTTGCACTTTTTCTATTGGGTTTGGCAATTCAAAAATCAAATTCAAGCTTGCACTTTTTCTATTAGGTTTGGCAATTCAGGCCTCTAATACTTGAGGCACTTGATGCTAATTTTTATGAAGAGATGAGTTTTGTGGACCAAATTGTAAGAGACAATTCCAAAAACTATGAGATACGGTAAACAATGTTATTTTAGTTGTTCCTCTTTTTCCCCATGTGTCAAATTTAGATTTGTTTTTTGGTTGAGCTTGAACTAAAATTGGTTGGAAAAGTGAAATCTGATTAGAGAAGAACTATTTAATTTTCATTTGTTTCCTGAGAAAATGATGAATGTAGATGAAGGTAATCAAGCTTGTCTTATATATGTTTTCAAGGGAATAAGATACAAATTGAAAGACTCTGTTACTTTGTTACTTTTGCCTTAGATCATCTGCTTGATGGTTGGTTGCTCTATTCAGTTGACCTAGTCCCTGGTGTATTATTCTGTTATCACCATTTCGATCGCTTCATTTTACCTAGTGATTCCAAAATAGAACCATGATGATGTCCTTAGATGCTAAACTCTCTGGAGTCATGTTAGGTAGGGGAAGCAGTATTGCCTCTAACATCTGCCATGGGTGCCTCTATTTGGAATTTTTTTAGACATAGTTTCATAGTTCTGAAATTTGTAATCTCTATGCTGTTCACAAAGGCTGTAGTGGATTCCAAGGCTCAGTTAGTTGGAATTCACGGGAGAGTGAGAAGCGATATTAGGAGCAGTGTTTTTGAAGGCCAATCCAGTGGTTCTGCAGGCAATGCACAAGGTGGGAAACACGTGCTAGCTATTGGTAACCCAAGTGCGGAAGATGCAGCTGGCCTCTTGAGTTATGTCTTCTAGTCGTCTTCTCTTGACTATTAGAGTATAAAACTTGGGGAACAGATAAACACGTAGCGCTGCTTTTGGGTAGATTAATGAATAAATAATAGCTAGTTTGTCAAATGATGCTTGTGTTTGTGTAGTAATCACATGGTGCTTTCAAGATGTGCGTGAGATGTGGAATTTCCAAAATGTACTCACATGCAAAGGGAATAGTTTGCCCTGTATATGGTGACCGGCCTCCAGTTGACGCAGATAAAGAACCAACAAAGAAGAAGGGTTCCACCATTAAGGACAAGGAAAAGAGTAAGAGGATGAAGGGCCAATCCTTACATGCAACATGGAAAAGTGAAACAAAAATGCAACTGCGACAACAGTTTTGATTCTTTTATCTGCTTCTTATTGACTGCTTTCTTTTATTCTATTTCTCTTTCATTTTGTGTTAATTACTTAGATTTTAGTAAAATTCCATTTTTCCTTTTATTGTAACAAGTTGTATTGGATCAAGGAAAATGGAAAGCTTGGTTTGATGGAGAGGATTAAGTTTGAAGTTAGTTATTTAGATTCTCTCGAGTTGACCTTATATTATGTTGGGGTAGAAAAATTATTTTTACTTTATTATTTTGGTTTGTTTCATTCTGCAAATTATAACATGGATGAATTAGACTTTGT
The DNA here is from genome assembly GCA_014898725.1 of Jacaranda copaia. Classification (NCBI taxonomy): domain Eukaryota; kingdom Viridiplantae; phylum Streptophyta; class Magnoliopsida; order Lamiales; family Bignoniaceae; genus Jacaranda; species Jacaranda copaia. The sequence continues at coordinate 1,862,716 of JACGDI010000003.1, forward strand.
ATTGGATATTAGAATCTTCATTAATAATATGGGGTCTTATATTTCATCTATATGGAATAAATTTTAGTTAATATTTTCGATTTGTTTTCTTTATCTTGTTGGACGCATGAATTTGTACTATAGATAATTTTCTAGGAGGCATTGACTACAAATTCAGAGCTATTCATCATAATTCAATTGATCTATTAAGACACTTTTAATCTATTAAGACACTTCTACGTCTTTAAAATGTGTTTATTTTGTATATAAGGACACTCTGAGGTGTCAAAACACATACATACGGACACTTTAAAATGTCATAAAAGTCTATAGAGACAATTTTTACTATATATGAATTTTGTTTATTGAAACAGTTAAAGTTTCACAATATCATATATAGTGGTATTTTGTAGTGTCAAGTAATTAAATGTTTAAGGTAGTTGAAAACACATTAGGTGAAATGATTTAGTGTCACAATATTAGGGTATATGGAGACACTTTTATGGGTCATATCAAGTGATGCTATTAGGATGCTTTGGGTGTCATAACAAGTTATTGAGACCCTTTCCTATGAGCCACTATAATAAGTCTCAAAAACACAAGAGTCACAATGTACCATTTATCGTGACACTTTTTTGTGTCTCAACATATGATTTTTCTAGTAGTGAGTGGCATTATTGAATTGAAGATCTAATGAAATTTTCGTACTTTTTATTTGATTGCATGCTAGTTTGTTGCGAAAATAGGATTACATATGTAAAGTACATTATAGAAGCAATTGAAATATAAAACATCAACCTTTTCTGTGTACATTACTATACTTGGTAGTATATACTTCATTTTTTGAGGATTTATACTTCTTATACCTAAAACTATATGAGAAATTATCTATAAAAAAAATCCTATTTTGTACTTAAAATGCATGAATTTGTGCTTTATTTTTCTCGATTTATGCTTCTCTTACACACATAGAAAAAAAAACTTTAATTTGATTTTTTTTTAATTTAGTCTAACAGTGGGATTGTTGAATTGAAGATTTGATGAGATTTTGGTACTTTTTATTTGATTACATGTTGGTTTCCTATGAAAATAGGATTATGTATGTGAAGTATATTGTACAAGCAATTGAAGTACAAAACATTAACATTTTTCAGTATACATTACTATAAGTGGTAGTATATACTAATTTTTTTGTATTTGATTGCAGAAATGGCAAGACAAAATGAGGTTTTCTCTTGTTGCTCCACCTTATATTTTCACACTACATTGCATAATGTGAAATCTAAGATGGGGCCAAAACATATGGCAAACATTAGTTTAAGTAATGAAAATGCTCGGATTTTAATTTTGTTGACATTGGAGATTAATTTACACTATTTTATTGATATTGGATGTTAATATGGTGCAATATTTTCCTTGCAAAGCCAATGTGGATGTTAAGTACAAAATTCAGTACATCCAATGTATAAGCAGAATTAAAAGAGTATAGATGTAGTCAATTTGAAGTATAAAAGTTGTGGTGAGGTAAAGTACAATATACTAGAAATCAAGTACATAAATTGAACAAACGAAGAGCAAGTGTTGTTATAATATGTTGTAAGTCAAGTACATAAATAGAACAAATCAATATAGATGGGATTATTTTGAAATACATTTTGTATATTTTTTAGTTAGTCTATAATAGTTGCAGCGAGGTTCAGTACAATATGCATGAAATTAAGTATAAAGATTGAATAAACAAAGTACATATTAGATAATTTTAAAGGACACATTATGCAATTAAAAAATTAGTTCCATTAAAATTATTGTGAGGTGAAATATAATATTCGAGAAATGAAGTACATAAATCTAACAAATGAAGTATGTATAAGGTTGTTTTGAAATACACTTTGCACAATTAAAAAATAATATATAATAGCTATAGTGAGGTTAAGTACAAATATGTGAAAAATCAAATACAATGATTAACGAACAAAGAATAGATGGGGTTATTTTAAAGTACATTTTGTACAATAGAAGAATTAGTTCCATTAAAGTTGTCACGATGTGAAGTACAATATACCGAAAATTAAGTATAAAGATTGAACAAATGAACTATATATAAGGCTATTTTGAAGTATACTTTGTACAATTAAAAAATTAGTTCTATTTAAAGTTTTAATGAGGTTAAGTACAATATTTTAGAGACTATTACACAAATTGCTCTAAGTATTTGTACAAGTGATAGGATGGATACCATTGTCATATGCTCATTGTGTTTACAACATTAAATGCATAAGGATACTTTATGCTACCACGAATAATCACTTAATTTGTTGAACACTAGTAGTCATCTCTTAGCTAGTTTAACATGTTTGTATCTATACCTTACTAATATTGCACGCATTTTTAGAATTTTGATTGTTTATTCTCAAGAAAAATATGGAACGAAACTCATGTTCCATTAAAGTAGCAAGGTGAAGTACAATATGCAAGAAATTAAGTATATAATTTGAATAAACCAAGTATATATAGTTATTTTGAAGTATACTTTGTACAATTAGAGAACTAATCTATAATAGTTATAATGAGGTTTAGTACAAATATGCAAAAAATCAAATATAATGGTCGAACAAATAAAGTATAGATAGTGTTATTTTTAAGTACCCTTTATACAATTGAAGAATTATTTTCATTAAAATTGTGGCAAGGTGAAGTACAATATATCGAAAATCAAGTATAAAGATCGAATAGACAAACTACACATAGGACTATTTTGAAGTATACTTTGTACAATTGAAGAGTTAGTTCTCTTTAAAGTTTTAATAAGGTTAAGTACAATATTTTTTAGACTATTACACCAATTGCTCTATGTATTTGTATGGTGAGAAGACGGATATAATTGTCATATGTCCATTGTGCTTACAATTTTCAATGCATAAGGATACTTTACACTACTATGAATGATTACTTAATTTGTTGAATGCTAGTAGTCATCTCTTCACTACTTTAACATGTTTGTATCTAAACCTTACTAATATTGCACATATTTGTAGAATCTTGGTTGTTTATTATCAAGAAAAATATGGAATGAAACTCGTGTTTCATTAGATTAGCGAGTTGAAGTATAATATGCGAAAAATCAAATGTATAAATCGAACAAACAAAGTATACATATATAGTTATTTTGAAGTATATTTTGTACAATTAAAGAACTAATCTATAATAGTTATAATGAAGTTAAATACAAATATACAAAAAATCAAGTACAATGATCGAACAAACAATATATAGATAGGGTTATTTTTAAGTACACTTTTTGCAATTGAAGAATTATTTCCATCAAAATTGTAGCTAGGTGAAGTGCAATATTTGGGAAATCAAGTACATAGATTGAATAAACAAAGTACATGGATGGTTACTTTGAAGTACAATTTGTACAATTAAAGAATTAATCTATAATAGTTGTAGCGAGATTAAGTACAAATATGCGAAAAATCAAGTACAATGATTGACCAAACAAAGCATATATATGATTATTTTGAAATACACTTTGTGTAATTGAAAAATTATTTCTATTAAATTTGCAGCAAGATAAAGTATAATATATCAAAAATCAAATACAAAGATTGAACAAATAAAGTATATATGGAATTGTTTTGAAGTATACTTTGTACAATTAAAGAATTAGATCTATTTAAAATTTTAGTGAGGTTAAGTATAATATTTTTAAGACTACCAAACCAATTACTCTATGTATTTGTATGGGTAATAGGACAGATATGATCGTCATATGCTCATTGTGTTTACAACTTTAAATGCATAAAGATTCCTTACATTACCACGAATGATCATTTAATTTGTTGAACACTAGTAGTTATCCCTTAACTACTTTAACACATTTATATCCATACCTTACTAATATTACACATGTTTTTAGAGTTTTGGTTGTTTGTTCTCAAGAAATAAAAGGCAAAATGTGGAATGAAACTCAAGTTCCATAAAAATTAAAGCAAGGTGAAGTACAACATCGGGGAAATCAAGTACAAAGATCGAACAAACGAAGTATATATCGATTTGTTTTGAAGTATTTGTGCAATTGAAGGACTAATCTATAATAGTTATAGTGAGGTTTAGTATAATATGCGAGAAATCAAATACAAAGATCAAACAAATAAAATATATATAGGGTTATTCTTAAACATATTTTGTGCAATTGAAGAATTAGTTTCATTAAAGTCGTAGCGAGATGAAGTACAATATACGAGAAATCAAGTACATAAATCAAACAAACAAAGCATATATAGGGTTATTTTAAAATACAAATCTCTCCGAGTGAAGTACTGAAATATAGATATCTTACACAACAATTTGTTCTAGTAATTGCTAGTATATTTTCAATAGAAATCAAGTACATAATTGCCCTAATGAAATACATATGTTTTGAAATTAAGTATAAATCTATCTTAATAAAGTACCAAAATATAAATACCTCACACAATCTGTTTAGCAACTGCTAGTATATTTTCAATGGAAATCAAGTTCATAATTGCCCTAATGAAGTACATATATTCGAGAATCAAGTATAAATCTCACTTAATGATATTCTAAAATATAGATATATCACACAATTTGTTCAGGCAACTACTAGTACATTTTCAATGCAAATCAAATACATAATTGCTCTAATGAAATACACATGTCTTGAAATCAAGTATAAATCTCCCCTAGTGAAATACTAAAATATAGATGTATCACACAATCTGAACAAGTAATTGTTAGTAAATTTTTAGTGGAAATCAAGTACATAATTGCCCTAGTTAAATACACATATCCTGAAATCAAGTATAAATCTCCCCCAATAACATACTAAAATACATATCAATATTTGCAAATAGAATATCACAAACAGAATATGTTCATATAATATGTTTGAAAATATATAATGCAAAGTAGTTGTCCACAAAGTAATCTATAAATACATTACAATTCCAATACAAATGAACAGTCCAAAGTTCTTCATAATTCATCCCTTCTTCGTACCCGCATCTCTGTCAACCACTCTTTTTGCCGATTAAGGAAAAATACAAGACAGAGATAATGACCTAGAAATAAATTGAGAAGAACAAAAATAAATTGAGAAAATAACCTGAAAATGATGAAAATAAATTGAGAAGAATGAAAATAAACTAAGAAAATAACCTAAAAATGAAGAAAATAAATTGAGAAGGCACAAATGCAGTGATCGTGTTGGTGGTGGTTGCATCGTCGGGCTCCTCATTCATGCCATTGAGCTTAGTTTGCTTCTGTGATTTTTTTCTTCTATTTTTGGTAATGAAAGATAAAGGTAGGGTTTACTGTTTGAGAATGGAGATAAAGCGTGTTTGGTTGTGTGGACAAAGAAGAAGTGAAAAAAAAATGAGTTTGACAAATATTATACGTAAGGTTATTTTTGCCAAATTAAGAGGGTAGGAAGTGATCTCTAAAATTTTAACAAAGCTAGAGACCTCATTGTTTAAAAATTCCTAGGGGTACATAACTTGAAAATGGAAAGTGGATTTGGTTATTTACAATAACTCACCAAATATTTTATATGAAAAGTATTTTTCCTATAAAGTACGAAATATTTACTAAAAAGACATATGTATTAAAAATTTAATAATTTTACAAAATTTAATTTATTATTATATATTAAATGTGTTATTTTTATATTTCGCCTAAAACCTTCAATTTTATTGAAATGATCTTAACGATTGCTTAGGACACGATCTAAAAATTATAAATAAATTAAATGGATTAAGCCCACCACCTCAATATTATCTCACAATAGGTGGTCAAAAAACAAAGGACCAATTCTTTTACATTTTAGCCATTTTCTAGAAAAAAATTTGGGAGAATAGGTTTTTGAGAGAAAATTTGGAGAATGTGCCAAACGTTTCTTTTTATTTTGAAAAAATATGAAAAATAATTTGAGAATAAGTTGTTGTTTTCTTTTGTTTTGGGGGGGAGATAAATTTTATTGTTGATATCAAATTAGTTGCTTTTTTATTGGGTTTGCAGGATGAAGTAATTTTTTATATAATATATTATATATGTATGTATATTTATAGTTGGATGATGTGTGTGTATATATATGTAATAATTGATATATTATTGTAATAAAATAATGTGTAATTAATTCAATTGGTGTTTTATTTCAAAACCTATATTTTTATGAATTTAATAATAAATATTAATCATTTATGAAATTATAATTATATCTTAATATAAAAAATCAGCTAATATCATAATTATATCATAATTATTGATATCAACTTATATATAAAAAAATTAATTATTGTACATTAATTATAAACTAATTATTATTTATTCTTAAAATATAATTATTTAACTATTTATTATTTGCAATTTATATTAAACAAATAAGCATAATATTTAATTATACGTAAAATATGAAACATAATTAATATATACATAACATGTTATTTAAATAATTAAATAAATTAATTTAATTTAATTAATAAGTTATTTATACTTTAACTCATTATTTAGCCAATGTGTTATTTAATAAATAAATTGCTTAGTAAAAATCAAAACATTTTTTACTTATTTTTAATAATTTTCTTGATACTTTTTTAATTGTATTAATATTATTAATTTATTAAACTTAATAGGTTATTAAATAAAATCACACTATAATTAATTTTTTATAATAATTTTGATGGGGTTAGAAGTCATATTTAGTAAGTAAGATAGTGTTTAAGTTGATTTCATTAGGGAAGTCGAACGATCCAACAGTGATATTTTTCTTGAGTTGAGGTTTGCAACTAATAGCAAACGTTAAACTAGTCGAGGTGCCCCTTGCTAAGGTACTTCAATGCTCAAGTTAGTTCTAGTCAAATGAGATAATTGAGTAGTAGAGTAAGAGCGTATAGTGTATATGGCGTACCTGGAGGGTGACTGGCAGTAAGGTATTTATAGCCTTCTCTTGGTAGATAATATATTAAAGACGCCCCTATCAAGTATAGAAGGCTATTGTCCTTGATTGGGGGTTATTGGTCATTTCCCATCTTGGTACTATTTCAGGTGACATCATTTTCTACTTTTTAGGGTGAATAGTACTCTAGTGGTGCACCCCCTTGACAAGGTTGGTAACAGAGTTGGTGATAGAGTTAGTGACAGAGGTTGTATTGGGGTGGCACACACCATTAATATGAAGGCACACTGCCTATCAGAGCATTGAATGTAGCAAAGATATAAGTCAACACCGGAGTGAGCATTTTGGTCGGTTATGATCGACCGAACATGATGGTTGACCTGAGGGATGGCTGAACGAACAAAGCGACTTGAAGCCTCTCATTGGGTGCGATCGAGAACTATTCACTCAACTAGGCAAATGTGGTCGAGTGACCCAGCTCTACTAGGTACTAAAGTATTGATGGGCCTTGGAAGTTAAGTGGGCCTAAAAACCTTTCTAGAGTCAATAGCTTGTTAGGCTGAGCCTATTGGGCTATCCCATATCATGAGTTCATCCCTATTCGCAGTTCTGATCGAGCTTGTTGACGAGAAGGAATAGGGAGTAGATAACTGAATAACGATTATGCAGATTTGATCAGGGTTTTTGAACTGTCAACTCGGGTTTTTGAATACCCAACCAGGGTCTTACACATTTTAATGCACCAGTTACATCACGGTATATAATGCGCCAAATAATGGTAAGGCAATTATTACTGCTGCTTGGGTTCCCACGTCTAAATGCCTATAAATAGGTTAGGTAAAAATATTCATTTTTCACTTTTGCTAAATCTAGTTTGGTCGAGTTCTTGCTTTTAGAGTCCTTTAAATCCTTTTTGCACCTTAGAGTTTTCGAGCTACCCATTGTAAGTTCTTCTCCAAGCTTCTATTTTTTTAGTTTATCAAGTGATAGCTTAACCTCTAGCAGCTTAGGTACTAAGAGGGCTATCTCTAGGGGCAAGGCTAGCCCAAGTGAAGTGCAAGCATCACGTGGTCGATTATTTACTCCGGACCATTATAGTGAAATAGTCTTTAGGATTTTCCTTGCTGACCTAGTTTGAATTAGGGAGATGTATCATGTTCCGACTGAATATGAACTCTTGGTACTCGAGCCTCGGCGTAGGATGCATTGACCTTTGTGGGGGTTCATAACACTATTTGAGGAGAGATTCAAGTGCGGCCTTAGATTTTCTTTAGGACCAGCCATAGTCAACCTTTTAGGGGGCCTCGAGGTCTGTATAACACAGCTTCTACCCAACTACTTCACCACCATATATAATTTTGTTGTGCTGATGCACATGTTTGGCCAGCCGGCCTCTTTTATCAATTTTTCTAATATGTTCCATTTGCCCATGTCCTGAAAGTTGAGTAGTACTAAAGAGTTTAGGTTCTATTATCTGATGGTGTATCCATATCGAAAATTCCTGGTAACCCCTCCTCATCATATGGCTAACAGTAGGAAAAATATTTTTTGTATGTTCTAGGGCCTGGGGAGTTTAATATTCCTAAAGGGTAGTGGAGGGGGCATGTCAAAATATTGGAGAACCAAACACCCAGCTGGCCCAACACTTTCATTTGGGACCTAGTCAAATTTGGGCAAATTGAGTCCTCGGTTCTGACCAAGGAGAGATGTCTGGTGCTAGCTGGCTTGTCGCCGGTTGAGCTCAACTTGCTCGTGGGCGATCAGCTAGGTATGGATCTTTGTTAATTGTGATAATTATAATTTTTTGTCTTTCTGCTCTATTCTAATCATTTTATTTTGTCTTTTCTTGGTAGATCAAGAAAAGTGGTGGTTTGCAGTCGATAAGAGGCTTTAGATAGAGCCCAAAGGAATAACTAATGTCGTCGAGTGGCTGCTCGACGAGATATACCTACAATGGAGCTGGCCCCTTTATTCGCCACCCTAACCCGCTCAATTAGCTAAGCATGTTCAAAGTAGCCCTACAGGTTAAGGCAAAAGATAAATGATCGAGCAGGGAGGCCTGACATCCGAAAAGACAATGGATGACAAGGGTAAGAAGAAAGTGGTCACTGGCTACGACCTGTTCAGCAAGCATGGCGATGGGGTTTTATTTCAGATTCTCAAGCTATCGTCACCTCGATTCAAACCTTATCCCATGATGGAGATAACAAAATTCCAGCTCCATTATAGCATTGAGGATGATGGGTGTTGATGTGCTTAAGTGTATAGTGACTAGGCTTTTTTTTGTAGACCAACGGAGATTCATGGGGTTGAGCCAGGTCGGAGCGCTCAGGGATATGGCCTACCATTTCAATATGGTAAGTGTGAGGTTGATTACTCTTTCATCGAGTTCTTCTTTTAAAAAGTTATATTATTCACCGACACTCTTTATTTCATGTGATTAGCTTGGGTACCACTTTTACCACTAGTCGAAGTTGGCCCTAACGGACCATAAGGAGTTATGAGAGAGAGGGGAGCTAAAGACCTCAAAGTTCAACTCGAGTTTTCCTAGCTAATAAAGGAGGTGGCTGACCTCTGGGAGCAGTTTAATGTAAAAGACCAGCCATGTTGCTGCGCTCGAGAAGGCTCAAGCGGCCTTCTAAAATACAAGTGAAACAATTCATGTTGAGCTTGGCCTTCCAAAATACAAGTGTAATTCTGTCCATCGACAATACTCGTAGCACATTTGAAAAGATAATAAAGTAGCTTGAGTATCTAGGCTATGCTTTTCAAGTAGAAGATAAAGACAAAATAAGCCCTACCCTGAATGAGAAGCTGCAGCCTTACCTATAATTTGAGAAGGGCGCGGTCAATGGGGGCGGAGAGAGGGATACTGTGACCGACACTCCTGTCAAACCTATGATCGAAGCCCAATAGAAATAGGTTGAGGTTAAGGCCAAGTTAGTTGAATTGGCGAGTGAGTTCGCTTTCGCTGAGGACCTTGCTTTCCAAATGAAGGATAGGCAGGTCGACATCATGCAGTACGTGCTGCGCTCAACTAATTTCATGAGCAACATCGTAGAGCCTTCACAACTAGCTCAAGCTATTTTACCACTCACATTGATGATGCTGGAGCCCAATCAAGACTCTCAAAAAGGTGCCAAAGCCAGTCAATTCGAAGGTGCTGGGTCAAGCTAGATTTAATCTTCTGACTCTCTTCCTTCACTGTTGCTTTTTTTTATGTAATGGACAATGTTATTGTAATGAACATTTCTATGAATGAAATATCATTTTGATATCTTTCTTGTCGAATAAAATCAATTTCATAACTTTCATGTTAAATGCAACTATACTGTCACGATTGTATGGTTAAATAGTTGACAACCATGTTAGCTATCAAGATAGTCCAACAACTTTATCATCAATTTTGGTTACTTTTGAGAGATGCGCATAGTCCTGCCGAAGCGCATTCAACAATTTATTTTCACAACTTTGCTTAACTTTATAGTCGATTTCCACTATTTCATGGTCGACTTGTTGATCAACTACCGTGTCAATCATATAGTTTAGGCTAAAAAGCCTTAAGTTGGCAGCGTGTAATTGCTTTTAAGCCAATTACGTGGTTGATTTGGAACTTGATTTGGCAGCATGAAGCCATTTCTTCATCGACTATGAGGTTAACTTAAAGCTTGATTAGCAACATGAAGCCGCTTCTTCGTCAACTACAGGGTCAAATTAAAATTTGATTTGGCAGCATAAAGCTGCTTTTTCATCGACTGTGGCATCAACTTGAAACTTGATTTAGCAGCATGAAGTTATTTCTTCATCGACTATGAGGTCTACTTGAAACTTAATTTGGCAGCATGAAGCCGCTTCTTCGTCGACTACAGGGCAACTTGAAACTTGATTTGGCAACATGAAGCCACTTCTTCATCAACTATAAAGTCGACTTGAAACTTGAAACTTAGGGTGGTGCAATGTTGATGCAACTACGACAATATAAATAAATGGTAATAGTGTTGCTGGAACTTTACTTATATCATAGAATATGAGGATGATTATAGTGTGCATTTATATGTAGAATTTCTTCAAGTTAATGGCATTCCATGGGCGAGGGAGCTTATCCCCATCAATATTAGCAAGTTGGTAAGCATTATGCTTTGATACCTTCATAATGATATAGGGTCCCTCCCATTTCGGGTTGAATTCGCTAACATTCTTAGACATCTCTACTATATTTAGAACAATGTCTCCAATCTTAAAATGGTGTAGCCTAACCATTTTATTGTAGTTGTTTGCCATCATTGCCCTGTAGCGTTGTAAAGTGTTGTAGGCCTCTTGCCTTCACTCATCGATAGTCTTGAGATTGAGCTTCCTTTTTGATGTGTTTCTGAGCGGGTGAAAGTGAAACACTTGAACTGTATGTTGATAAGTTCTGAGAGGATGACTGCATTGGACCTATAGACCAAACTATAAGGGTTTTGACCTATTGTTGTACAGGAAGTTATCTTATATGCCTACAACACTCTTGGGAGATCGTCTACCCAACTCGACCCAGTATCTTGTATTCTGGCTTTCAAATGGTCGAGAATTATTCTATTTGTCACCTTTTTCTGGCCATTCGATTGAGGGTTACCCACTAAAGTAAAATGTTAGGTGATTCCCAAGGTCTCGCACCAACCTCTGGTACTTCTGCTTTGGAATTGGATCTGATTATCTGAAATAAGGATCTTAGGTTGGCCAAAATGATAGATGATATTTTTCTAGATGAAACTTTTAACAGCTATATCAGTTATCTCTGGGACAGCTTCAACCTTGACCTACTTGGTAAAATACTTAACCACCACAATTATGAACTTTCATTAAGCCATTGAGTTTGGTAGTAAGCCTAAGATATCGATCTCCTACTGGTCGAATGGCCAAGAAATTTAAACATTGACCATGGGCACGATTGGTTAATGCTAGAGGTTTGAATAAACTTATCTTGATGGATATTTTCAAGCAAAATTAATATAGTCTTTCAGTAATATTGGCCAAAAGTATCTATACCTGATGATCTTATGCGCGAGGGATCTTCCCCCAAAATAGTTCCCACACATACCTGTGTGGATATCTTGCAATACTTCAAGACCCTAGTCTAGATCCAAGTACCTTAGGGGTGGTCTAGAGATCAACCTCTTATATAGTTGGCCATGCTCAATGAGCATAAACTTTGCAGCATGTCCTCGAAAGCGACGAGCCTCATTTTTATCTTCAGGGACTGTGCCATAACTTAAGTAGGTTTTATCAGATTCTACCATGAAGCAACTATCTCCTCGATGCTCCTTACCAAGTTTTTCTTAAGTCGGCCAATTAACAGCCTATCAGTGACTAGAAAAGTTATCGTTCTGTTCCTTGTGCCTCAGGCCAAGCTAGCAAATTTGGACAATGCATCTACACAGTCATTCTCAGATCGAGGTACCTGACAAAGGGTAAACTTTTTGAATGATTGTTGTAATTTTTTGACCTTTGATAGGTATCGGCTCATTGTTGAATCCTTAGCCTCAAAATTTTCCTCAACCTATTTTGCTACCAACTGGGAGTCCATGATCTCAGCCAAGTGATTGATGCTTCAATTGAGTGCCATCCTCATTCCAGTGAGGAGGGCTTCGTATTTCACCTCATTATTAGTAATTGCATAGTCGAGTTTGATGGTAAAAATCATACTCCTCAACTGTTGGGAAGCGGAGAGCCATTCTCGCTCCCCCTCCCTATGTGGTCAATAATCCATCAACGTGTAAAGTCTAAATGAGATGGGCTTCACTAATTTTTTTAGGCAGGTCAACTCGTTCGATGATGAAATTTGCCAAAACCTCCGCTTTGATGGTTGTTCTAGGCTGGAAGGTGATATCAAATTCTCTTAATTTAATGGCCCATTTCATTAACCTCCCCAATGTATCTGGCTTCGACAACACTTGCTTCAACGGCTGGTCGATCAGCACTATCATGGCATGAGACTGAAAATATAGATGCAACTTTTAAGCCATGGTGACTAGTGCTAAGATAAATTTCTCGATCTCCAAGTAATTATGCTTTGATCCTTGGAGTGACTTACTGCAATAGTAAATTGATCGATGGCTTTCATCTCTAGCTGATACTAAGATCGAGCTAATTGACACCTCATAGACAGCCAAGTATATATGAGTACTTCTCTAAGCTCAGGTTTTACGAGCATGAATGGTGAGGACAAATACTGTTTCAATTTGACCAGAGTTGGATCAAATTGCTCGTCCCATTGGAAACCCAATTTCTTAACATTTCTAAGAATTTTGAAGAAAGGTAGGCTTTTGTAACTAATCGAGTGATGAATCTCCCAAGGGCAATAATCCTTCCAACTAGAGTTGCATGTCTCTAATTGTTCGAGGTGGGGCAATGTCCAAAATATCTTAAATCTTTTGTGGATTGGCCTCAATGCCTCGTTGACTGACCATGTAACCCAAAAATTTACCTCCTCAAATTCCAAACATACACTTGTTTGGATTAAGCTTCAGACCAAATGCTCTCAGTATTGTAAAAGTATGATTGCGGTTTCGCAAATGGTCTTAGGCTTTTTCTATTTTTACGATCATGTCATAGACATACACCTCCATAGACTTGCCTATTTCATTTTTGCACATAAAGTTGACCAGCCTTAGTAGGTTGCTCTAACATTTTTAAGTCCAAAGGGTATGACCAAAAAATAATAAACTCTATTGGAAACCACAGAAGAAATTTTATCCTTATCTTCGGGGGCTATAAATATCTAATGATATCCTTAAAATGTATCCATCATACTCAATAACTCACAATCAGCAGTGGAATTTACTAGTAAATCTATTTAAGGTAGGGGGTAAGGATCCTTAGGGCAAGTTTTATTCAAATCTATGAAATCATTACACATGCACCATTATTGCTCATTCTTTGGGGTGAATACAAAATTACAAAGCCAAGATGGATATTTAATTTCAACTATATAATCTACGTCTAAGAGTTTTCTGATTTCTTCTTTAATGATTGGGTCCTCTCAGCATTAAATGTCCTCTTTTTGTGCTTGATCGATATATATAAGGGATCAACATAGCGGTGCACGATTACATTAGGGTCAATTTCTTGGATGTCAAATGCTTTTCAGGCAAAGATGTTGATATTTCTCCTTAAAAAATTGACAATAAAACACCCTAAGTGGGGACCCATATCTGTTCCAATCTAAGTAGTTTTGTCTGGGTTTCCTGGTTCCAGCTCGACTATTTTAAACTCCAGAACGGGCTCTATTCGAGTGTTTTCAACTTTCTCTTCTTGTTTGCTTAGCTCTCCTCAGGTTTCACTATAAGGGCATCCACTGAAGTCTTCAATTGGGGTCAAGTCGTCTGCTCACTTGACTTAATCGAAATGTCGTAACACCACTAAGCTTCCTTGATATTACAGAGCAGTTCACCTATACCAGTCAGGGTCGAGAATTTGATCTTCATGTGATAGGTTGAGACAATGACCCAGAAATTATTAAGAGCTGGTCAATCAATTATAACATTATAGGCGAATGGGGCGTCGACCACAAGATAGTTGATCATCAAGTCCTCTTCGGGGTGCTTTCCTAAATGACGTCGAGAGATTAATGGACCCTTCTAGAATAATTTTTAACCCCCAAACCCGAATAGAGGGGTAAGCACAAGTTCAAATTTGAGTTGCCCTAAGTTTATCCTTTTCAGTATGGAGAGAAGATGATATTTGGCTGAACTACCATTATCGACCAGAACCTTTCTCACTTCAAAGTTGGCAATCTCAACAAAGACTACCATAGGACAATTAGTTTTATGATCGATATTTTTTCCTCCAAGGTAGGCCAGGTCGCTATCAGTGAAAGAAAAGAGCTCTGCGCTCATCGATAAATGGAATGTTGTTTCAAATGATGAGGCTTTGATCAACTCTAGCCTTCTTTGAATCTGCCTCCTTGTTGATTTTGAGTCCTCCCAGTGGGACCTCCCACAATTATGTCAATTACTCCTCAAATAAGCAGGCGATCTTCTTGGGCAAGTTTCTTTCCTTTGTCTTCTTTCCTTGAGCTAACCAACCTTTTTGTATGGGGAGTCTGATCAATTTTACCTTTTTCAGTCTATGCATCAACAGCCAGATATTTTTTGAAATGGCTTTGCTTGATGAGCGACTCAATTTCATCAAGGAGATTGAAGTATTTATCTGTGTCATGCCCTTTTTATTTATGAAAGTGGTATTATTTCTTTAATTTTTTCATGGCTTCAGTCTTCATCAGATTCCTCAATTTCTTGAAGAGATTTTCATGCTAGATGGAAAATAAGACCTCTCTCCTTGGGATATTCAGCGGAGTATAGTAGTGGAAATGCTTTATTGGAGATTGGCCCATCTCCTTATGTTTCTGGTCATCTCTCTCTTTATTTTTCTTTTTGTTGACCTCAGAGTTTCCAAACTTCAGCTTTTTTATCTCTTCTTGGGTCATATACCTCTTCGCCAGGTTGAGTAATTTCTCCCTCCACTGCGGGCACTTACGCACCAAAGTATTGGCATATTCTTTGTGTTTGAGTCCCAAGAACAACACATCGATTAGAAACTCAATCCTGGGGTTTTCTATCTTCAAGACCTCCTGTTGAACTTCATAAAAAAGTCATGGAGGGACTCCCCCTCATTTTGCTTGACAGAATGGAGATGAGTATGAGAAAGTTTCATCTTTCGTCGATTGGCGAACTAGTGCAAAAACTTATCACAGAGTTGATTGTAGGAGTATATCGATGAGGGCTCCAGCTTAACAAACTAATTGAGCATTATGCCCTAGAATGTGGTCACCAATATCTTCACGTGGATATACTTGTTATGCTCATGTAGTTACATCATATGTTTAAATTGCATCAAGTGCTCATTAGGATTTGTTGAGCCATCATATCTTGGAAGTCTGGTTGGGACCTTGGCATCAATAGCGATGCGCTTATCAACAATCTCCTGGACAAACGATGAGCTTCTCTCTCAACGAGACCTTTGGGGGCACTCTGGGTTGTGCACCCTTTTAGTATTTCTCCTGGAGATCTTGTTGAGGCATTTATTTAGTTGTCACACTTGGTGAAAAACTTCTTCCCACTCCTCCTAATTAGCTTGGGTGATATTTCGGTCAAAATGAGGCCTCACGCACTAGCCTTATTATACTGCGGGGCTCAAATAGGCCGGGCTGCATAGTCTAGTGATTCATCCACTTCTTTGCTCTAGTTATGTCTGGAATGTTCAACACTATCGCGTTGCGGGGCTCAATTAGGTTGAACGTGGTGGTCTACGGAGTTAACAATTTCCTCCCTTAGCTCAAGTTACCCTTTCTCTCCCTTGGGGACACCTAGGGTTGGCTTCTCATTTGGCTGGTGGCTGGTGGCTGCCTGGACTCTTGGTGACCATGACTGTCCTCAGGGGACCTTTCCTCTAGTGGAGACGGTTGCAGAGTTGCATTATTAGCTAGGGCTAGGATGGTCGTGTGCCTATTCAATGCTGCAGAAAGTTGAGCACAGATTTAGGCAGAGATTTATTCAATTATAAGCTGCATTAGTTGAGGCATGGTCAGCATTACAACTTACTCCTACGGGACACAAAGGTTTGGGGCATGCGAACCTTACTGGGGCAAAAGAGGAGGTAGAGATGCTGACTTACTATTATCCTCTCTCTCAGATGCAGCTCTTCTAATGTTCACCATTTTCTCAGTTGAAACCTCAAGATTTCTCAAAAATGGCGCCAAAATAATGGGGTTAAAGTCATTTTTAGCAAGTAGAGTAGTATTTGGGCTAATCCAACCAAGGAGGTCGAACGATCCAACAATGATATTCTTCTTGGGCTAAGATCTACAATCAACAGCAAATGTTAAATTAATCAAGGTGCCCCCAGTTAAGGTACTTCACGCTCAAGTTAGTTATGATCGAATGAGGTAATCAAGCAATAGAGTAAGAGCGTATATTGTTTATGGCATACTTGGAGGGTAACTAGTAGTGAGATATTTATAATTTTTTCCTAGTGGATGATATGTCTAAAATGCCCTTATCAAGTGTAGAGGGCTCTTGTCCTTGCTTGAGGGTTATTGGTCATTTCCCATCTTGGTATTATTCTAAGTGGCATCTCTCCATCTTTTTAAGGTAAATAGTACTCTGGGGGTGTGTCTCCCTACAGAGTTGGTGGCAAAGTTGATGATAGAGTTAGTGGCAGAAGCTGTACTGGGGTGGCACACGCCACTAATGCAGAAACATGTTGTTTGTCAGAGCATTGAATGCGACAAGGATATGAGTCAGTGCCAAAGTAAGCATTCTGGTCGATTATCATCGACTGGACAAAATGGTCAACCAGAGGGATGATTGAACGGACAAAGTGGCTTAAAGCCTCCCGTTGGGTGCGATCAAGAACTATTCGCTCGATAAGGCGGGTGTGGTCACGTGACCTATCCCTATTGGGTCCTGAAGTGCCATTGGGCCTTGGATGTTAAGTGGGCCTAAAAACCTTTATGGAGTCAATAGTTTGTTGAGTTGAGCCTGTTGAGCTGAACTATATCAAATTTTAAATAAATATGAATATTAATATTTAATGAAGATTATTTTTTGTTTGAAGATTAATGTATTTATTATATCAAATTAAAATATCTTAAATTATTTGTTAAATTAATAAATGCAACATTTAATTAATACATTAAATATTAAATATAACTTATTAAATTAATTAAATTAATTATTTAAATAACTTGCTATTTATAAATTAATTATGTTTCATATTTTACGATAATTAATATCACATTTATTTATTAAATAATTCATATAATATAATTTTTTTTTAATTTGATGAATTGCTATTAAACCTTACATATATAAATTATTATAAAGTTACTTATTTAAATAAATAACTATGTTTTATTTATACATAAATAGTAAGTAATAAATAGTTAAATAATTATATTTTAATTAATAAGCAGTAATTAGTTTATAATTAATGTATCGTAATTAAATTTTTTATAAGTAGATATTAAAAATTATGATATAATTATGATATAAGCTATTTTTTTATAATTAAGATATAATTTATAATTATGATTTCATGAATAATTAATATTTATTAATATATGTATTTTATTCCATATAATACATTATTTACTAATGTTAAGTTTATAAAAATATAAATTTCAAAATAAATAATCAATTA